>CM062295.1:679223031-679542810 GCA_031216915.1 Pictodentalium vernedei | reverse complement strand
ATCAGAAAAGCCGTCTTATATATGAGAGAAAACGCACCTCCATCTGGGATAAAGACTCGAACAGTGCCCCCACCCCCTCCCCCAACAAACAAAGAAGCACCCAATAAAGATTCCATCTTGGGGTAAGTCCTAGGCCTTTTCAAGAAAAAGTGCCGAACAAGCTTGGAGAGGTATGGATTAGTGCCAATACGACACTTCCCCACATACCAAAAGGTCTCCAAGGCGAGGCGACAGGGGAGCGATCAGAACGATTCGACAATTGCAGGTTCGAATTTTGGCTAGAACCTGAGGTAGAATTGGAACCAGCAGGAAGGCGTAGCCAACCAAACCGTTCCAATCGAGTGACGGTGCATTCACGGCAAAAGCCAGAGGATCTGGACATGGGGACATGAAAGTGTCCACCTGATGGTTCCAATGAGTCACAAATAGACTGATGTGGGGATGACCCCAGCGATCGCAAAGTGAGTGGAACACTGCCTTGTGGAGCATCCATAATGTGGAAATGACCCTGCCCCGTCAAGACAGGGAGTCGGCCAGGATGTTCAGACGATCGTTAAACTTATCTGGGGCAGCTAAGGCAGAGACGAGGTGACCTGAGAGAGAAAGCATGCCCAGCATCTCTCTTGGTGAGCCCAACACAGACTCCAGAGTCGCCATAGGAATAACGGCCGACTGACAGACTGGCGGAATGGTGGAATCGTAGGAACGATAGCACGTCGGAGACAAAAAAGTGTCAACTCTGGTGAAGAACGACGTCTTCATAGCCTTGGAACGCAGCTTAAGAGTCCAAAGCTGTAAATGCTTCAACCACCTGTACCGACAGGCATGGTCGAAGATGCCCAGAAGCAGGTTGCACCACAGGCTGTAGGCACATGACCGATGATCGCGGCCTGGCTGACACTGTTGACTGGTTTGAGATTCGGAAGGAACCCAAATACTAAGTCAAGAGCTGCCCCCAAGTCAGAAGACTGTTGGCTCTCAACATCAGGTATGTCAGACTCATCCCCGGAGTCGGAAGACACATAGCCCAGCATGGGCAAACTAGCCGATGCCTCCCATGATGTAGGTACATCAGGGGGATCAGAAAGTGGCCTGTTTCCAATCCCGGGGGGCAGCGCCATGGGAGCGCCTGGAAACCACTCGTTGCCTCGCTGGAAGCAATGGGAAGGCTCTTGTGCAGAACCTGAGTGAGCAAGGAGAGGGCCTCCCTAAGCTCACTGTCTGTGTCGGCCGATTCGACATGGGAACGAACTGGCAAAGTGGCTTCACTCCTGACCCTTTTAACCAGCGAAGGGTCACGATCCTCAAATATACCCGAAGCGGGGCGACGGGCGGCAGCCGAAACATCTGAAGGCAGACGTGAATAGGGGTATGACATACCCTGAGGATCTACAGAGCGGGAACTCAGGAGAGTCTCTGCGGACCTCTAAGGGACAGCAGATCCAGGCTGCACAAAAGGCGTTCAGGTCCCGCAAAACTGGCCATGTGATCAGAGTGCGTGGACAAAAATGCCACGGAGCTCATCGTGACCCCACCATGAACATCCAAATCCAATGAGAAAAACTGAGGTACTCGACGGCTGAGAGACCACAGTAGAGGGTTTGGCCCCCAGGCCCTTCCAACTTTGCCAAGTTGAAGTCAGGGAAGGCCGAGGCCAATACCCCACGTCTACACTACCAGACATCCCTGCAGACCCCTGCAGGGATAAAACTGCTGTGCTCAACAGCTGAGAGGACTCAGCATGGGGATTCGGTCGGCAGCCACTTCCAACTTCGCCGAGTTGAAGGATGAATAGCCCTCCTGGCACAGGTTTAGGGGAGTCGTAGTGGCTCTCCTAGATTTTTCAAAATGCCAGGCCTGAATAGTCCTCCTTAAACCTTTAATTCTCGTATTAATAACAGACTAAAGTATAGAATAGCCCTTCTGGCACAGGTTTAGGGGAGCCGTAGTGGCTCCCCTAGATTTTTCAGAAGCCCAGGCCTGTTGAAGTCTGGTTTTCCCACTCATCTATAATTAGCCTCGATAGGCACATGGTGGACCTGTATATTACAGAGTGAGCACCGGGTGTGACAAAGACGGGTTTTAAATGGAGCATACATGTAATGTATTTTGCTGTTTCACTAGTGAACAGAACAAGAAGTTGATATTTGTTATACAACATCGATAAACTATACTAGATATTTTTGTTCATCAAAACACTGATCAATTTACAAGATATTTTTGTACATCAAAACAGTGACTTATTATTAATTTAAATACACATCGAAAGCAGACGCATATTCTGTAATATTTGTTTCGCCATTCAACAGCCTCTCGTCCCCTGAGTTCCAATGTGTTCTATGTGCCAGTAGGCACATAGAACACATTGGAACTCAGGGGACGCTCTATTCCAGGACCTGTAAGTCCACCATGAATGTTTCTTTATCTCCTCCTCTTTGCTGGAGGGGGTCGACCTGCACTAAGCTGCATTTGCATGACTTCATTTTAGGCCTGGATTTCTTTGAGGTGGTCAAATAAATCCTGCACTAAGCAGCACTAAGCTGCATTTGCGTGACTTCATTTTAGGCCTAGATTTCTTTGAGGTGGTCAAATAAATGGAAATGTTTGGATGTGTGGTTCGTATTTTTTTTTTTATTTTGTTGTGCTGGCCTTTCAATACACAATCACAATTGCTAAGCATAAAAAGTAAACACTCATAAAAATACTGATAGTTGTTTTAATCATGATCGATAAGGAGTGGTGAGTTGTGTTCAAATTATGATAATGACTATAACTATTTTCAAACCCAAGAGTGGGAGAGGCGGGACATCAACCAAAATCCAAAAGTGGAACAATCAGTATTAAACCGTTCTTAAGACATAGAAAAAACTGACCCGTAAGGCCTAAAAAAAATAAAAAATCTGTTTCTCAGGCCCTCCCGCATGGTCCTTTTGGCTGCCGCATGCTCTCTTTTTATAACCAATTTAAACTTTAAAAAAATTAAAATTAAATGATTTAAGTCTGATATTTTACCTAAGTTAAAAAAAATTGATGAATTTGTCCCTTGAGTGCAAGAAGGCTTTGCAATGCTTTAGCACTGCAAAGCCTTCTTGCACTCAAGGGATGAAATACACCACCACCCTTGGTATTCTGTAGATTATGAGGCTTAAAACTTGAACCAAGAACATGAACTTTTGATGGCTAAGAAGTAATTACTGAAATAAAAAATAAAATAAAAAAATGCTCGCCCGCATGCAATTTCACAAATAATGGCCTGAGAAACAGAAGATCTACTTTGTGTGGCCTAACTGAAGTTTTATCCTGAAACTGAATCTGAAAAATCAAACAGAAAATTTATACACAGTCTGTTAATATAATTGTAAGAGTGTGTAAAATCTAAAATTTGAAGAACAGTGAAATTCAATTCAAAATTCTGTCTAATTTCATTCAAATAGAAATTGAAGATTCTACAGTTTGTGTTAACAATTGATACATAGAGGATATCTGTTGTTTTTGACTGGATACCAAAAATTATCTGAGTGACTGATACATAGAGGATATGGAAGGAGTGTTTTTCTCATATCATATTTATGAAACGAGTCTAAGAATTTTCTGTTTTGGTGAGCCTCTGGCGAGCCCAAACTGAAAATTCGGACGAGTTTCTTAAATATTATATGAGAAAAACACTCATTTCATATTCTATTTATCATATGACACACAAACGCACAAATTAGCCACTTGGTATGGCTTTTTAACCCATCACCTAACTTGAGTTGCAGACGGCACTTGGAAAAAAACATCCTCGTATAACTAAAAAATTTCATTTTTTGCTTCCAAAACATAGGTTATGACCCCTCATTGGAACGAGCTCGTCGAGCTCGTTCCAATGAGGGGTCATAACCTATGTTTTGGAAGCAAAAAGTGAAAATATAAAAAAAAAAATGAAGGGCGTTTTTCTTGTAGGTAAAAGATTAATACAATATAACCCACCCTAAATGGGAGAGATAAGGTAAATTCTCCCTACTGAAATTATGCAAATGTGACCCAGTTGTATTTTGTTTAGCCAATCAAATTGTCCAGTTTTGAAATTGACCACTGAAAGCTCCCAACTCTAATTATGCAAATTATGAAAATGTGGCTGATTAATATGAAAACAAAATACGAAATGTTTTAAAGTGAACAAAACGGATGAGTCATATGATAAAAATGTTTATTAACCATTTGTCTCGGTCACAAGTAAGATAATTTTAGGCATCCATTCAAAAACGCTAGATTTTCTTTTTATTATACGTTTTTTATAAGAATCTGATAATTCCACTTGTTTCAACCATGAATTGATGCATGAAAGAAAACACCGCATTGAATCATTGATACGCGGAAGTGATTTAATCGATACTTGGAACACATAGTGTCTTGCAATCTGATTCACTTGGTGGGTTCCTAGTCCAAACATGGCTGAAAGTCTGTAATATGGCCTGAAAGTCTGTAATACACTTTCAGGCCATGTTTGGACAAGAGGGTTTCATGCATTAATTCATGGTGAATACGTTTTGAATTATTGATGGAAATGATCGGTATCCACTCAAAAAACATTAGATTTTCTTTTCATTGTACGTTTCTAGAACAAACTGATCATTTCCAGCGATAATTTGACTTGTATTAAACTTCAAGTGATGCTTTGAAAGCCGCCATTATATTGATTGATACACTGAAAGTAAAAATTTCTATATCTATTGTTTTTGTAGAAATGAAAAAATAAACAAGCCAAGACCAATACCGGGTCTGGACCTGCATTCAATTGAATCGGCAAACAGGAAGTGGCGGCATGGCAGATCTGAAAATTGCATACACGATACAACTGATCATTATCAGGCTCCAGATGAAATATAAAATCAATCCCTTGCATAGAAGCCGAGAAAAGTTTGACGAAAAATTTCAATGTTCAGTGGGTACAGAAAAATTTCAAAGTATCGGCAAACAGGAAGTGGCTGCAGGGTAGATCTGAAAATTGCTTTACACGATACAACTCATCATTATGAAGCAGCAGACCAAATATAAAATCAATCCCTTGCATAGAAGCCGAGAAAACCTTGACGGAAAATTTCGATGTTCAGTGGGTACAGTAAAATTTCAAAGTATTGGCAAACATCTGAATCTGAAAATTGCTTACACGATACAACTCATCATTATGAAGTAGCAGTCCAAATACAAAATCATTCCCTTTCATAGAAGCCAAGAAATCTTTGACGGAAAAAGTGTTTCGGACGGACGGACGGAGTCGAGGGGTTACAAGACTTGCTCTGCCGCTGGCGACGCAGGTAAAAAGAACTTGATCATAATTTTCATGAAAAAATTAAACCGAAAGCAGAGGAAAACAAACAAGTCCTGGTAATTCATCCTTGTTTCCTCGACAAAAAAATTGCTATTGAAAACTGGTGCTTCTATGGCAATTGCTATGGAGCCTGTTTGATTGTGTAAAAATCGTCGGGGGGAGGGAGTGGGGTGTGGGGGGCAAGGGTATAGTCTCAACTGCCATGTATATGTAGTATGCGGTGAAGTGAAAACTGGCAAATAACTTTAACATGTGAAGGTAGTTCGAGATACATGTGTATATAATCACAATCAATGTGCGGAAGCTTTCACTCAGATAATGCCAATATCATGAACCAGGTGAATGCTGAGAAAAAGTCGTACAAGTGAGCAGGCGACTTGCTCAATATGTATAGTATGAGAGAAAATAAGATGCAGCATAACCACAAACTAAGTATCTCACTGCTTCTATGTTGATAACACTAGAATCTAACATCAGTTTCTGGAAAGCTCTGTAAGAGCTTTCCAGACACTGATGTGAGATTCTACTCTCGGGGTCCAAATAATAGTACGGTCCCAAATAATAGTACAGGGTGGAAATTTGGTTAAAATTAAATAATAGTACAGACCCAAATAATAGTACAGGTGGGAATTTCCAATTTTCGGAAACAAATTATTAAAACAATAGTAAGCCCAAAAAATTTAACTAGAACAAATTTTGTACGAGTGATACTGGTAGAGCTGTCTCGGCATTGAAATTTGTTAACCATGTCGATTTTTGATTTTTTGTGACTACTAGTACTAGTAAAAGTTTAAAACCTTTCTACTGATATTAATAACACACATGCTTCATTCAGTCTTTGGAGTTGGAAGACCAGACCAACAATCTGCCATGACCGATCATGGCTGGACATTGTTCCACACTAAAATGTAAACAACAACAAAAATGCATTTTATTTGATGACAAAGTGCAAACTATTCACAGGTAGCTTTCCGAAGTCGAGTATTTTAAGAGGAATGGTAAGTTGAATCAGGTGCATCTGTTTATGTTTACGTTTTGGTGAGGGACAAGTATCTACTAGTACCCATCACACATCGGTCACTGTGCATTGTTGGTCTGGTCTTAGTCATTGTATGACTGTGGCCTGGAGCCTAACCCCCACCCCCTACATAGGCTCCACACAGTCATTGAGAAGCTCGACCAAATTCAATCTGACTAAAAATTGACATTCGACCCGGCTCACTTCACGCATCGTTTTGCCGATTAATAAATCACAGATAAGCATTGTGCTTACCGCTTTCAATTCGTGATACATTTATATACGCGTCAGAATCATTTTCTGGCGAGGACATGGTAGTGATATGAAGAAATCTCGAAAAACATCCAAGTACAAGAATTTCAGCCAACTATTTTTTTGAAGAGGGCAGGACATTTGAATATAAACAACGCTATCTATGCATGCGCACGAAAGGCAAGAGACTTCACTCAGGCCTTCAAAATCATTTTGTCGTTTCCTTATATTTCATTTTGCTCACTCGCGAACTGAACGTCTTGGCTAAACAAGCGGCTATGGGTTCTTCACTGAAGACTTTTACATCGCGTGGCTTAGTTCGAAGCGATGAGAATTGCCTGTTTTCTTAGGGGTTTCAAAATGTATTAAAATGTGAAAGGAAACCACGTTGGGGCGGGGAATGTACACGCGACGATTTTAGAGACTCGTGTCTTTTGCAGAAACCGGGTGAAATGGGACGTTATTTTGTTACCTAAACCACATTTTAAACCCCTAAGAAAACAGTCAATTCTCGTCGCTTCGAACTAATGTAAAAATTTTCGGCGAAGAACCGATAGCCGCTTGTTTAGCCAAGACGTTCAGTCGCGAGTGATCAAAATGAAATATAAGGAAACGACAAAATAATTTTGATGATGGCCTGAGTAAAGTCTCTTACCATTCGTGCGCGTGCGCAGATAGCGTTGTTTACATTCATATATACAGCACAGCTCCCCTTCTCGATAAATGGGCTAATCTAAATTGTGCGTTAATTAGAAGTTGGACCGCAGGAATTATTTTTCTGAGGGTACACTGGGGTACACGGCAATATACTGGCTGTTTGCGAGAATGTTTTATGCCCGGGTGAACACACAGTGCGTTTTTATGAAGATAAACTGCTACTATTACACAATTGTTTTGGGTGATGTTTCCGTGAATTTAAAACTGATTTATACAATCAGCTGTTGTTTATTATGATAAAGGAGTAAAGTTGAGTTCCTCACATTTTGGCAATTCATATTTTGCTGAAATTACATAATCGTACAGACCCAAATAAGGGTCGTACAGGTGGGATTTTATCCGAAAAAATAATAATCGTACATGTACGATTATTTGGACCCTGAGAGTAGTGTTATCAACATAGAAGAAGCAGAACACATAGTTCCTAGTGGTTATGCTGCAATTTGTACTGTAAATTGTAAGATTAGCAATACAGCGTAGTGCAACCCACATGGTTTGATTCCTTGTGTTTAACCTGGAAGTTGTGCAATTTCTGCCATCATTAGGCTTTCTGAAGAAGCCATCCTCGGCAGTATTTTTGCTGTGGATATTTTTCGTTTCCTCGGCATTTTTCTCGGCACTGCTGATAGCTGAGGGTGAATTACCAGGGCTGAACCAAAGTAACCATAACTTCTCCACAGACAATAACATATAAAGATCACAAAATAGCACAACAGTTAAAACAATCGAGATGTGTTCATGACAATCAGCAGATCATGGGAAGCATTTTTTTTATTTTATTTTGACTGGAGGAAAAAGTTCCTTTGGTGAAAGAATAGTAGACACTCACCTAAAGTGTGGGGAGGGGGGAGGATTCTTGATTATTTCGGCCTCTTTTTCACTGTGAATTAGAGATGAATGAAAGTACCTTGATATCCAAATTCCTGAAAATCTTTCAAACAAGGGATGAAGGCTCATGAGGACAGGAAGGGTTGGTAGACCACTCTTGCTGAAGAGGTGGTCTGGGTGGAGCATTCTCCAGGAATTGTTTTTTAAAATTTGAACCTCCCAAGTTACAATTGGCGGCATTTGATGCACATGTTTCAAAGGCAGAAATTATTAGATTTTGATATAATCTTGTACATTTTTACTAAAATGTTCAGTCTGAGCAAGGAAGACATGAAATATTTGGAGATTACCTGTGTGAATTTTATTCCGGGTTTTCAGGAATTCCAGGAGAATAATCAAGACAAAGCTTGGAAAAATCAAGAAAAAGAAATAATTATTTATGAAAACATTTTTCCAGAAAATTCCTGTATTTTTCCCGATTTTAAATTCCTGATTTCCCAGAAAAATCAGGATTTCTCATAAAAAGCATCTGATGACTGTGTTTTAAATTCCTGGTTTCCCGGAAAAGTCTGGAAATTTTACTCTGTTGGAGTAGAAATATATAATGTATATTAATGTCATGTCCCCATTGGATAATTTAAAATTGGAGGGAAAAGTTTCACATCTCTGCCATGTTGTATTTTTTGTGAAGAAACTATTCTGAAAGGAAATAAACTTATACATGTGAGTATTCAGTCTTTCAGGCTTCAGCTTGATAATACACTTTTGAATTATAAACAATAATCTTCAGAGCCTAATGGATAAAGGTTGGGGAAATGTTAAATGTTTAACAATTTATTTCATCAAAATCTTTGTTTCTCACCTCAACACATCTTATTGGTGGTTTCATCAGTTGGATTTATAATTCCTGATTCCAGCTTGTTTTCCAAACAGTCTTTGATGATTCCCTTTTACATATAGAATCTTGAATGCATTTCTAAAATATTGTATGCCTATTTGTATTTTTTATGAAATTCCTCTTACGATAAATTTTTCTCAACTGCATGGTGCATATAAGTACATGTACCATGACACATCCATATTTGTAGTAATCTCACTGCAGCAAGCTACAGTAACAAATACTGAATTCCAGGAAACTCGGAAAAATCAGGAATTCTGTTCTGACAATCTAAAACGGAAGCTCAGGAAATCCGGAAAAATCAGGAATTTTATTAACAATGAAACATCAGTTGAATTCCTGGAAACTGGTTAATTCAGGAATTTTTGCTCAGACAGGTTTGTTTAAAACCCAGAATTCTCTGGAATTCCCTGGACTTCCGGGGTGGCCAATACCACAGAATCCTGGTTTTCCTGATTTTCTTGACTTGATATTCTCTAGAATTCCCTGGATTTTCAAGATTTGGGGGGTTTGTAGAACCTGTATTCAAACCTGGCATGTATTACTAGCTGGAAAATGCACATATCAACTTTGGTTGAAATCAAATAATTCAAACTGGAGTTATCGGTCAGAAACCAATTGTTTAGAGACAGATGGATGGACCAACGGACGGATGGATGGACTGACTGACGGATGGATGGACGAAGTCATGACTATAGCCCTGACTGTAAACAGTCAGGCTAAAAATGCATTTTGTACCAAAGAAAAAATACTGCTTAAATGGCCCTGGGTGAGGAGGAGGGAGAGGGCATGGGGCAGGGGCACGTACTGAAAAAAATTGAAATCCATTAACTTTTGTTTAAGTTATGGCATAAAAAAAGTTCGGACAGACAGATGGACTGACGAATGAACGGGTGGACTGACGGAGGGACTGACAGATAGACGAAGCGAGCTCTGTGCTATATCCCTCCCTTGTGGGAGGGGATAATGAAAGTGTCAATGACACTGTAGTTTAACTTGTCTGTGTGTTGTGTTTGATGAAAAGGATAATGTTCAATGTTCATGAAAGGATTATGAAATAAGACAAGAATTGTGATAATTGGGAATATGTTAATTTCTGTTCCCTGTATGCTATGTTTTTAATAAAAATAATATGAGGTGTACACAGTACTAAAGAGTTGAGGGATGGGTTAATATGACCTCACAGTTAATGTATGTGGCCCTCACAGTTAACGTATGTCAATGAAAGTTACCAAGTTACAGTGAAATTATTTCAAAATGAGTCATCCTATCAAGTTACATTGAAATCCCTTCATAAATATGGCCTGCAGTCTGTGCTGAAAGTTTTCAGGCTTCAGGACTGTGTAGCCATGATGGTAGACCGATTGCAACAAAAAGGGAACATCCGCATCTCGACATACTGAGTCATTCTACTAAGTTACAATGAAATCCCTTCACTAATCTGACCTGTAGTCTGTACTAAAGTTTCTGGCTTGGGAAGCCATCATGGCTGAATGATCGCAACAAAAAGTGGGCGTTATCATCTGGGCATCATCAGGAGTGATCCTATGAAGTTACAATGAAACCCCTTCATATATATGACCTGTAGACTGTGCTCAAGGTTTTCGGGCTTCGGGCCCCTGAAGCAATCAGAGTTGACCAAACACAACCAAAAGGGGAAGTCATCATCTAGGCATTATATGGAGTCAACTTAACAAGTTAGAATGAAATCCTTCCATAAATATGACTAATAGACTGGGGTTTGGGGCCCGGGGTAGCCATCAAGGCTAAATGATCGTGACCAAAAGGGGATGTTCTCTAATAGACATTATTTGGAGTCATCCTACCCAGTTACATTGAAATCCCTTCATAAATATGACCTCAAGACCATGCTTAAGGTTTTTGGGCTTTGGGCCCCTGTAGCCAGCACAGTTGCCCAATCGCATCCAAAAGGAGATGTTTTTATCTAGACATTATATGAAGTCAACCAAGCAAGTTACAATGAAATGCCTTTAAAAATATGACCTGTATACTGAGCTATAGGTTGTTGGGCTTTGGGCTCAGGCAGCCATCATGGTTGAATGAGCACCACCAAAAGGGGACATTCTCATCTGGGCATCATCTGGAGTGATCCTACGAAGTTACAATGAAATCCCTTCATCCCTTCATAAATATGACCTGTAGACTGTGCTCAAGGTTTTCGGGCTTCGGGCCCCTGTAGTGGTCACAGATGACCAATCACAACCAAAAGAGGATGTCATCATGTAGGCATTATGACCTAAGAAGTTAAGGCAACCTCAGACGATACAATGAAATCCTTTCATAAATATGACCTTTTGACTATGCTAAAGCTTTTTGGGCTCGGGCAGCCATCAAGGCTGAATGATCGCGATCAAAATGGGACGTTCTCATTTAGACATTATTTGGAGGCATTGTACCAAGTTACAATGAAATCCCTTCATATATATGACCTGTAAACTGTGCTAAAGGTTTCAATCACGACCAAAAGGGGATGTCATCATCTAGGCATTATATGGAGTCAAACTAAAGGTTACAATGAAATCCTTCCATAAATATGACCTATAAGACTATGCTAAAGGTTTTGAGGTTTTGGGCTGGGGCAGCCATCAAGGCTGAATGATCGCAACCAAAAGAGGATGTTCTCATTTAGACATTATTTGGAGTCATCCTACCAAGCTACAATGAAATCCCTTCATAATTATGACCTGTAGACTGTTCTAAAGGTTTTCGGGCCCCTGTTGCCGTCACAGTTGCCCAACCGTGTCCAAAAGGAGACGTTCTCATCTAGACATTATATTAAGTCAACCTACCAAGTTACAATGAAATCCCTTCATAAATATGACCTGTACACTGTGCTAAAGGTTTTCGGGCTTTGGGCTCGGGCTGCCATCATGGTTGAATGATCACAACCAAAAGGGCCGATTCTCATCTGGGCATCATCTGGAGTGATCCTACGAAGTTGCAATGAAATCCCTCTCATAAATACGACCTATAGACTGTGCTCAAGGTTTTCGGGCTTCGGGCACCTGTAGCTGTCACAGATGACCAATCACAACCAAAAGAGGATGTCATCATGTAGGCATTATGACCTAAGAAGTTAAGGCAACCTCAGAAGTTACAATGAAATCCTTCCATAAATATGACCTTTTGACTATGCTAAAGCTTTTTGGGCTCGGGCAGCCATCAAGGCTGAATGATCGCGATCAAAATGGGACGTTCTCATCTAGACATTATTTGGAGTCATTGTACCAAGTTACAATGAAATCCCTTCATATATATGACCTGCAGACTGTGCTAAAGGTTTTTGGGCTTGGGGCCCCTGTAGCCGTCACAGTTGCCCAAACACGTCCAAAAGGGAACTTTCTTATCTAGACATTATATGAAGTCAACCAATGAAGTTACAATGAAATAGCTTCATAAATATGACCTGTAGACTGTGCTAAAGGTTTTCAGGTTTTGGGCTCGGGTAGTCGTCAGACAGATCACGCCCAAATGAAATCTCTCCATATTAAACGTGACCTGCAGACTGTGCTAAAAGTTTTTGGGTTTCAGGCTTGGGCAGCCATCACGGTTGACAGATCATGCCAAAAAGGGGACGTTCTCATCTAGACATTATACAGAGGCATCCTACCAAGTTACAATGAAATCCCTTCATAAATACGACCTGTAGACTGTGTTAATGGTTTTCGGGTTTTGGGCTCGGGCAGCCATACCAGTTGACCGATCACGACCAAAAGGGGACGTTCCCATCTAGACATGACCCAAAACCTGCATATGAAATTTCGTGATGATCAGACAACAACTATGGGGTGTAGCCTGTACTTGAACCTTCAGTAAAAAACTTTAACCACAAACTTTAACCAAAACTCTAAATGTTAACAGACGGACGGTATGACAGACAAAAGTCATGACTATAGCCCTCACTGTAAACAGTCGGGTGAAAAATGAAAAATTCTAAGTTCAGGAGCAGTAACTCCATCAACAAGAGCACTGCCTAGCGGGACATTATACGCCTGTTTTGTATTTTTGAAGGGTTCAGGTAAGGATGGGGGTGAGGGTGAAAATTGTTCGGACCAACCCCATATTCGAACTTGAGCTGTATTTTGTTGTGATTAAACAACATACCAAGTTTGGAACCAATCGGAAAACAAATAATAAAAGTTATCATCCGGAAACCAAATATTTGATGCATTCTATGTCCAACAAGGGCCATAATTCAGGGGAACTTCGAACTGACCCCATATTTGAACTTGACCTGTCTTTTGTTTTGATTAAACCACATACCAAGTTTAGGAGTCAATCGAAAAAAAAATACTAAAGTTATCAACTGGAAACCAAATGTTGACGAATGGACAGACCGACGGATGGACAAATGGACAGACCGACGGATGGACAAATGGACAGACAGACAGACAGACTGATTCCATAATTCGACGTTTTTTCAACAGGTGTATAAAAAATCAGTCAGGCCATACTAAAGTTATAATCCGGAAAACACAAAATACACAAATTCAAGAGGAATAACTCTGGAAAGATACATGTGATTTTGGCCGAAAGTGAACTTGAGCTGTGTTTTGTGGTCATAAACAAAATCTGAGAATTTGAAACGAATTAGTCAAGGCAAACTAAAGTTATCATCCGGAAATCACATAATTCACAAATTTGCAATCATTCAAGGGGAATAACTATGGAACGGTACATGTGATTATGGCCAAAGGTGAACTTGAGCTGTGCTTTGTGGTCAAAAACAAAATCTAATAATTTGAAAAAAATCGGTCAAGGCAAACTAAAGTTATCATCCGGAAACCACAAAATCCACAAATTTGCAATCATTCATGGGGAATAACTCTGGAAAGGTATATGCGATTGTGGTCAAAAGTGAACTTGAGCTGTATTTTGTGGTCAAAAATAAAAAACTGAAAATTTGAAATAAATTGGTCAAGGCAAACTAAAGTTATCGTCCGTAAACGAGAAGTTGGGATAAATTCCCATAAATAAAGGGCCATAACTCTACTGCAAATGGGCCGCTAGAAACGGAAATAGAACCTATCCTGTATTTTGTCATACTAAATCCACATGCCAAATTTAACTCAGCTCAAACCATTACAACTAAAGTTATCGTCCGGAAATGAAATGTGTCCATGGATGGACAGACAGACGGGTGGAGAGACCATTCACATAAGTCCCGGTTCAAACAGGCGTATAAAAACAACATCTGAAAAATTTGGTGTCAATCCGTCAAGGCATGCGGCTTTAAATGAACGGAAACCAATTTTTTTTCAAAAATTGTGTTTTCAAAGGACCATAACTCTGCAGCGGATGGACTGAGAAACACTAATATCGAACTTGACCTGTATTTTATTGCTACAAACGACATCTGAATGTTTGATGTCGATCCATCAAAGGCGTTCAACTTTAAGTGAAGGGAAACCAATTTTTTTCGAAAGATTGTGTTTTCAAAGGGCCATAACTCTGCAGCGGATGGACTGAGAAACACCAATATCAAACATGACCTGTATTTCATTGCTAAAAACAACATCTGAAAAATTTGGTGTCAATCTGTCAAGGCGTTCAGCTTAAAATGAATGGAAACCAATTTTTTTAGAAAAATTGTGTTTTCAAAGGGCCATATCTCTGCAGCAGATGGACTGAGAAACACCAATATCAGACTTGACCTGTATTTTATTGCTAAAAATAACTTCTGAAAGTTTGATGTCGATCCGTCCAGGCATTCGACTTTAAATGAACGGAAACCAAATTGTTTACGGACAGACAGACAGACAGACAGACAGACAGACTGATAACATAATACGACCGTTTTTATAAACGGGCGTATAAAAATCAACCGAGTGGAACAAAATTTGAACTTGATCTGTAAGTATAAATAACAAAGCTATATATAAATTTTTTTCTTAATCTGTCAATGCATAATGAAAAAAAAGTCTGGAAAATGGGATCGAACTCGGGACCTCCAGCACAGAAGTCCAACAATCTACCACTGAGCCACAGCACTCCCATGCCTTCAGTTACTGTTATGCACATGATATGAAATTCGAAGTTTATGAAATAAATAACAAAAAATTATTTTAAGTTATTTTCTTTTTATAAATTGTTACATTATTTGGGATTGGACTGGACCCCTTGTTACTGTGGACCAGAATGTCATCTCTATACCGCTTTGGACCAGTTCAAACTTTTCAGTCCAGTCCACTATACAACGGCTGATCACCACTGCGTATCATGATTATTGACTTACAAGCCTGAAAATAATTTTCATTGTGCTTCCAGACAAAATATAAGACACCAAATGAATCATGTCTGTCATTCAAGAATGATATCGGACATATTTACATTCTTCACACTTCCCAACTTGCCAGGACCAGAAATCGCAATAATCATTAATTTTAGGCTTCGTAGTTACGTACATGATTTCCAGCATGCATGATGTTCTGATCACTGAACTTCATTGATAATTTTGGCATCAGACATTTTGACTGATGATTTTAAACCTCAGTCGGCCTTTTTATACCTGACATTGTCCTTGTCTGACCACTTATTTTCTGGTATGTTGACATACATTCATTGTCCACAACATGTTCAGTCACTTCGCATTGATTCGGAAGGGTTGAAGAATATGACAAAACTGTGAAAACAAATTAACGATATGTAATTTTTCCTGTACAATAGGTTTACATTCTAGAATGAATAAAACATTGCCTCACCCCTCCAACCACAAATATACTTGTTTATGAATGTGCCTCAAAACACTTAAAAGTTAGAAAGAGTAAAACGTTTTCAAATTTACTTTGGTAGTGCACCACCTGCTCATAGAAGGGTGTGGCACAAGATAGAAACCTGTATGATTTGATTGAAAAGTTAACCCGAAAATAGGGAAAGTTGCTTTCTTCTAGCCATGAATAGTAGCTAATGGGAGGACGATGACAATTTTAAGCATAGAGATGGTGGCTAGCTTTGGTGTGACAGGCAGGCAGGCAGACAGAAAATGAAAATATGTAACCTGCTTCACTTCCCAGGGAGTGAGTTTCATATTAGCAAAAAGATCTCCTAGCTCCCCCCCACCAACCCCAAGATTAGAAGGTCAATGCACAATGTCCACAAAAAGTATCAATAATTCAACACTGGAATCCGGTGTCTGCCGAATGTCAAGCATTGACGTCACTACTGCAGAACCAATCCATTAATTTCCCATTAAATTCCATTAAAACCCCATTAAAGCCATCATTTTCCATTAAAGGTGGCCATTAATTTCCGTTTCTTTCTTTTTAATGAAAACTTGTGTAGCCCATTAAAAAGTTTAAATAACTGTATTTAATGGCCATGAAAAACAAGAAAACCCATTAAAAACTGTTAAAAATTAAAAAATATTATTTGGATAAATTTTAATGAACATAAAAACCCATTACTTTTCGTAATGAAGTGATTAAGAGCAATTAAATGACAAAACTCTTCATCTTTTAATAGCCATTAATTGAACTGATGAATAAAACTTGTTTTTAATGGCAATGAAAATGTGAATTATTTTCTTCTCTTTAAGATAAAAAAAATTAATAGCAATTAATTATCAGAATAAATATTTTATGAAATTAATGACCATTAAAAACATATCTGAATGTTTGGATGATTTTAATAGCTTTTGTATATGTACATGTCTCATACAATTTCTATCACATATCATTAACATTTTTGGTGTTTAAGGTCACTTTCAGCATATATGGCTATATCATGACCAGAACAAGTATGAAGTAACTGTATTAAAGATTAACTGTTTCTACCCAATGTCAACTTGAGAGGACTTCCATGTTCACCTTATAGGCATTGGTTATAACTACTTGACCCTGTTGTATACCAAAATGAAAAAGCACTACATGTGGACTTCAGTTCACTTCGTTCCCAGAGAAAGCACACTATCAGTTACTCGTGCAAATGTAATCATGTGCCAGTAGTCACAATGCATATGTATATATATGCATTAACTTACTAATTTCATTGTCTACTTTCAAAATATAGCAGTTGAAACAATGTATATGTATACAATGACAGTATGTACTTTGAAAGGATGTGTTGGACATGCTAGTACATATACATATGTACAACTAATCATGATATGATCACCATCTGTTTTGAAACACTAATGCATCAAGATTTTATGAAGAAAATATTTAACTTAACCCGGCCAACTTGACCCAGGGCGACTTGGCCCGGGGCGAGTTGACCCGTTCCCAACAAAGTCGGCCTACAGTATCGAAAATGGAAAGAATAACGACAACTATCCCCTTACATTATCTGATATTTGGATATACAGACGTTATCAAAAACAATACCGTACTGACTCGTGTCGAAGCCCAGGGGGGAGGGGGGGTGCTTGCAGTGGATAAATTGCAAAGTGGGGGGGGGGGGGGGGGGGGGCTTCGGGACGGTTAATAATGCTTGCAAGTCGCGTTGGGATGCGTTGGAATTGGCAATAGGCCTATATAAGACAAGTAAGTATCCACTGGGTATGTTACATTTCTTTGGAAACTGCCCACCAATTTTATAGAATTTGCTTTAAAAATTCTCATAATTATCTTGTACATACGTTTCATTTTCAGAGTGCGGGTTTTAATCCTCAATTTAATGAATAAAACAAACAGAAATCCATGTGGTGTTGTTTTCATTTTTTGTACAGCACTACAGGTTACTCTCGAAGCCAGAAATGGACGTAAGAATGTCAATCAACACTGCAAACCACCCCCTTGAAAACAGACAAACATAGTCTGTTTTATAGCTGTTTTTTTTTAAATATGTACATTTCAGTCGTGTATGTTCAGTAAGAAACATCGGCCCGATCTTGTGTCGCGTATAAATTCATTATTGTGTTTCACTGGGATGCATTTAACACAATGGCTCATTCACAGGTAGGGCCTATTGTACTCTTGGATGATGAATCATCAGTAGAAGAAGAGTGTGAATTGTCTAATTGCGTGTACGAATTGACAGTATTCCGAGTTGACATGTACACTTGCCTTGGGTATGTCTGTTTCAACTCAACACAACCCAAGCGACGAAAACTATTTAGACGCGCGATTGCCAAAAATGCACTTAGTCATCGGCACATTTAAAACTGACAGATTTTGAGAAACAGAAAGAAATAATCCAGTATGGACAAACTGAGCAGCCAGGCTGCTGAAACCATGAATGGTTTATTTTCAAGGAACTTGTCTAATTTAAGCGAGCACGAAGTTAAAAACCACTACAGAAATGATGAAAGTGTTGCATGCATTTCGTACTAGTGCTGAATATTGTTTTTCTCGAAAATTGGGAATTTGTTGGGATATGAATAGGAATCAGGTGAAAACGGCATCAACCGGTTGAAAATGAACCTACTTACTGTCAGATACAACACTCGAATAGGTTTTTGTTACTGGGACGTTTCGGCCTCCATATAATGAGGAGCCGGGGGTGTCTGGTCGGGTCAGTAATATAATTTTTGGGGTTGGTACGGCCTCTGAGTCCAACGCTCTCGATCCCTGTGCTGTACTCTGAAGTGCCAAATAATAGTGATGGCTGAATAATAATGATGCCAGGGGTTTTTCTAGGTGTAATGGGTCCTACTAATTACAGACCAAAACCGTCCAAAAGTGCTAATTACTACCAAAAATCAATACACCGACCAAAACATAAATGAGCACCGACCAAAAATATAAGATTTTTTTAGAAGCTCGTAGGTTTTAATCAGTGATTTGTGGGTGATTAAAAATAGAGGTAGCGGCCGACCTCCAGCTGGAGAGAATTTTCAGGGAAGATGCTATCGTGGGGATGAGGTGAGTCGGTGTTGTCTCTGTAAAACAGGGTTATTGTGGTATCATATCAACGGATAATAATCTGGGGGTGGGGGGGGGGGGGTGGGGGGTGGGGGTGGTTGAAACTCACATTTAGTGAAAATCGGAGTGTTTTTTTTTTTTTTTGGGGGGGGGGGGGGGGGTTGAAAGTCACTGTGAGAAAGCACTCATGTATTTATTTGTGGGTAAAATGAATGCACGGTATGGTGTATGGGTTTCGAATCTCACTGGGAGGGGTGGGCAAAGCAAGCCTCAAAATAATCAGCCTGTCATGGTCATTGTCAGGCTAAACTTGCATGTTTGACAGACACCAATTCACTTGAGCCTGACATAATGATCAGTACAATTTTTAGAACTGAGAGCCACCCATGTTCTTTTCAAAGTTGTCAAACCGGCACACTGAATCTTTCATACGACGTTTTTAAAAAAAAAAAAAAAAAAAAAAATAAATCTAGGTTCGATTCAAGTGCTGATAATAATCAAAAGAGTGTTCTTTGGGTGGAAATTGGGGGTTGGACGTCCACATACGGACAATTAATACTACACTGATATGAGCAATATGAAACATTAAATAATCAGCGATGTCTGGATTTGGATTTTTACATTTTTTAACGATAATTTATTATTTATTTATTTATTTATTATTTATTTATGTTTAAGGTCACATATTTATGCACAATGGCTAATCATGACCGTGACAGTTTTATGGGTGGAGGAAGCCGGAGTACCCGGAGAGAACCACCGAGCAACGACGAGCAGCTGCCAGCCCCCCAACATCGTAACTCCGCACTGCAGCACAGGCAGGGTTAGATTGGTTGAAGACATGCATACCATCGACGTGCAGTACGCCTTAGTACATGGCGTCATCGTGCCCCCACGTGGGCAATGGAGATGAAGTGTCTTGCCCAAGGACACAACGCAGTTGCCGCAGGTGGGATTCGAACCGAGGACCTCTCGGCTTGCAGCCTGCACCTCTACCTACTGAGCCACCGCGCTCCCTTAATAATAATTAAAACAGAAGAAAACTATAAAAAATTCATGAGTTTTTTTTTTTTCATGAACTCCTTACCTAACCTAATGGCCAAAATCGGCCAGTGCTATATACGAAAATCGCCATTCATTTTTTTAAATATTTTAATTTTTTGCTTCCAAATCATAGCTTATGACCACTCATTGGAACGCGCGCATTGCACTCGTTCC
Organism: Pictodentalium vernedei; assembly: GCA_031216915.1. Classification (NCBI taxonomy): domain Eukaryota; kingdom Metazoa; phylum Mollusca; class Scaphopoda; order Dentaliida; family Dentaliidae; genus Pictodentalium; species Pictodentalium vernedei. The sequence goes on along the minus strand of CM062295.1, from coordinate 679,522,747 downwards.
AATGATGGGTCATAAGCTATGTTGTGGGAGCAAAAATGAAAATTTTTAGTTACACGAGAAATTTTTTACGAGTGCCGTCTGCTGCTAGCATTAGGTATACTGTTATACATCAATTCATGAATACCTTTGTAAACGATTACAATTACAACACCATAGCATCACAAAATAACATGTAACTCATAATCAAATAATTCAAATTTCATGACAGGCTTAAACTTGAAAATGACAGGCACAATCTTTTTGGTATCTGTCATGGTGACAGGCTCACATTTGAAAATTATTTTGAGGCTTGGGGCAAAGCGTCAAACATTCCACCCAGGCAAAATAAACCACCAGTGTAGGCTATATATAATGAACAAATATACAACCTCAGTTCTGCAAAGGGGCAGACAAATCCTACCCTGAATTCATTTTACCCACAATTGAACATATGTAACACCCCCAACCAGACACAGTGAGTTTTTAAACCCCTACACAAAACCGTACATTCATTTTACTCACAAATAAATTCATGAATGCCCGCTCTCCCAGTGAATTTTAAATCACCGCCCTCCACCCCCCACCAAAAAAAAAACACCCCGTTTTTCACTCTAAGCGAGTTTCAACTTCACCCCACCCCGGTTATATTACCCAGGGATATGACACCACAATAACCCCATTTTACGGAGAAAACCCGACTTGTGAATGATGCCTCACCTTATCCCCTATGATACTCACTTCCCTGAAAATTATCTGCAACTGGAGGTCGGCCGCTACCTCTATTTTTAACCACCCACAAATCACTGATTAAAACCTTCGAGATTCTAAAAAATCTTCCTTTTTTTGGTCGTACTCATTTATTTTTTTGGTCGGTACTTACTGTCTTTTGGTCGGTATTTTAGTCGGTAATTAGAACTTTTGGTCGGTTTTGGATGGTTTTGGACTAGGGCTGGGCGATATGGGAATCTGAATACCGGTAACGATATCAGAAAAAATATCGCGATATACCGGTATATCGTGCACCAGTGTGTGAAACACATATTAAGTGCAAAGGATATCATGAATAAAAAAGATATTTTTGGAGCAAAAGATAGAAGTATCACTTACTGCTCTGGAAAAATGAGTGATTTAAATGGAAGACCATAATAATCCATGTCTACAAAGTTATTGAACCTATTGTTTAATATGAAAATAAGCCATAAAATTATCATGGGTTTACTGGCTTTCATCTGAATCTGGGATACAAGTAAATTAGTCTTTGTCAATTTAATTCCTGTAAAAACATGGCCAGCCTCTCTTGACTGATAAGCGTTTAATTACTGAGCCAGTCAATTGTCACATTGTGTTAATTGCGTATGTGTCTTCATGAAAACAGTGGCAAACAAAACTTTTTATCAAAACAACGGGTATCCAGTTGATGGAATTACGAGGGTCTGGTTTCACAAAGAACCAGTAGTAGCTCCTCCCCTTCTCCTATCTTCCAGCAGTGAACTTCCTAAGATGACAATGTCAAATGTCATCTGTCACATGCCAGGCCAGTCGGTCTGTTGCTATTAAGCATGCCTCCAAGACGTGTTCACCCTTCACTTTCATGATAGTCTGCAAGTGTCAATCACCAGCCGACAATGTTTTCTCCCAGTGATGGAATCACACCTCTGTCATATTTGACAAAAATTGTTGCACATTTCGCAATTGTGAATAGTGTGATTTGAAACATTTTTGTGTCAGATTGCTGACAATGAATTAAGCGATAAGTATGGCTTGCTGATTACAGTTCAAACAAATGCGACCAACAGCAAGTGACCGTGTTTTTACAGCGTGACAGTCGGGTGTGTTTTCCGTTACTCTCATCATCTCTCGCTGTTTATCATTTGTTCACGAAATAAGGAAAGATAAACTTCCTGTATTTTCAAAGCAACTTTCTGTGCGATTTTACGAAAAAAAACATGTTGAAATTTTATTAACATGTGACCCAAACCAATATCGTTACAGACGATATACCGGTATTGCCAAAAAATAGACGATATTTAACCGGTACTGATTTCAATACCGGTATTTACCGGTATATCGAAATATCGCCCAGCCCTATTTTGGACTGTTTTAGATGGCTTTGGACTGTTTGGGTTGGTAATTAGTAGGACCGGGTGTATTGGGAATGGGGCCAGGGGCCCATGCAATTGGGAAAATAGCCATCTTATTGGACCAAATTGGGAATCCTGTTGACTCTACATGTAGGATTTAGAAAAGTACACATTTCTTCTATACAGGCACATTAAAAATTAAAAAGTTGTTTTTTTTATTTTAAATTATGGTTTAATAGTTCTTCTATCAGCATAAGAAGGCCTAATTTTGCTGTAAATGTTCATAAATGTTGTGAACAAATTGATATTAGGTACCAATTGGGAATTTAATGTTAGAAATTGGGAAAAATAATGCCAAAATCTCATTGGGAATGGGGCCTATATTCGGCCCCTATCGTCACCCAGAAAAATCCCTGGATGGCTTGAATTTTCACCAAATATAAATGATAGTGATGGCATTTTCACTTTTTGTCTCATTACCAAATAAAAGAGATGGTCAGAAAATTCTCCAAAATTAATAAATAATAGTGCCAACACTATTATTCGGCACATTAGAGTACTATATGATCGGCGAACGATTTACTTGCCGGTCTTAGTCTATCTTGCCTCGTGAGAACAATATGGCAAATTTGACAGAAAGAGGGATAATTGTAAGAGAAAGAAACTGGCAGCCATGTTTGGTATTTTTAAACATTATGACGTCATTCTTTCCTTATGCGATTGATTGAAACAGCCCTTATAAAAAAGTATCATGGTAAACCATGGTAAATCCCAAAATACCCTGGTAATACCAGGGTATTTTGGGACGTACCATGGTTTACCATGGTACATTTTTATAAGGGAGAACACAACCCCAAAGGTGAAGGGCGTGTATTGTGTTTCAACCAGGGATTCCCTGGTTGCAACCAATTGCTTAAGGAAGGAATGACGTCATAATGTTTAAAAATACCAAACATGGCTGCCAATTTCTTTCTCACGAAATCACTTCGATGATTTGAATCTTTCATTTCTGAATAATTATGGTGACTGGCACCAAGTTTTTTGTTTTTTACAATTATCCTTCTTTCGCAGTTTCGGTCACATATTGACACAAAGCTTCAGGATATGCCATATTGTTCTCACGAGACGAGATAGACCGGCAAGTAAATCGTTTGTCGATCATATAGTACAGCACAAGGATCGAGAGCGTTGGACCTACAGGCCGTACCAACCCCAAAAATTATATTACGGACTGTGGGTCCAAGTTTGGACTAACATCATAGAACTCCATAGATACTCCATAGAACCCCACAGAGCATTACAGATACCCCATAGAACATCATGGAGCCATGAACAAACATTATCGCACCCTTCAAGTGCCCGAGTTTACGAAAGTTATTTCACTTGGTCGAGTCGGTGGAATAAGACAGCAAAGTGAAACAGAGCATGTACAAATAATGAAAAATGGGTTTACATTATATTTATGCACAACTACATTACCAAATATTTTCAATTTTATTCCAACAACATTAAAACATGTCCATTCGACAGTGTTCACAATGCTCCTGCATGAGTGTGTGTGTGGATAGCGGAGGTGGGGTGGGGAGGGGGCAGGGGCATAGCTACTAATTAACCAAGACAATACAATAAAGATTTGGACAATTAACATGTTACATATGATTATATTAATATAACCTTGTTGTTCTTCAAAACAAAAATAGTGTTAATGTTGACAGATATTCGTAAAAAGAACAAATGCACCCCATAAATAAATGTACAGTTAAAACTAGAAGTCCTGTCATGAAATGCGCACAAATAGCACGTTGATATGTGCGTTAATGTATGTGTTATGGCCCAAGTAAAGCTATCAAATTCTGTACATATGGCCTGTGCACAAGCAGTGTTTCAGCCAATGGACCTCCGGGTAACCCGGAGGTCCATTGGCAGAAACATTGCATGTGTTTGCTATGAGTAACCAAGAGAACCTGCCGTGCTTTGAATGCCATTCGATATGGCAATTGCACGCAATTCCAACGTGCAATTAAGCCTAGATAAGCGCACTATTCGTGACAGGACTTCTAGTTTTAACTGTACTAATGAAATGTATGTACGGTTCATGCAAGGAAGGTTGATTACCATTAAATCACAGTTGGGTGGATTTTCCACTTGAAGATTATTTACAGTTTCTGAAAACAAAGTGCCTGTTGCAAAATCAAATTTTCACACTAGTCCATGAGCTTAACATTATTAGCTAGTTCTTTTTGTTACTTTTTTTTAAAAATTGAAAATATTTATCTGGTGGAAAATCTATCTCCACCTCGATTTAGTAGTAATACACCCACCAGTTGAAAGAATGAAAGTGTCAATGACACTGTACCTTAACTTGTGTGTTGTGTTTGATGAAAAGGATAATGTTCAGTGTTTATGAAAGGATTATGAAATAAGACAAGAATTGTGATAATTGGGAATATGTTCATTTCTGTTCCCTGTATGCTATGTTTATGATAAAAATAATAAGAGGTGTACACTGTACTAAAGAGCTGAGGGGTGGGTTAATATGACCTCACAGTTAATGTATGTGGCCCTCACAGTTAACGTATATCAACAAAAGTTACCAAGTTACAGTGAAATTATTCCAAAACGAGTCATCCTATCAAGTTACATTAAAATCCCTTCATAAATATGGCCTGTAGACTGTGCTAAAGGTTTTCGGGCTTCGGGCCCCTGTAGCCGTCAGTTTCCCAATTGCGTACAAAGGGGACGTTATCATCTAGACATTATATGAGGTCAACCTACCAGGTTACAATGAAATCCCTTAATAAATATGACCTGTAGACTGTGCTAAAGGTTTTGGGGCTTTGGGCTCTGGCAGCCATCATGGGTGAATGATCGCAACCAAAAGGGGACACTCTCATCTGGGCATCATTTGGAGTGATCCTACAAAGTTACAATGAAATCCCTTCATAAATATGACCTGTAGACTGTGCTCAAGGTTTTTGGGCTTCGGGCCCCTGAAGCCGTCACAGTTGACCAATCACGACCAAAACTTACGGGTTACAATGAAGTCCTTCCATAAATATGACCAATAGACTATGCTAAGGGTTTTGGGTTCGGGCAGCCATCAAGGCTGAATGATCGCGACCAAAAGGGGACGTTCTCATCTCGACATTATTTAGAGTCATCCTACCAAGGTACAATGAAATTCCTTCATAACTATCACCTGTAGACTGTGCTAAAGATTTTCGGGCTTTGGGCGCCTGTAGCCAACACAGTTGCCTAATGGTGTCCAAAAGGGGCTGTTCTCATCTAGACATTACATGAAGTCAACCTACAAGTTACAATGAAATCCCTTCATAAATATGATCTGAAGACTGTGCTAAAGGTTTTCGGGCTTTAGGCTTGTGCAGCCATCATGGTTGAATAATCGCAACCAAAAGGGGACATTCTCATCTGGGCATCATCTGGAGTAATCCTATGAAGTTACAATGAAATCCCTTCATAAATATGACCTGTAGACTGTGCTCAAGATTTTCGGGCTTCAGGCACCTGTGGCCATCACAGTTCACCAACCACGACCAAAAGGGGATGTCATCATCAAGGCATTATATGGAGTCAACCTAACAAGTTACAATGAAATCCTTCCATAAATACAACCTACAGACATGCTAAAGTTTTTTGGGCTTGGGCAGTCATCAAGGCTGAATGATCGTGACCAAAAGGGGACGTTCTCATCTGGACACTATTTGGAGTCATCCTACCAAGCTACAATGAAATCCCTTCATAATTATGACCTGTAGACTGTTCTAAATGTTTTCGGGCTTTGGGCCCCTGAAGCAGTCACAGTTGCCCAATCATGTCCAAAAGGGGACGTTATCATCTAGACATTATATGAAGTCAATCTACCAAGTTACAATGAAATCCCTTCATAAATATGACCTGTAGACTGTGCTAAAGGTTTTTGGGCTTCGGGCTCAGGCAGCCATCATGGTTGAATGATCGCAACCAAAGGGGACAATCTCATCTGGGCATCATCTGGAGTGATCCTGTGAAGTTACAATGAAATCCCTTCATAAATATGACCTGTAGACTGTGCTCAATGATTTGGGGCTTCGGGCACCTGTAGCCATCACAGCTGACCAATCACGACCAAAAGGGGATGTCATCATCTAGGCATTATATGGAGTCAACCTAACAGGTTACAATGAAATCCTTCTATAAATATAACCTTTTGGCTATGCTAAAGGTTTTTGTGCTCGGGCACCCATCAAGGCTGAATGATCACGACCAAAATGGGACGTTCTCATCTAGACATTATCTGGAGTCATCCAACCAAGTTACAATGAAATCCCTTTATAAATATGACCTGTAGACTGTGCTACAGGTTTTCGGGCTTTGGGCACCTTTAGCCGTCAAAATTGCCCAATCATGTCCAAAAGGGGATGTTCTCATCGAGACATTATATGAAGTCAACCTACCAAGTTACAATGAAATCCCTTCATAAATATGACCTGTAGTCTGTGCTTAAGGTTTTTGGGCTTCAGGCTCGGGCAGCCATCATGGTTGAATGATCGCAACTAAAGGGGACAATCTCATCTGGGCATCATCTGGAGTGATCCTACAAAGTTACAATGAAATCCCTTCATAAATATGACCTGTAAACTGTGCTCACGGTTTTCGGGCTTCGGGCACTTGTAGCCATCACAGCTGACCAATCACCACCAAAAGGGGATGTCATCATCTAGGCATTATATGGAGTCAACGTAATAGGTTACAATGAAATCCTTCCATAAATATGACCTTTTACCTATGCTAAAGGTTTTTGGGCTCGGCCACCCATCAAGGCTGAATGATCGCGATCAAAATGGGACGTTCTCATCTAGACATTATTTGGAGTCATCATACCAAGTTACAATGAAATCCCCTCATAAATATGACCTGTAGACTCTGCTAAAGATTTTCAGGCTTTGGGCACCTTTAGCCGTCACAATTGCCCAATCATGTCCAAAAGGGGACGTTCTCATCTAGACATTATATGAAGTTAACCTACCAAGTTACAATGAAATCCCTTCATAAATATGACCTGTAGACTGTGCTAAAGGTTTTCGGGCTTCGGGCTCTGCCAGCCATCATGGCTGAATGATCACAACCATAGGGGACAATCTCATCTGGGCATCATCTGGAGTGATCCTAAGAAGTTACAATGAAATCCCTTCATAAATATGACCTGTAGACTGTGCTCAAGGCTTTCGGGCTTCAGGCACTCGTAGCCATCACAACTGACCAATCACGACCAAAAGAGGATGTCATCATCTAGGCATTATATGGAGTCAACCTAACAGGTTACAATGAAATCCTTCCATAAATATGACCTTTTGCCTATGCTAAAGGTTTTTGGGCTCGGGCACCTATCAAGGCTGCATGATCGCAATCACAATGGGACGTTCTCATCTAGACATTATTTGGAGTCATCCTACCAAGTTACAATGAAATCCCTTCATAAATATGACCTCTAGACTGTGCTAAAGGTTTTCGGGCTTCGGGCCCCTGTAGCCATCACAGTTGCCCAATCACGTCCAAAAGGGGACTTGCTCATCTAGACATTGTATGAAGTCAAAGAGGATGTCATCATCTAGGCATTATATGGAGTCAACCTAACAGGTTACAATGAAATCTTTCCATAAATATGACCTTTTGCCTATGCTAAAGGTTTTTGGGCTCGGGCACCTATCAAGGCTGCATGATCGCAATCACAATGGGACGTTCTCATCTAGACATTATTTGGAGTCATCATACCAAGTTACAATGAAATCCCCTCATAAATATGACCTGTAGACTCTGCTGAAGATTTTCAGGCTTTGGGCACCTTTAGCCGTCACAATTGCCCAATCATGTCCAAAAGGGGACGTTCTCATCTAGACATTATATGAAGTTAACCTACCAAGTTACAATGAAATCCCTTCATAAATATGACCTGTAGACTGTGCTAAAGGTTTTCGGGCTTCGGGCTCTGCCAGCCATCATGGCTGAATGATCACAACCATAGGGGACAATCTCATCTGGGCATCATCTGGAGTGATCCTAAGAAGTTACAATGAAATCCCTTCATAAATATGACCTGTAGACCGTGCTCAAGGCTTTTGGGCTTCGGGCACTCGTAGCCATCACAACTGACCAATCACGACCAAAAGAGGATGTCATCATCTAGGCATTATATGGAGTCAACCTAACAGGTTACAATGAAATCCTTCCATAAATATGACCTTTTGCCTATGCTAAAGGTTTTTGGGCTCGGGCACCTATCAAGGCTGCATGATCGCAATCACAATGGGACGTTCTCATCTAGACATTATTTGGAGTCATCCTACCAAGTTACAATGAAATCCCTTCATAAATATGACCTCTAGACTGTGCTAAAGGTTTTCGGGCTTCGGGCCCCTGTAGCCATCACAGTTGCCCAATCACGTCCAAAAGGGGACTTGCTCATCTAGACATTGTATGAAGTCAACCCACCAAGTTACAATGAAATTCCTCAATAAATATGACCTGCAGACTGTGCTAAAGGTTTTGGGGTTTTGGGCTCGGGCAGTCGTCACGGTTGGCAGATCATGCCCAAATGGGGAAAAGTCATCCTACCAAGTTAGAATGAAATCCCTCCACATTAAACATGACCTGCAGACTGTGCTAGAAGTTTTTGGGTTTCGGGCTTGGCAGCCATCACGGTTGATAGATCATGCCCAAAAGGGGTCGTTCTCATCTAGGCATTATACAGAGGCATCCTACCAAGTTACAATGAAATCCCTTCATAAATATGACCTGTAGACTGTGCTAATGGTTTTCAGGTTTTGGGCTCGGGCAGCCATACCGGTTGCTCGATCGCGACCAAAAGGGGATGTTCTCATCTAGACATGACCCCAAACCTGCATATGAAATTTCGTGACGATCAGACAAGAACTGCGGGGTGTAGCCCGTGCTAAAGGAAAATGTGAACAGACGTCACAGACTAACAGACTTCCGCACGCGTGATGGCAATAGCTTATCTCGACTATGTCAAGTTAAGCTAAAAAGTGATAAAAAAATTCCAACCATGCAGAAATGCCACACAGAGTGGAGGGAGTCTAGCTGGCCCCAATATCTAGGCCTCTTTTTCAAAGGCGTTGGAATGCTGTTCCATTTCAGGGTAAACTTGTGTGTGCCATAATTTTAATTTTAATTACCATTAACAATTTAATACTAGTTAAAAGACCTAATCTGAGAAACTGCTGCATTATAATTATTAAGTGCCATTGAAACTGGTGTTATTTTTAATTGCTATTAATTTATCCATTAAAGCTAATGTTAATTTTAATAGCCATTAATTTTATCCATTAAACTGGTCTTATTTTTAATGGCTGTTAATTTTATCCAATAAAACTAGTGATAACTTTAACAGCTATTAATTTTAGCCATTAAACCTGTTCCTTTAAATGGAAATTAATGACCATCAAATGTTTTATGTCATTAAAAGACACTTAAAAATATTTTTTCAGGGGGCCGTTAAATAACAATTAATGGCTATTAAATATTAATAAAATTATGACAATTAAAATGGAATTTAATGGTTATAAAGAAGTGGAAAACCCTTAAAATATTTAACACTTATTTAATGGCATTGGCTATTAATTTCTTGAAAATTAATACCACTTAATTATGTTCCTTTTAATGGAATTTAATGGGTGCACTTAATGGGGTTTTAAAGGGATTTTAATGGGATTTTTTAATTGGATTTTAACAACCTTTTAATACCCTGAGCCTGCAGTAGTGGACCTTCCAGGTCGTTTTGTTTATCGGTCGATCACAAAAAATAAAGTTTATTTGTTGAAATGTGCTCGTGGGTTATGATAGTTCAATGAAAAAAAAATGCTGTTATCACAGGGAAAAAATGCAATTTTCCAATGCGATGGAAATTGTGTGCCTTCACTAAAACAAGTAGATTCTGAGTACTAGATTGGTTCAATTCTCTACAGACTGGCAAGGTGGCCAGACTACATCACCAAGTCAGAAAATAAGCAGTCTGTCATCTGCAAAATGAGGTCCCCAGAGGGTGAATTTAGTGATGCTACCCTGCTGTCACTGAATTTACCCTCAGTGAACCTCAGTCTGAATCAGGGTCTCAAGACTAAACAGAAAGAGGTACCCAGAATATAAACTGGCCCAATGTATGGTATAGCATCATCAAATTCACCCTCTGGGGCCATCATTCTGCAAAATGTCAGACTGCTAATTTTCTGGCCTGTACATCACTAGACATAATGTCCTGTTATATTTTGTCAATGTGACTTCATGTCCATGTGGTATTTTGTCCTATGACATTTTGCCTGCACACCTTTATTTTTACAACATTCTCTTAATCTTTGAACCCTTTACCTAACACTAAAAGCAGACGACACTTGCAAATAAAATTCTTCAAGCACTAATTTTTATATTTTTTTTTGCGTTAAAAACATAGCTTATGACCCCTCATTGGAATGAGCTCATTGAGGTAATAATCTATATTTTGTGACAAAAAATGAAATAGTAATAAAAACTTAATTTTGTTAATAGCGATGGCTGGTTTTTGCCGTTATGTTACGTAAAGGGTTAACAACATTTCTCCAAATGTTTCATAACATTCTTACTATTTTTAAACAACATTTTAAATAACATTTCACAAGATTTTTATGCCATATTAATTTTCATTCCTGTCCACGTGAACTATGCTCATATGCACTGCTGAACCAGTAACATTTGCTGAAGTTAAGGTGAGGGCAAGTTGTGATTAAAGTTGATATATCATAACACATTGCAATGAAAAGGACTGCCAAATGTGTAATTTAGGCACAGTGGAGACACTGGAACACTTTCTATTAGAATGTCCAAAATACTACAGTAGAACCTGTCTTGAGAAACCACCCTGTTTGCCGAGCAAAAGTGGTCTCTCAAGACAGGTGGTCTCTCATTGCAGGTTTGACATTTTTGCTAGTCAGTGAATGACCAACCAGAGAATATTTGTTGCAGAAATGGAGAACTGGTTTTTAAAAAAAAAATTATTATTGTTTTATTTTAATTCAGTTTTAATACAAGTACAAAGGCATTGTTTAATAAACTATAGAAAAAAGTACATAAACTGAAAAACTTCACTGTTGTCCTGGTTACATTTTTGAACTATTGATTTCTGTGCACACTGCAGTGATCTTACCGTTAACTGGCTGAGTTACAACGAGGGTACCAGAACAAAAGCCAGCCTTTTCCTTGCTCATGTTTCCTCTTCAGTCAAACACATCTATTTTGTTTGTATAAATTTGTTTTATTACAAATTATTGCACAGTGCCAACAGGCACTCTCCAATAATATTTAATAAAACAAATTTTGAACAACAAATTCAGACCACCAAAAAAATCTAATACTCAACCTGTTTATTGGTTTTAATACTCTGAAATAGCCAAAAGTTGATTTTCCGGGCTCTCAAAACAGGTGAAAAACCAAGTTTTTGCCACAGTTTTGTGGTCTCTCAAGACATGTGGACTCTCAAGGCAGGTCCATTATAGAATGAAACCAATTGGTACATGGCCATAGTGGTCTCTCAAGTCAGGTTTTACTGTAGTCTAAGAGAATAAAATTCACCGGTATGGCGACACAAAGTAGATCTTCTGTTTCTCAGGCCATTATTTGTGAAATTGCATGCGGGCGAGCATTTTTTTATTTTACTTCTTATTTCAGTAATTACTTCTTAGCCATCGAAAGTTCATGTTCTTGTTTCAAGTTTTAGGCCTCATAATCTACAGAATAGCATGGGTGGTGGTGTATTTCATCCCTTCAGTGCAAGAAGGCTTTGCAATGCTAAAGCATTGCAAAGCCTTCTTGCACTCAAGGAGCAAATTCATCAATTTTTTTAACTTGGGTAAAATATCAGACCTAAACCATTTAATTTTAATTTTTTTAAGTTTAAATTGGTTATAAAAAGAGAGCATGCGGCAGCCAAAAGGACCATGCGGGAGGGCCTGAGAAACAGATTTTTTATTTTTTTAGGCCTATTATGATAGGGAAGTGGGATGGGAGAATGAAGGACGAGTGGTTAGTGGATGACACAAAGGAGAGGGTTAGTATGCTTGTAGGATAGATTAAAATGAATTTGGTACAGTATGTGATCAGGCATTTCATCTCCGAGTGTTGGAGAGGAGAAGAGGTGTGGGAATAAGGATGCATCTGGGAGAACACTACTGGGTTAATCAAGTCCTTCTCACTCGAGAACTGTGACAAATGAGTGGCCAGTCAGTGTTATTATTATCATACACATTATTAAATTTCTCCTTTGGTCACAGTTCAATTGGGAAAAGTAAAAATAAAGACGAACAAATATGTTGTTTCCTCATGATCAACATACTAACACTATCAGTTACCGTTTGTGTCAAGCTCTGAATCACAAAATGGCTGCCCTCGCACAATAATCTCCTGTAGAATGATACCAAAGCTATAAACATCACCTTCTTGTGTGCCACAGTACCACTTTCCAGTACGAAGTAATTCTGGAGCTGTCCATAATAATTCTGAAATTAATAAAACAAGAAATTAGCATAGGTTTCTGCTAGGGAGTCCCTTTTTTGAGGGTTCCATTCCCCCCACCCCCCATCCCCCAATCATACATGTATATTACCCTTGTAGAATGTTCTTGTTAGAGTTGGACATTTGCTGCGAGCTGGCAGAATGCACCTATTGGTAGCACATTAGATACAACATATAAATGTTCTATAACTGAATCATTTGATCACAGGCTGTTTGCAATTCCACATATTTTCTAGGGTGTGATCGGTAGACAGTCAATCTGGCTAGACCACCTTCCAGTGTGCCAAAGGAAACTATCAATGCACAAACGAGCAAAGTTAAAGGTCATTGCTAATGGCAACTTTTTTGACAGAAATGAAAGAAGCTCCCATCTGGAGGTCAACCCCAAACCATTCCAAATCCGGACGGAATGGTTTCGCGCGCCGAAGGCATGCAGGGACAGTTTGGGGCAAGTCCCTTTCGACCCTCGTTGGCTGTTTGAGATCTTTTGGATTTATGTCAAGGCATGTTGAAAGAGGATTTTAAGCTTCAGGTACTCGGCAAAATTTTCTGGCTAAGGTATCACAGGTGGAAGGTTGGCTGCATTGATTGATGTTGATTGAACCCTTGGGTGAGGACCAGTGTGGGAGGTTGGGTCCTCTCACAAAGGTGCTACCTCTCCCCGAGGGTGCTGTGATGTTTTATCTTCGGGCAAGTATAGTCTGCCACTTCGGAAATGATTTCGATTGTGGGCCATCATTGGCAAGTATAGTCTGCCTCTGGTTGTCTTAGTCGGTGTTTATGTTCATGGAAGGACATCTATGGAAAGATAACAACAACGACCCCTTTCAGGGACCACCAGAAAGAAGACCCGAACTTCCCTGGTTTGGGGGCAGGCCTGCATTATGATCCTATTTGGCTGGGTCAAAGGATGCACAAAATAGATGCTTACAAAAAGGGGCAGAGGTGGGACGCAAGACCAACGCTCGCCTCCCTTGAAGTGGTCGACCACTTCTAGGGATGGAGTGGAGGATGTTCAGGAACCATAGGGGTTACAGTTTCCATAACGGTTATATTTTCCATAGCGGTTATTGGGGTTCTGATCAAAAAGCATCTTCTGTGTACCTGCTAAAAGAAGAAGGCAGAATTAGTCATCCTTAGAATATGTAGAATATAAAAAATAGAGATAGCATTTTTAGTTTAATACAGTCTTTAAATATGATTTAATTTTAGCTGAGTCGGTGAAGAAAGCCCTTTCTGGTAGAAGGCCACAGCTAAGCTGTTAATCTATCTGTTAGCTCACCGTCTTCTTCCATATTTTTTCTTGTGCATGTTTAGTTTTGTACAGTCTTTAAACGTGTTGTAATTTTAGTTGAGTCGATGAAGGCAGCCCTTTCTGGCAGAAGGCCACAGCTATGTTTTTAATCTGCCTGTTAGCTCACCTTCTCGTTTCCTATTTTTTCTCGAGGCTTCCGAATTTTAGCGATTTTAGTTGAGTTGGTGAAGGCAGCCCTTTCTGGTAGAAGGCCACAGCGGAGCTGTTAATCTGCCTGTTAGTTCACCTTCTCGTTCCCTATTTTGTTTGGAGTCGAAGAACAGGCTTACACACAGAACCACACCCGGGGGGTTATTTTCCTGTCTTGTCCTTGTTTAAGGTCCTCGTTTTATGATCGGCCTATTTTAGATAATTGAGGTAGCGAAGAACAGGCTTACACACCGAGCCACGCCCAGAGGTGTTTCTTTCCTGTCTTGCCCTCAGTTATAAATCCTAGTTAGTATTTCCCTTAAGTAGCGGCGCTTTGGGGTTTTTGTCTGCTTTTACAGATTGCCTGCAGTTCTGATATTAGTTGGCTGTCAACTAACCGGTCGTGATTTTTCGCGGCTAGGGAGGCAAGGCGGTCTTTTATAGTGGGGATTTCGGCTCTACCTTGGAGTGTTTTGATAGGTTATCCCATGGGGCACGGAGGATGACCCTAAGCAGGTTATTTTGGACCTTCTGTAGTTTCCCCATATTTGTTTGATTGCGCTCAGTTAGGATGATGGCCGCACATTCGAGTACTGGGCGCACGAAGGCTTTGTATAGTTTGAGTAGGGTAGATTGATTGGCTCCCCAGGAAGTTCCCTTTAGCATTTTTAGTAAATTAATATGTTTGGTTGCTTTACTGGCAATGTCAAAAACCATTCCAAGTTTCAAAACAATCCATTTATGAGAATGACAGAGAAAAGCCCTGTTGGAGAAAAGCCCTGGTGGAGAAAATCCCTGGTAATTTTTTGCAACAACGGAGAAAAGCCCTGGTCCATTTTTTCAAGGGGTGGAGAAAAGCCCCAGTTGAATATTTTTTCTGTTGTTTTGTTAAGAATCTACTTGTAAATGTTGCCTGTTTAATACAAAGCATTAGAAGAATAAATTGCCTCTTATCTGTTTAAATTACCTTTCAGTACTGTCAATGTTTGCAAAACAATTACCAAATATAATTGTTGTAAACACAGCTCATTGTGTTTAGAAATTCAAAAATATTATCAAAACATCCCTCGGCTTTTCACTTGTCTTAGACTACCACCTGTCCATGTTTTTAAATTATTTAATGTTATTGTTGTAAACATATGAGCCAAGCCAAAGTCTTTTGTAGTTTTTACCTGAATTAAAAGTGAATGAAAATTAAAAAACTAGACATAAAAGGTGATTACTGTACAAAAAACAGGCAAAACAGTAAATAAAGAAAAAAAAGATTAAAATATGTGATTTCATATAAAAAATAATGAATAAAAAAATAACAGAAAAAAATTGAATCAGGGCTTTTCTCCACTCCATGCAAAAATGGACCTCCTCAGATGCAATTTCAGGGCTTTTCTCCTTAGGGCTTTTCTCCACCAGGGCTTTTTTCCGTTCACCATTTATGAATGTAACTTGTGAGGCGAGCTAAAGGCAAATGCTGATGCACAAATGCACTAACTTTTTTGGCGAAAATGGAAGAAAATCGATAGTTTCCATCTAGAGGTCACACCAAACAAGCATTCCAGGTTTTCAAGCAATCCGATCATAAATGTGCCATGTAGGGTGTGTCAAAGGGAAATATTGATTCCTAACTAAACTAAGTTCAAAGGACTCTACTAATGGCAACGTTTTTTGACAGAAATGGAAGGAAATTGATAGCACCCATCTAGAGGCCACCCCAAACAAGCATACCAAGTTTTAGGCTGATCCGATCATAAATGTACCCTGAAGGGCATGCCAAAGGAATATAGTGATGTCTGCCTAAACTAAGTTCAAAGGTTGTTGCCAACGACAATGATTTTTAACGGAAATGAAAGAAAATCAATAGCTTGCATCTAGAGGTCACCCCAAACAAGCATACCGTAAATTGGGTCTACTTTGCCAGATATTTCTGTATTTCATTCCACCATGTTTGCATACTTTCAAAGAATTTTGAAATGAATGTATCTGTGAATACAGTGGAAGGAAAGTGATAAGTTATATTATGTAATATTTCAAAATTGTATTATACTTCATCATGCTGAGGGTAAAATAAACGTGGCAAAGTTACCCCGTCTTTGGGGCTACTTTGCCAATATCGGCTAAAATTCAAACGGATACCAGGTATCTTGTTATTTGGCTTACTAACAAACCTAACCACAGTATCTGATCCTGAAGTGGTTAAATACCATGCATTCTATCATCCATTCATATTCACAGGTACATGTGCTATGTGCATGTGCATAGTGAAAGAGCAAAGCGGTCTGTCAAATTATTTTCTTGAAAAACAGAAACTCCTTCCCGGCCCTGTTGGTTTTCTAACTTGTTGTTTAATGTCACTTTCAGCATCTATGGCTATATCACAGTTGCCAAACAAGTATAAAGGCAAGTTGAGCCAATTGTTTATATTTGGCAATTTTGTACTGGCGCCCATCAGAGGCGGGCAATTCTTTGGGAGTGAGTCCTGGGGTCCCCAGCCTTAGAGGGCTCTACAAACGCAAATGAAAAAAAATGCAGAACTGCGTATAATGTGGCACCCCGACATGTGAGCGCCTATTGCGCTCGAGTGTCTGGGTTCCACTATCCCACATTATACACAGTTCTGCATTAATTTTTATGCCCCACCACTTTGCAAATGCAAATCCCGCCCCTGGGGGAGGTGTTAATGACTATATAGTAGTGCAAAAATTTTTATGACAAATTTTTATGAACTGAATCACTCTTGTCAGCCTAAAGGCCTCTAGACGGAAAAAATTTGCACCTTTTTGCTTTTAATTTTATCTAGGGCTCTCACTTAAGTATGTCCATAGCTCTCTGTACTGTACACTACTGTCCCCACTTTTTGGCTATCACAAAGATTTTACCGCGCATGAGTGGGACTGGGGTGGGGGGCATCCCCCTATTTTAGTTATCTATTTATTGGGAGATAAAGGTCACTTTTGTGCAGCTATGGCAAACTGTGACTGCAACAAAGGTGTAAAGTCAAGTTTAGCCAATCGTTTGTACCAGTGCTGCCCATTTTAGAGGCCTTCCACCTTACGCATTGCCTATTTTTCATGCAAAACTGAATTTGTTGGGCATCCCCCTGGCTCTAGCATTACCCCTGTATGTACCGTGTAAAGCTTCAATTAATGCATGAATAACGTGACACTGTTGGCTTGATCTTGCATCAATTTTGCAAAATGATCAAACAAAGTCTGCACAACACTTCTACAAGAGAAAGTTAAGGATTATTGATCAGGCTTTAAAAAATAATTTTCACAATGCCAGATTATTGCTTCCTTATGGCCATATTCTAACAATAGTCAGGCAATATTCTGGCATTATTAACAGGATAATGTTGCCTAATGGTATACCTACTTTGTTGTAGGCTGTACTGCATAATTACTACAAATGCTGGGAGTGACACAAACACAATGTTGCCAACTCGACTTTGACGGCATGTCGACTAAAGGTTGTTTGATGTTTTAAATGATTATGTACAAAGATTATGTATTTGGGGGGAAATTCCACCCAACAGGTGTTTTATGTGAAGTTCTTGCACACTTTTTCTGCATTAGATCATACTTACCTCAAATACTTAAACTGGGGCTACTTTGCCAGGCTGGCAAAGTAGCCCAAAATTATATGGCAATGTAGCCCCAGCAACCTTTCTGGCATAAAAAAAAATAAATTCAAACCAAATCTTAAAATTCATTTTGAATTGCTAGTCTGTAGATAAAATAAAGAAAAAAACAACTTATCCTTCCCTCAAAAAATTCTTCAGAATAAGACTTTTTCTCGTCTTTTTTCAGCTCATCAAAATCCTCTGAATCCAGTACACATGTAAACAACTTTACCTTGAATTTCACAAGCACACTTCCAAAAAAAAAAATTCAAGAACAATAACTCTGAATATTGTAGTATTATTTTATTCAGCAAGTAGCACTCCACAGTGTGTAAAATAAAAAAAACCTTGATAAAAATCTTTTTCTATGTGAGTTGGCAAAGTAGCCCCTGCGAGGCAAAGTAGCCCCGTCATACGGTACAGAGTTTCAAAGCGATACAATCACAAATCCTAAAATGTGCCTTGCAAGGTGTGCCAAAGGGAAATATTGATATATAACTGCACTGAGTTCATCAAAGGACGTTGCAATGGCAACTTTTTTATGGAAATGGAAGAAAATTGATAACGCACATCTTGAGCCTGCCTGGAAAGAGCTTATAAATTTCATTTAGAAGCCTCAGATATCTATCTTCTCAGACTTTCATGAACATGTAATCCTTAAAATGTCAGTGTATTGTTTGTTTGGGTTTTTTATTTTTCAACATCCAGCTTATACAGTAAAACAGATGAATGCAGTCGACTTCGTTAACAAGCAGATTCATAAAATTGGGTCCCCCACTATGGAAAATCATATTGCACATGTTTTTGAAATGCAAGGACCATAACTCTGATGAAAAATATGTGAGCAACCTTTAACCCCCTTCACTCTGATGTCAAAATACCAAAATTTCTGGAAACGTTTTTTTCTCATATTGCATCTAGAAATTTAACCAATTTAATCTTGTTTGACAGAGGTCAATGAGCTCTGTCAAACGAGATTGAATTGGTTAAATTTCTAGTTGCATTATGGGAAATTTTTCCTGCCTGAAATTTAGATACTTTGACATCAGTGTGCAGGGGGTTAATAATATAATATGTGCAGGAGCGGATCATCACAAGGATCCCTCATACCAAATTTCATTGAAATCCATCCCAACACTGGTAAGATAACGATGCGTCTGGGAAAAAAATCATGAAAAGTTGACAAAGTAAGGACCGTAATTCTGGTGAAAAATATGAGGGCAATTATTTTATAACATGTGCAGGAGTGGCTTGTCACAAGAATCCCTAACACCAAATTTCATTGAAATCCATCCATTCAATATTCAGATACAGTGGAATCCTGTTAATTGAATAGCCACTTTGCCAATGAAAATTATTCAATTAACAGGAGTATTCAATTAACAGGGATTGTGTTACTTTCCTGTATTCTAGAGATAAACTTAGCATTTATTCTATTATATCTTGTTTGACAGAACTCCATGAGCTCTGTCAACATATAATAGATTAAATGCGTGTATTGGATGTACTAAGGCCAAATAGGTCTATAAACAAAGACCTATTTTTTTTATTCAATTAACAGGAGTTTACTCTATAATCTATATTCAATTAACAGGTCAAATTTGCATTGAAGGTATGGTAAATGGTTTTGTGTTGGGAAATTATATTCAATTAACAGGGATATACAATTAAGGGATATCCAATTAAGTGGGCTCCACTGTATCACTGTGGATGGATGGATGGACAGACAGACAGATGGATGGATGGATAGACTGAGGGAGGGAGGGAGGGAGGGAGGGAGGGAGGGAGGGAGGGAGGGAGGGAGGTAGGACAAAGCAGTGAATATATGCTCCCCCGAATGGAAATCTGGAATTTAGTTTAAACAGTATTTATTCACTAAATGACATGTGTACATATTTCACAATAACAGTAAGGTAACAAAAGTTCTGAACAACACTAAATACAATAGTATACACAAAACAATGAAAGTAGATTACTGTGTAAAGGAGGGATTTGGAATTTGATTTAGGGCTGTCACGATTATTCGATTAGTCGACTAACCGTCGACTATTGAAGTAGTCGACGTTTTTTATTTTTAGTCGATCGTCGTTCATTTTCAAGGTGATACACGTCTACTACACGTCGGGGCTAAATTGCATTGTTTTGTGAGGTGAATGATCAATGAAGGTGAATAACTTTAAATATCTAACCATAGTTAACATTCATATCCGGAAGACTGTACGACTGTCACTGACTGTGTAAGAAAGAACACTCACAGTTACTGGAGAAGAATAGATTCTTCTGAATTTCTCCAGTCTTGTACACACGAATGCACCCATTGGAAAACCCAAAGCGTGGAAGTGACAAAATTATGACGAAAGTCAGAACGTCAGATCACTTCTCAAAGTTCGGAACTTCAGACTAAGATCCAATTTTAACAACTGACGAGGGAATGCATAGATCTCAATGTTCAAAATTTCGAGAAACTTATTGCAGAAAGGAAACATATGCAGGAACGTTCTTTGGTAAATTCATTTTAATTCATCGGCTTGAATCTAGTTCAAACTTGGACCCGCAGTCAGTCATATTATTTTTGGGGTTGGTACGTCCTACAGGACGTACCAACCCCAAAAATTATATTACGGACTGTGGGTCCAAGATTGGACTACATGTATCTTCAGTCGGGACCGATTTGTTGTTCCCACAACCCCACTTCATCTGAACACACTGGTGCCATTGTCATTTTCAGGGTTTTACGAACAGAAGAATGATTTGCTAAAAAATCATGGGAAGCGACTATTAATCGACTAACCGTTGATTACTGGTTACGATTAGTCGATTACAAAAATGATAGTCGCGACAGCCCTAATTTGATTACGTTGTCTGTGTATATTCATGAAAATGCATGATTTCTGATTTGTAAAACAGCTGAAGAAGGAATTCACAATTTTCTTCATCAAGTTATTGTATACTGTAGAATCCGTCTTTTTTTTTTTTGCCAAGCAAAAGTGATCTCTCAAGACAGGTGGTCTGTCATTAGAGGTTTGAGGTTTTTGCTAGTCAGTGAATGACTAACCAGAGAATATATGTTGCAGAAAAGAAGAATCAATTTTTCAACTTTTGTTTATTATTTTATTTTAATTCACTTTTAATAAAAGTACAAAGGCATTGTTTGAGAAATTACAGTTGAAAGTATATAATTGAAAAACTTTTTGAGATTATGATGTGAAGGGGCTGGTCCATCCAAAATAGTAATTTCTTACTTTATCCCTTTACCCAACGTAACGGCCAAAACTGGACAACGCAATTCTCAAAAATCACAAATTAATTTTCATTATTTGTCTCAAAAACATAGGTTATGACCCCACGTTGGAACGGGCTCGTTAAGCTCGTTCCAATGAGGGGTAATAACCTATGTTTTTGAGACAAAAATTTAAAAAAAATTAGTAATTTCAGGCTTGTCATATTGAGGCGGGGGGCGATCGCCCCGGGCCACAGTCACCCATCTGAGTTCAAAATTCCATGGACGGTAAAAGCTGATTTCAGCAGCCCACTAATTCAATTTCAGTCGAAGACACCTCAAAATCGACCACCTCAAATGGCAATTTTCGCAGATTGACGGTCATGTAACAAAAGCGCAGTTTGTGAAGTTTGTAGTTGATTGTCAACGCAGTCACCCAGAGACAGTACGTAAGTTTCCAAATATGAGCGGGAGGTCTACCAATTCCAAAGTTGTAATTAGTTATTACATTGTACATCAGACTGAAACAATTCTCGTGTCATGCGCGATTACAGGATGTATCAACCCATGCCAGATCGACCCCTAATGATTTGCCTGGGACAATTTGTCCCAAAGCATAGACGATTGGTCCCCCAAATCTGATTGTACGTCCCAAGTTATCAGCATCTGGAGGTGAGCACAGTTCACTGACTTTTACAGTCATGTAAGGTACAGATACAGGCTTGGTTATTTGGGTGCAAGATAACTATAACAAACACTCACTGTTGGTGAGTGTCATGGGTAACCCGGTATCTTGCATCCAAATATTCAAGCCTACATCTATACATTACGTGATGACGTACATCATAATTACACAAACCATGCACCTTAAAATGATATTAGTTGTCTACCCATAAGGCTGAAATAAAATGGCCCTTGCAAATCATAAATGACCCTCCTGGGGTGATTTTAGGTGAACCCAAAATGACCCTCCTGAGGTGATTTGAGGGGAACCATAATTTCCCTCCTGCAATTTTCAAAATGACAAGCCTGTTATTTAAGATTTGTTTTTGCAAGTGTCGTCTGCTTTTCATGTTAGGTAAAGGGTTATGCGAACAAAATTCTTCTCTTTCTATCAATATTTTCAAATGAGTTATTTTTATAATTTACAGTTGTACATGACAGTTCCTCGTCAATGCTCGGTGGTTCTCTCTAAGTACTCCGGCTTCCTCCACCCGTAAAACTGTCACGGTCACGATTAGCCATTGTGCAAAAGTATGTGACCTTAAACACCAATAAATAATAAATAAAAAATGCCGATAGGATCACCGATCCAATGTCGAGTTGTGACAGCACAAAAGTGGGTTTAATCATTATCAACTTATCCTCTGGAAACCAATTGTTTACAATTTACTATGTGAAGGGTCAATCTGACCTTGACCTTTGACCTAGTGATTCCAAAATAAATAGGGCTCTTTCTTGCACCAATGCCAACCTACCTATTAAGTTTCATGAACGTAGGTGGAACCATTGTCAAGTTATCATCTGGAAACCAACTGTTAACGATTTATTATGTTCAAGGTCACTGTGATCTTGGCCTTTGACCTAGTGAGTCCAAGATAAATAAGGGTCTTCTACTCACCTAGGCCAACCTACCTATGAAGTCTCATGAATGTGGGTCAAACCATTATCAAGTTATCATCTGGAAACCAATTGTTTACGATTTACTATGTTGAAGGTCACTGTGACCTTGACCTTTCACCTAGCAAGCCCAAAATAAATAGGGTTCTTCCTCTCACCGATGCCAACCTACCTTTGAAGTTTCATGAATGTGGGTTAAAACATTATCAAGTTATCATCCGGAAACCAATTGTTTTGATTTACTATGTTCAGGGTCACTGTGACCTTGACCTTTGACCTAGTGAATCCAAAATAAATAGGGTTCTTCCTCTCACTGATGCCAACCTACATTAGAAGTTTCATGAATGTGGGTCAAAACATTATCAAGTTATCATCCGGAAACCAATTATTTATGATTTACTATATTCAAGGTCACTGTGACCTTGACCTTTGACCAAGTCCAAAATTAATAGGGTTCTTCCTCTCAAAATGTCGCAGACTTTAAGAGTTATACTAAATAACAATATAATTGAAAGCCAATTAATATAGTTTTGAGACAATCTACAGTGAAAGATATTTGTCATGCATGTGTATCATTTCAGATATTAAAGTTTCAGGGGGCAATTGTCCTGACAACTTTACTGTTGGGCAGATGTCCTGGTTACATTTTTGAACTATTGATTTTTATATACATTGCAATAATCTTGATTGATTTTAATACTTTGCAAATTTGAAATTGCAAAAAATGATTTTGTTGGGGTGAGGGCGGGAAGTTTATATCTGTCCCATCCAGGAGAAACACACTTTACCCCAATTGCCCATGTGAGGGCACAGTGGCTGTGTGTACTAAAGTATACATCATTTATTTATTGATTGAGTTTTTGGAAAAACCTCAACCTATATTTTGATGAAGTTGGTGGATGGGTGGATGGGCATCACCTTTCTTGTTAGCAGGACAACTTCAAGAAAATACCAATGCATTTGGTCAGTATTTGCTGTATGAGACTTTCTTAGTCTTGAATGATCATGAGTTTGAGAGCTGATACGTTTTGGCCATACTGAATGGAGTTGTAGCCCTTAAGTAGTTATTTTTTGCCTGTTTGTAGCCTGTTAGCTCGATAACTTGAACAAATATCACAGGATTCCCCCAATATTTGGTACATTAGAGTGTCTTAACAATGTGTTGGACGGATTTGAAGACCGGTGCAGTTTGGCCATACCCCTTCAAACTGATCTTGAATGTTCTTGAATAATTCATCAAGATTAATGACTGATTCATTATCACTGTTCATGAACCAAAATTCATGAACTGTTCATGAACAAACAATTCAAGAACTTTGGTGATGAATCAAGGAGTTTACCAATCTGACCAAAAAACTATATTCACTTTCATTAATTTAGAATCAGTGTACAGTAAAACCTGTCTTGAGAGTCCACTACGGCCAGGCACTGATAAATTTCACTCTATAATGGACCTGTCATGAGAGACCACCTGTCTTGAGAGACCGCAAAACTGTGGCAATCACCTGTTTTGAGAGACCGGAAAATCCACCACAACTTTTCACAAATGTAAATAAAATCCACCCTTTTTTCAAAATCTGTATCTCGTATTATTTTATAAATGCTTATATAATTATTACTTATATTTTTGTCTCCAATTTTGATTCCACTTATTTTTTTAAGTAATGTAATTTTATTCATAATGTGGTCATCTATTTGAGACATTCAGAAAAATGAAATACAGTTTGTGACATGCAGGTATTGTAAAGGACTTTGAATTTACAATGGCGTCTTCGTAGCTTGCGTATTAATGTTCCAAATTCCGGGTGCATATCAGAACTTGCATCTCAGCCTATATACATTTTTAAGGGATATTATGGGTAGTTGGTGATTCTACTCATCAGTGATATTCATAGCTGATGTATCTACTAACCTTGCTTGTTTTATTGCAAAACTCTAGTATGGCACTGCAAAAGCCAAGAAATGTGCACACCACTATAGCATCATTACATTTGCACCTCAGTTTGTATTACATGGTGCTTGGCTCAAGCAAGAACATTTTATTAACTTCTGAGATTATTTTTGTTATTCAAAATTTGTTTTATTACAACTTATTGGAGAGTGCCCACGGGCACTCTCCAATAAGTTGTAATGAAACAGACTTATATGAACAAAATATTAGTTGTGTTTAACTGAATATGAAACACGTGCAAGGAAAATATTGCCTTTTGCTCTGGTACCCTCATTTTTTTTGAAGGACCCTATAGTGGCTTCTAGCACTTCATCTGGGGTCGGAACAACATTGGACGGAACTGTTATGGGCTGGAGTGACTTATGTCTCTTGTTCCTTCTTGAAGCCATATTTGATAGGATCTAAATTTGTGGAGAACTCGGTTGAAGGGCGTTCTTCCACACGACTGAAGGTGGGATCTTTTGATATTTTCCCCTGAAGGCTACTGTGGTAGGAGGCAGAGAACAAAGTTGATGCAGTGGTGACATTTGTTAGAGAGAAGTCGCTTAACAGTGGAGCTGCGAGAGGTTGAGAGTAGTTTGATTACTTGGGAGTACATGAGATTCGTATCATAAACTTCAACATCGACAACATTGGCAGATTTTCTTCGACATAGGCATGGTTTGGACCAGCATTGGAATAGGGTCGTAGAATCCCCCATGCAAAGTCTGTTCGAACTTGATCATCAGTGCTGAACCTAAGTCTAGGACCTTGTCCACTTTGATAGACCCATTACGTGTACATTGCATACAAAACCGCACTTGTTAATACCCCATCGTTTTTGTAGAAACAACTGGGTATGAAAAGCTGTTTTAGTGCGGACACATGAGAAGGATTACATAACCAATTAATGTTTCGTGAGAAACATCTGTCTGAGACTGTCCCTGATTAGAAATTATATTGTTCAGTCAGAAATTTTCAAAAACCTACATTTAATAAAATATTCAGATACAAATGCCATATCTTTCATTTCCAGAACTTTGTACTGCGGTTTAACCCTTTACCTAACATGAAAAGCAGACGACACTTGCAAAAAAAATTCTTGAATAACTAATTTTTTCATTTTTTGTCTCAAAAACATAGGTTATGACCCCTCGTTGGAATGAGCTCGATGAGCTCGTTCCAACGAGGGGTCATAACCTATGTTTTTGAGACAAAAAATGAAAAAAATAGTGAAAATTAATTGGCGATTTTTGAGAATAGCGCTGGCCGGTTTTGGCCTTTACGTTGGGTAAAGGGTTAATACAGGAATTGAAAAAATCTGTTAATTTGTGAGATTTTCAATTTGTTTTCATTTTAAAATAAAATTTTTGCTGCTATATGATTTGGATTTCAGTGGTTAAAATGCATTCTGGGTGTACAGTGTTTTTGAAACAACGTGACAGTCTTGGTAATACATCCTGTCATTGTATAGAATCCATCTTCCCATGTCGGAAAAGCAATAGCTTTTCCGACATGGGATGATGGATTCTATACTGTGCCGAGTACCTGTACATTTCAGAGTTAAAACCCGGTGATTTAATTTTTATTGTAGCATGAGCTTTTTACCAAAATAGTTTAGATGAACTAAAATGAGAATGTATTATTCATTAACTGGTAGAGTGCTGGAAGCCCATATTTGGGCTTTTCTCTGACATGCAG
Organism: Pictodentalium vernedei; assembly: GCA_031216915.1. Classification (NCBI taxonomy): domain Eukaryota; kingdom Metazoa; phylum Mollusca; class Scaphopoda; order Dentaliida; family Dentaliidae; genus Pictodentalium; species Pictodentalium vernedei. The sequence continues at coordinate 679,496,599 of CM062295.1, read as the reverse complement.
GGACCATAATGTATTCAGTGGATATGCTTCATATTATCATTGAAGTGAAATTATTCAGTCTGTATAGATTTGCCTTGTTACAATTTATGGGAGAGCGCCTAAAGGCACTCTCTCATAAATTGTAACAAGGCAAAGACATGTGAACAAATTTTGATGGTCAAAAATAATTCAGCACTCTACCAGTTAAAAAAATTAATAGTCCAATATGCGGGAAAAAGCATGAAAACTACTAGCAAGCTTTCTGTTAACTATTTACCTGACGTAACTGCCCAAACTGACTAGGGCTGCACGATATTCGGATTTCAATACCAGTAATGATATTTAAAAAAATATCGCAATATACCGGTATATCATCAAGTTCAAAACATGTAAGATTCTCACCCAAATTGTCCGAGTATTTTTATGACATTCGAAGTCAAATAATTACGTTTTAAAAGCATTGAAATAATAAGCCTAGTAACTTGTCTTAATTCATTCTTGTATAAATATTTGGAAATAAACTTCATGATTTCATGATGGCACAACAAATATCGTTTATTTTGAGTCAATACTTTCAAATAAATATATACTATTTGATCCATCGCTTTACAAAACAAAAATGCTTCACCTCCGTTTTTGTCGTGTGCATGTGAATAGATCACAACTAGAGGGCGTTTGTCATGTACTGATTAAGCAGGATGCTGCTAGAGGGCTAGGAGTTTGTACACTTTTCCACAAATGAAAGCAGTCAGTTTTGTCACGCGGTATCACAAACAGCTGAAACGCACATGCTCGAGAGGCACGTTTTGATGTACCGGTGAATCACCTCGTGCAGTGGGTGAATGCTGGCGATGTATAAATACTATTTCAATATTAAATCACTCTTAACAAAGTGAAAATAAACAATATTATTCCCTTTATATTTTTATTAGTGTTTTGATGACTATCTGTGTAATTTTTAAGATGTGGCATACAAGTCAGATCAAAACGTTTACCTACTTTTCAAAACATTAACACGCGCGAACTGGTGTTGACAAAAATGAATATTCATTACCGCAGCGCTTGGAATTGTGGGTTCATTAATATGTATGAAATTTGTTCATATTGAAAAGCACATTCCAAGTGTGCCGGTAATAAAATAAAAAAATATTACTGCAGCGCTTGGAATTGTGAAAACAAGTGCAATGAAGTGGGTGGAACTATTAGTATTAAAGCAGAAATTTCCCGGTCCAACAAAAGCCATTATTAATGGAAATACGGTAATCATTCTTCACGGTTTACGTTCGAAGCCATACTGTTTGGGGAAAATCTGTACTTACCAGTGTCACCGGAGAAACCAAAATAAAACAGCTTATGGGAGAATATTTTACTAGTACCAGGACAGGAAGTGTATTGATAAAAAAAAAAAACTGCTTTCACAGTTTCTGTTTATATACACTTTTTTTTCAATCAGCTGTGAGATTAAATAGAATATTTCGGAAACTGTTGGTCACTAAAAAACGCGGCTCGAAATGAATATTGTCACAGACGATATACCGGTATTAAAAAAAAATGGACGATATTTAACCGGTTAAGATTTCAATACCAGTATTACCGGTATATCGAAATACTGTGCAGCCCTAAAACTGACCCACCTATCATACAAAATTCTCCATTCAAACTTAATATATTTTAAATTTTTTTTCAAAAACACAGCTTATGACCCTCACTGTAACAAGCTCATTGGGCTCATTCCAATGAGGGGTCATAAGCTATGTGTTTGACCCAAAATATGAAAATCTAGTCATTCAAGAATTTATCTTGGGGCAAGTGCCGTTTGCTATCCCCATTGGGTGGACACCAAAGCCAGAAAGCTCCCTAGCATTTGGTATGCTCTTTCTTAAAAATAATGGGTTTATTTTTTGTGGGTGGAAATTATAGACTAATAACACTTTTGCCAGCCACTGTTTTGTCTACTGTATAAGGTCTTTTGGTAATCATAACTCTCCGCGGCAAGTAACTTTCCGTGTCTGTTGAAAAACAGACTGAATACTAAGTTTATTCGCCGGTCTCCAATGACTTCAGAACATTTCATGCAATGTAAATCCAATTAACAGAAGAGCCACACTGTTGCACATGATCAGCAAAATTCTCATTTTTGGGGTCAAATTTATCACACAAAATAATGGGATTTACCGAACCGATTTTCACCTTTAAAGATTTTATTTGATATACAAAATTCCCAAACAAAATGTATCAGGTACAAAAAAAAGATTTAGTGAACAGAAATTAATATGTTAATTGGTGAATCTTTTCCCAATACAGTCCAATCAACTCTGCTTAGTGAGTGGACGTCTGACATTATGTAATTACACATAACACACTCAGTCGATTTTTGGATAATTTTTTCGTATGGAAAGTATACGTAATGCCCAGGACTTACCTTTCCATTATGATATTGACAATGGTGTCAGGGCACTGTGACGGACCCATAGGATCTATACACATCTGAAATCTGAAGTGGAGACCTTTGCTGTCAACAGCATCGGATGCAATTTGCTGTTTGCCCTCCTCTTTGTGGAAAATTTGGGATCTTTCTGTGTTCTTGTCCTCACGTATCTCTGATATGCTATGAGCTAAGAATCCACAGACATGCAAACATAGAGCCCATACCTTAAGGGTTCCTGATTTAAGAGTAATGCCTATACAGTAAAACCTGTCTTGAGAGACCACCTGACGTGAGAGACCACATCTGCCAGGCGCCGATTGGTTTTCTTTATAATGGACCTGCTATGGGAGACCACCTGTCTTGAGAGAGACCACCTGTTTTGAGAGACCACTGTGACCTGGATGAAATGGTTTCGCGTGCCGAAGGCACACATAGACGGTTTGGGGCAAGCCCCTTTCGAACCTCAGTAACTGTGTGAGAATTTGCCATGTCTGGGAGTGACAAAGGAGGAAAGCATTAGGAGGAAAGCGTTTAGGGATCTAATTGAGTTCTTTCAGGAATTCTTGGAATTCCGGGGAATGAATTTTCATGGCCTCAAGTTGTCGGCATGGGCGTTGCTCCAGAGCTATCTTCTGGCATTCCTTGTCCAATTTTGTAATAACGAATTGCACATACTGGTCAATGGTTCCGGTGAAATCAAGTTTGAGGCTGCCGTGAGCTGCCATGCATCTTTGATCCATGTCGTCGATGAAGTCACCCCATTCCGAGTCGCTGTCAGAGTCAGAGTCATTATCCGTGGTGTGGAGAGAGGAGATGAGGCTGGATAGATCTGAGCGGATGGGAGATCCAGGTTCGGACTGAGCGACTTTCTTCTCCCCTTCCACCTCCCTGCCTTCCGACCTCTTAGGTGAAGAGGTACAGGTTGGCAAGGGAGACGAATGTGGTGTTCGTGGTTTGACAGTTGCCACTTGATCCTTCTCCTGGTTCTCCGCCATTCTTCTCCGTTCCAGCCACGCTTCATATGCCTGGTGTCCCGGCGTCTGGTTGATGGAGTCTTCTTCCTCTTCTTCTTCTGGCCCTTTTCAGTTCCACTTTCCTTAGGCGTCGAAATAACAAGATTTTGATAAACCTTTCGGCAGGTTGCCTCATTTGACAATGGTTAACCTGTTGATCGGTTACCTAAATTTTTTTCATAAACCTATTGGTTAACCATTGCATTAAAAGTGTTAATACTGAGTATTACTGACAATTCTTCTAACATACCCAACTACAGTTCCTCCCAAATATTCCAATAAAGATGGGCCATTTTATGCTATATATATATATTATGGTTCAAACAAATTTCTGCCCTCTGCTGTTACAGTCAAACCCACACAACTGAATAACCCTTTTGTCGGCCGAAAATATACAATTAAGCGAAGTATTCAGTTAACCGGGAGGCTTGATCCAGGAGGTCTCGCATGTTGAAGTGCAGTTGTCACATTCACAACCAGTAGTACGGCAGTGGGCAATACACATTGCACACGTAGGCCTACTACAAATGTTCGATTGTTGTCTATTATTTAACATTTGTTGTTCTTTGCTTTATATGGTTTTTGTGTATAATAAAAATTAAAGGAATTTTAATTGTTTATTTAGCTGTGTGGCTTATTATTTCAGAAACCCAAACACATTTGTCTCGAACTGGGGGTTGGAATTGGGCAATTTTGTGTGGGGATGGGGCGAAATACTGTGATATACGGTCGATGAACGTCTGTTACATGAATAATTGAACTTTAAGGCATGGGAGTTGCATTGACAGTCTTTGATTAGCATTGAAAAAGAAACAATTGTACGTATCTACCTTCTACATTTCGGAATCTAGAGAATGTAATCCAAAAGTTCCAAACTAAAACTTTATTTGTGCCACAATGTTCGAAATCATTTGGAAAAACCCATGTTCATAACCATGCTGGCTGTTTATTCAAATGGAATAAGCACGTAAATAAGAAGTCAGTATTGTTGAATAAAAGATGTTTCCATGATTTGTTCGAATTTTTTTTCATGGATTGGCAGGGTAAAAAGGGGCAGAATGCAAATAATTAACAACTCATTTGATTTTCAATATGCCTTCTTTTTATTGTATCGAAGTAACAAAGCACAACAAACAAAAAATGCGCAGAATAAAACCAATGACACAATAAACAGTTCTCTCCCTTGAAGCACTATTCGTTTATAATTTATAAATACACTACCACCCTGTCAGTTGACAAGATCGTCTTAATCGATATTCCCACACTGCTAAAATAATTTAAACACGCATCACTTTGTGGAATTTTCCACCCAACATTTTTTTTTACGATTTCTGAGAGAATATACAGAAGGCACTAAAAACTTTCACTCCATGATCTGTTGCAGATTCAGAGCCGTTGACCAACCATGGACTGAAAGTTTGCTGGCGGTATCTGTGCTTTCCTCAGACATTGTAACCACTAACCAGACGTTGGGTTGAACAGACAACCGTGGTGTTTTTCTTTATTAAGCATCAACTAGGCCACCTCCCGAAAAATCTCCCCACCACTTCTACACAAGGCGCTTTCTAAAAAATATAATCCGAAGTGCAACCAAACGTTTCCCCATTCCTCGGAGAAAAGGAAATAGGTTTTACTTCCCCATTGTTCGTCATATATTTCTCGGCGATTTCAATACATTTTCATGTTTAATTAGTATAAATGTCTTTACGTGTTTTGTAAGAGTGCTGTAACCAACTTTATATTGTCAAATAATAAAATATATATTATTGAAATAAAAAATGCTGGTCTGACTGGACTTCATAATATTGTTGTAAATAATAGATTATAGTATTAAAATAAACAAAAATTGCTGATATAACTAGAGTTATGTTTTTTTTAACTGGGGGCGACTTGACCCGGGGCGAGTTGGCCCCATGCGACTTGACCCGAGGGCGACATGACCCGAGGGCGAGTTGACCCGTTCCCCCTCCACTCCACACCGCCCCTCCCGACTTTATTAAACACACATATCACACTGCTGAAATAAGTTAAACATGCATCACTTGGTGGAATTTTCCACCCAACATTTGTTTACAATTTCTGAGAAAAAATACAGAAGGCACTAGAAAACTTTCAGTGCATGAACTGTTGCCAATTCTGAGCCGCGTTTGCCGGCTATGATGGACTGAAAGTTTGCGAGCGCAATCTGCTTTTTCTTCAGAAATTGTAACCTGACGCTGGGTTTAAAAATCAATCGTGGTGTTTACGTTTGTTAAGTATCAGTTAGGAAACCTGGAAAATGATCTCTCCCTCCCCCCCTCCACCATCCCCACCATGCACTTTAGTTCTACGCAATGCACTTTCTAAAAATATAATCTGAAGCCCCGCCCCCACCAAGGAAATTATGGGAAAAGGTTTGAGCAGTAGGTGCTTTGTGTGTAGGGTGGGGGTTCAGAGCTACGGGTTGCAGGGGAGGGATGGATGGAACATCATTATATACAAGCAAAAAATGAATATTTCTCTTAGTCTTGCCGACAGCTTCGAGCAGTGCGAGTATCAATACCTCACGAGCGGTAAATTTATTAACAAACTCAAAACAGTTAGCTCCCTTTAGCTGTAACAGACAATCGTCTTTCTCAGAATCGAAACAAATTTGTTTCGAGAGCCAGAAGGTGCCACGAGTTGGTACTGCAGATCTTCAGTTATGCTAATAACATAGATTTATACCCCTACAAGTACAGTAATGATGGGGACACGCTGTATGATAACCACGTGAGCATTTTGTTCTCATTTTGTTCACTGCAGTGATTCTTTCAAATCAGCGGGAGGAAAACTTTTCTCATCCAGTAACAACAAACTTTGTCGGCCACCGGCACGATATTTGGTTAACCGATCGAGCGTTCGCCTGAAAACAAATCTGCGTAACCGATAGGCGAACGGTTCGAGCGTTCGCCTCTTATTTCAAGGCCTGTTTCCTTGGTGGACATGGTGGTGTGTCTCAGTTCCTTCCCCGGGTGTGGACCAGTGCGGGAAGCCCTGCAAAAGGTACTACCACTACCTGGGGAGGGTTCTTGGTTAAATTTGATGGAGATTTGAACTTGGCCCCCATTGACTTGGACAGACCAGTTAATGTGAGAGCTGGCGTTCAAACCCATCAATGTTTCTTTGATCTGCGAAGGCAGGAAATCCATCTTCACTAATTAGTGTGGTTGCTAATTAGGAGCTTTTGAGTATGCGTCTGTACACCTGGATTACCAAGTGTGTGTGCCACTGTGACCTGGTACCAACTTGTATTTTTATGCCAAAGAGAGACCGCCCCTTTGAAGACAGAAACCATGACAAAAATTGTTTACCTGTTCTGGAATTGGAAAATCCATTGTGGTTATACTAACATAATTAAAAGTATTAAAGGCTCTTAATTGGGTTTCAATTGCTATTCAGTTACATAACTCATGAAAGGTTGAGATGTTTTTATAAGATCCCTGTGAAAAGATTACATTAGGTGTACAGTCCCTGTAAAAGTGGTCTTCCAAATTACCCCAGTTGTTACATATGATTACATAATACAGTCACTGTTAATCCGGTTCAATTAAGATCTCTGTGTCTATTTATAGAGGAACTTTTTATGAGTGGGCGGAGCTAATTAATGGGGTTTTCCAGCACTGGTCTGATAAAGCATAACACTTTTGAGATGTTGCATGTCGTGTACATCCCATTTAAACTTAATCCCTGTACAGCTGGTGTTGATTACATAATAGGTCTCCTATTAATAGAATCAATCTCCAGTGTTTACATTGCTGGAACTACTTTCTGTTACCAGAGTGATTATCAAAACAATAACAATGAGTGAGAGTTTCTTTGATTGGATTTTCACAGCATAACTATGACTGGGTAAAAATGATAAAAGAAAATCTGCATGAACTATGCATTTATTTATGATGGATCAATATATTTACACTGTACACGAATTATTTACAACCTTTTAAATAATGAATAAAATATGACAATACAGATGTTCAAAATAAATAAATAAATAAATAAATAAATAAAACCACGGGAAAGTGATCATTTAACTACATTAAATTTATTTTTCATACAGTACCGCCTATAATAAGTGGAAAGTTGATTGCGCTACTAACTCGCTATCTACAACATAATAACGCCATAACGTTACTTTATTTATTCCTCTTTATAATGAGAGGATATTCTGGCGTTATTAACGCGCTATTGTTGCCCAAGGGTACACTTTATTACAGGCCGTACTGTATCTATTCAGGTATTTATTTACTGGTGTTTGAGGCCGTATATTTCTGCACAAGCAGGCTAATCATGAACGCAACACAGATATAAATCCATGTTTGGCCAATCATTTATACCACGTTGACCCTTTTAGAGGACTTCTACTCCAGACATTGGCTACCAGGACCTGTTTTGCCAGTAAAACTGGTGTTTGTATACCACAGTAAACAAGCACTGTTTCACTTCTTGGCATACCTACGGGGAATTCGTGTTGCAGTCATGATTACCTTATGTACAGAAATATATCGCCTTGAACACTAATAAATGAATAAACGGGAATGATTACCTTATGTACAGAAATATATGGCCTTGAACACTAATAAATAAATAAACGGGAAGCAATCAACTACATGTAATTACATGACGTGTATTCATTTATTGGTGTTTTAAAGTTATATATTTCTGCATTAAATGAAGAATAATCAACAATTAAACGACCATTCTAGAAGCAAGATATTTTAACAGGAGTTTTTTGGGGTGTTTTCTTTATGAATTTTTTATACTTCGGAGATTGTATTTTATTATATTCGGCAATCTCATATTTTTGTTTAATTTTTTTCAAAAATTCTTCTTTTTTCTTTACAGATTCATTTTTCCATTTTTGTTGGTACTGTTCTTTTTTAGTAGGAGATAGATTTTTCCATTCCTTGTGTAAATTGACAAAAAGTTCCTGCGTTCCTTTAAAGTTTAATCGGGGGCCATTTTTAGTAACTTCTTTCCTCCTTTGGAAAACATAAAATAGAGAGCTGTTACGTCCAGGAGATGATAATTTTAAAGAGTCACCATTTTTTTTATTTCTTTTTCTTCTATTGTGCTTCAAAAAACTTATCATTTTACCCGTTTTACTGAAATATTTCTTTTGGAGAGGAATATCTTTGATGGCCGATATATTAGACGGTATTTCAAGTTTGTAATTTTCTACTTGTAGTAATTTATTTTCTGATATGCAGTCATGTATAAATTTAAAAGAAAGTACAGGGAAGCCTCTTCGAAGGGCTCGACGGATTGGCTGAGGTATTTTTTTCCCTTTCAATACTGCTTCGGTTGTCAACACAGTATATATTTTTGTGGACATTCCTTTCCCACTAAGGGGTACACTGTTTGCAACCCGCCCCCCATGCTGCATTATTTTTTCTTTCATGGCCGCGTGATCCATTTTTTTGGATCCATATTTCGGAATTGCTCCACATAGCACATATTTGCCGTTCAAAAAATTATTACCCATTTCTATTTCCTGGGAAGGGACGCTTTGTTTTTTAGTTTGTGGGACAAGACGTTTTGAAAAGAGATATCTTTTGAAACATTTTTGAATAGTAGCCGCAGCTACGTGTTGTTCACAGTATTTTTGGAAGGACGTGCTCACGGCTACAGTGTTACTTATTGTGGAGTTATTTATTTCAAATGACAATCGTTTCCACATATTTTGAAACAGTTTAATTGTCGGGTCTGCTTTTTGACGTCCGCCTGTGCGGGTTGTATGGTTGTAGAAGAAACAGGCATGTTCGTAATTGGCGTGTTCGCCTGCTTCTGACTGAAACCTGGCCATGCTGAATGGTGAGCATTCCATTAGTTTTGGGGCAACATCAATGAATTTCATCATGTATGGTGTTAACTCGTTATAAGAATATCGCAAACAGAACAGTTGGTAAAAGCATTCGGCATGGTACAAATACTTTTCTTTATCGAGCGTGGTGTAGCCCCATGAATAGTCCGTAGACAGCAGTGATCCCTCTGGTCTGCCCTCAAGCAAGACGGGATCAGGGTCTTTCTTTAAAATCAGTATCATTTGATAAAAATTTGTCCAAATATCCTTAGTCAAAGTGAAATCAGTGTAATTCTCTTGCAATTTTAACTCCATCCTAATCTGGTCAGGTATTTTTTTATTCACCCGTCTTTCCCGCGTCACGTTTTTTAGAACGGGCTCGACAGAATATTTTATGTCTGGGCAAACTTTGGCGGATGGGGCTATCACGACGAATGCGTGATCCTTATTCAGTTTTACGGGTTCGGGTTTTCCATCTCTCGTAAAATGTATTTTAAAATTTCCCTGACGTACCCCTCTTTTGTTTATGTTGTTCTCAAGATTTAAAAATTTTTCAGTCTTAAATGATTCCCCATCCTCACCTTTCTGTGACATTAGGTTCCCCTCCGAAATAATATGTTCAATTTCTAAGTTTAAGAATTTTTCGACGACGCGAGCTAATCCATGTAACAGACAAAAAATGACTTTTTCTAACAGAATGGCTTTCAAAAGCGATTCTGGGTGGCTTCGTTCGATTTTTAGTGAGAGCCTTGTTCTGAAACCCGTTTTTTTGTCCACTTCCTTTTTGTGTTCTCTCTTCATATCCATATAGATATTCCACCCAGATTCAGTCGTCGGACCCAGCTTATTTTCCCCATCCAAGACACCTTCAAGAAACATTTCATCCCCACTTAAGAAAAAATTATGTCCCCTGGTTTGATTTTTTTCTATAGTTTCATTCAAGTACCCTATGTTTTCTTCTAGATTGTCCCGTGAATCACTTTCGTAGAAAATGGCGATAGGATATACCAATTTTGGTGTTTGAAAAAGTTGCCCATGTAAAAATAGGTTATTGTCGATGGGACTGATTGCAATAAAAGTGCTTGAACGCCCACCGATCTCCCTCCCATCCCCATACAGCCTCATATTAATTTCTTCATTTTTTTTATAAAACGGAAATTTAAAACTGAGTATTTCTAACAGCCGATCAAGATTAATTTTCCAACCAGTTGCCGTTCGCGTCGGAAGCAAAATGGCGTTAAACTCTTTTTCGTATTCCTTTTTCACTTGACGTTCGCTTCTTTGCGACGGCATTATGCCAGGTAATAGTTTGCGAAATTTGTCCATTAGTCTAGTTCCACTGAAGTTTTCTTCCAGATGAATTATATTCTGGGAAGTAATTTCAAAAAATCTTGGCGCCTCTTTTCTTACAATTTCTTCAAGTAAACTAATTTTTCCCTTCAGTGGAACAGACTCGAGCAATCCAGCAATAAATTCTGGCGTAATGTTGTTTTGCTGGGCTTTGTTGAGCTTAATCTTTGCCTGAGAACATTTGTCAATTACAGCACAGATTGGGCTCCCGTGTTTCTTTGACTTTGAAGCAAGACCCCCAATTTTTCTGGCTCGCCCTTTTTGCTCGTCCTCAACTGCAAACTCTAGCTTACGTTTAGTAGATTTTCTCCGATTGGTCTGATTATTATCTTTTATTGGTGTTTCCTGATTTACATTATGACACTTGCCGGGGGCCTTTACTGTCACTCCAGATGGAAAAACTTCCAGAAGGTCGGAATGTAATTTAGGAAACATTTTTGCATCAAGCAGCTTAAAAAACGACACCAAACTAATGAATTCTCGGCTTTTCCCTCTTACCAAAAAATGTTTACTAACTTGAAACCCATTCCCTTCTCCCAACTGGGCGTCTATAAACTTGTAACCATTTTTAGTTACTCTTTTGTGTAAACCTATTAATTCGAGAGCTTTTTTGCATTGCAGAAAAATTGTTTCATTCTGTATTATGTACAAAACATCGACACCTGCAAGATTCACTGTCCCATTAGCCGTTAGTTCTAACCGACTCAATTTTTTGCTGCTGTTTTTATCCATTTTATTTTCGTCTAAGAAATGGGTTGCACTCGTTGGCGTTTCACATTTGGGATCGCTCAATATTGTCTTCAAATCCTTAAGGTACTTCCTATTTTTTGCCCGCTGATCGTGGCTTTTGACATATCGCTCATCAAGGATGAAGGGTAAAACATCAGCCCTGATCAACAGACACTGTTTTCTATGTCCAAATATAAAGGCATCATTCAGAGAAATATTACCACGTGCTAATTTTTGGTCAATAAATTTATATCCATTTTTGCTTATGCTGTCCGAAATCCCCATTGCCTGAAACAAATCTGATGTAGCAAGGTAAGTATGGCCATGAATTATTTCAGTTTTAACTTCAACATTTGCGACCCGAATCGTCTGAGAAAATGTGCCACATTGTAGTTCAGGCCCTGAATGTGAGGCGGCTTTACAATCTACTTTAGGAGATCTCAGAACAGTGTATGTTGTATTCAACTGTGGTTCCACAACTTTCTTTTTTCTAAGAAGCAACAGTTGAATACCAAAATGCAAAGTTGTGAGACAAAAATCGGTTTCCGTTGAGGAAGAATTGCCACGAAAAACAGCTTCGCGAAATGTTTTAAATTTTTGTGCTTGTGGTTTGAGACCATCAATGACATGGAAGTGATTCTCAAATTTTGCTATGCACACAAAGTGTTCTGGTTCTGTCTGCACCGCGGCAGTTAATTCGTACATGTGTCCCCTTATTGCGATATCTTCTTTAATGTGCACTGGAGGAATTTGGCAATTTCTAAAATTTAGTAGGCCCAACTCTACAAAAATAAAGTCTGGCATACTTATTTCGGCGTGTGGCAATATTTCATTACTAAGACAGTTGGAACAGTTTTTCTGTCGATAAAAGACTGCCCTCTCAATACACATGTCCAGAGAACTTTCAATCACCCCCTTTGTCAACGTATTGATACTTTGTGTCAGACAAATAGTAGGTAAAGAGACTTCTGAATAAGTTTCAGTGTTACAAACAAGACAGCTGTTTGTGATTTCAGCACCAACTTGAAAATTTGTCGCAGATTTATTAGCGACCATAGCATAAAAAGCTTGTAAAATTTCCGCATCTTTCCTACCTTTCGGGCTGAAATATTCTGCACAATTATTACAACACCAATCCCAGACAGGATCCCGCAAGTTACATGCTGCCGTGCCATAGAATTCCCTTAGTTTACAACACTCTACTATTTTTGAGAGTAAGTTCTCTCCATTTGATAATCTGAGTTTCTCCTTTTCGGAGATATGTCTGAATACTCCATAATAAAATAATTCTATGAGTGTGTCAATAGCACAGCTAAATCCGTGCCTATGTTGTTCACATGTAATACCATTGCGAAAATGAGGAACTGGATACATTTGTAATCAAACTATCATGGAACTATGGGACAGAGGATTGAAGTTTCTCTAAATGCAATCCCACGCTAACAGTCAGTCTCTCTCTCTCTCTCTCTCTCTCTCTCTCTCTCTCTCTCTACACTGTTAAAAAATTCTGTAGTGTTTGCGGCACATTTTGCTGGTCTCCCTGCTGCCAGCACCTTTTGAGGGAACTTTTGTTAACTGTTGAACTGCTTAAGATTTTTGGATATAAAAAAATCGTTCTTATAAATTTATTTTATTAAAAATTATTGGAGAGTGCCTATAGGCACTCTCCAATAATTTTTAAAAAAATAAAATAAATTTATAATAACAAAATACAGTTAACTTATAACTGACCATGAAATATAAGCAAACATCAGCCAATTAAGAGTGCATATCACACAGACAGCCCACTAATTCAATTATTTCTGTAACTAAATTCCACATTATTATTTTCTTACACCTCCAGTGGAATAGCGGCAAGGGTGGGGATACTGTATAATTATTTCAAAGTGATGTGTATGTTTACATTTTATAGTGTTAACAAAAGTTCCGTGAAAATTACTGCAAAAAGCGCTGGCAGCAGGGAGACCAGTAAAAAGTCCCGTAAAAACTACGGAATTTTTTAACAGTGTATCATCAAGTTTTCTCCAAAGTGGCAACGCACAATTTTTAGCACAGTAGAAAAAGGTTTTAGCACAATTGAGATTTTATAGCACGTTACAACGGTAGCACACATGTTGTATAGCACTGAACAAATATGATATGTACATTCTATATACAAGAACGTGTGTTCAACGTCAAGCGAGAACCCACAACTAAGTTTTATGTTTATTCGCGAATGCATCTACATGTAGAAACATATAAATATAATACATTTTATATACAAAGAAGTAAATGTGTGATCAACGTCAAGCGAGAACACACAACTAAGTTTGAATTTTTATTATTATTTATTTTTAACCTTTACCTAACGAAACTGCCAAAACCGGCCAGTGCTATACTGGAAAATCCCCATTCAATTTTTTTAAAATTTTCATTTTTTGGCTTCCAAAACATAGGTTATGATGCGCTCGTTCCAATGAGAGGTCATAACTTATGTTTTGGAAGCCGAAAGATGAAAACTAAAAAAAAATTTGAATGGGGATTTTCGAGTATAGCCCCCCCCTCCCACTATTAAAACTGCTTCTGCAACTGGAGTAAAACTTGACATAGAGTATAGCGAGCTATCGTTGTGGGCATTGCATTCAGAGAATAAGAGCTCTTTAAATATGTATTCCCATATTCAACATCAATAGGAATGCATATTTAAAGTCACAGACAGTTGCAACTCAATGACACACCTGGTCTTCTACAGACAACTCTTCCTCATCACTTCCGATTTCAATAAAATTCACCACATTTTCCCTGTAGTCATTTCCTGATACACTCTCAACAGAACCTTTAAATAGTGCAGTTCGAATTATGCCAGTAATGTTATAGTCCCTTGTAATTTTTACTTTTACCTGCGTAACAAATGTAACCTTTTCGCTGGCAATAAAAATATCCCAGCGATCTCCGAGCGTTTGGTCCAACTGACACAAAGAGTTGTCTTTGTATTCATAACCAGCTGTGCCTTTTGTCAGAGTAAGTCCAGGGAATAAGAAATACAGCTCAGTACAATCCACTACTCCGAGAGAGAATTTTCTGTTGAACAGTCTACTTTTTAATGCACTTTCTATCTCCTTTTTTAAATTGTGTTGCAGAAGACATCTCCGAATGATCTTCACAGTTTCATCTGAGTGCAACTTGAAGCTCTCCTCCCGTAACGTTTTATTAAATTTGCCCCCTTCTTTGTCTAAAACTTCCTTCTTACTTTTGATTCGTTCGATGTTGACAGAAATCGCGACATCACAAGACACTTTTCCACTCACCACAAGAAAACCTTTAACCACCGGTTTAACTTTGTCGTCAAGCACAATGATATCCGAAATTACTATGATGATGTTTCCAGAATCACGAATTTCTGCCGTTTGCCCAATTTCAAATAACTCCCCATTCCAAAATAAAGGTAACCGCAGTCCTGGCGAAATATCTGTTGTGTGATCCACAGTAGTGACGGTTTGTGATGTGGCTGTCCGAGTCTCTATTTGCTGTACGGATGTGCTCTTTTTCTGGCTGTTAAGCACTTTCTTCTTTTTGATGCTTTCTTCACATCCACCTAAATAAGAAAAAAACGTTTAGGCTTTAATTATTAAAAAAAAATTACGCACAGGAAGGACTGGCTGATTTAGTTGATTGCAAGGTGTACAAGAAACCGGTTCTTGTAAGATCACAGAAGTTAAGTCTGTGACACGATATGACCCTGCCTGTTTAAGTGTCGCTAAACACTGATGGATACAGTACGGCCGTTGTGGACGGGTCACATTCCACGCGTGGATATTTTTTCCACGGAGACGATTCACAGATAATGCACTAGGGCACAAGCAAAATTTCCATTGATGGAGCACTGGGTTCAACTTGGTGAACCCAGTGCTTCATCAATGGAAAATGTGCTTGGTGCCCCAGCTCATTATCTCTGTATCGTCTCCGTGGATAAAACGTCCACGCGTGGAATATGATCCGTTCACAACGACTGTACTGTAAATGAATAAATGATAATTTCCCCACATTAAGTGCCTTTCAGATGCATTTATTCCGCTATTGCATCCAACTGCTTTATTATAGTGTGTCGTGCTTGACAGAGCTCGTGGAGCTCTTTCTAGCACGACACACTAGACTAAATACTAAATTCCTGAGTATATAGAGATAAATAATAATAATAATAATAATAATAATAATAATAATAATAATAATAATACCAGAATCTGTACTATACATGTGCACTGCATAGATCTATTCTACTATTTACCTTTTGGTATAATTTCTCGGAATGGAACTGATTTTGTTATTCCATCAATATCGACTAGGACTTCCTTGGCGTATTTGTCAATTTTCACAGCTGACCCATATTTGACTGTACCTCCATCAGTAAAGGAGACTTCATCTCCGGCCACAAGGCTTCTTGCTGCCAGGACTGTACGCTTGGTGTAAGATGTTTTTTTTCTTTTGTCAGCTAAATCTGAAACAAGACAATGTAAATGCAATAAAAACAACACTTCTTCACACCTCAGTACACCCGACACTGAAACCATCAGACAAGGTATAATAATCCTGACTCGGAAGCCGACAGATTATGTAATTAATGGACTATCGCTACTGTTCAATACCCTAATCACATGTCACTCAATAGCCGATAACAAAAGGGTATAGGGAGAAGCAATGATTCTTTAAGCTTGGAACAATGGTAACAAATGAATCTCAGATTAAAGATAAAAATTACTTGATGGAAGCATGAAAAACACTTGAAACGCCACCGTTTTCAAGTTGGAAAAAAATAATAAACTAGTAACTACCAAAGAAACCTTTTTCCCACCTCCACTCTCTTTTTTGGATATACAACTTCTTTATTACAATGAAGCGCCATTTCTGTGTAGATACTAATACCGTTTTCAAGCAAATGTTTGGAAACGGTGTTAATATCTACAACGGAACGTTATTCTTCAAGTCAGTAGATGGACAATCAATCAATAATCGATTTCTGTCGAACAAAGTTCATAACAAAATAAACAATAAGGTCGATTACTAATAACGATGATCAAAGAAGCAATGTTTTAAAAATCACCATTTCAATTGTTATTTCACGATATTATAAGCAGAGAACTGTTAACCAGTGAGTGGTGACAGTCTCAAGTTGTGGCAAACAAACACGTTGTTTTTGTTACAATAGGGTTTAAAAGAACGTCAAACCCCGGCAGAGTCATCTTACAATACCTTCTTACTACTACCAGAGTCATCATTCTTTCCTCAATCGTCATTTTATTTAGTAGAAGTTCGGTACCGTACTATCAAAGAATGGAAAAAGTTGCCATGTTGGGTCACAGCTACGTAGCAAATTTACACCAAAAATTGTGTGCTGGAAAGCTGAAGGACAGAAAGACCGGAATTTGGAATAAAAAATTAAACCAAGAGAAGTATGAAATCGGATATTTCGGAAGAGGTGGAGCAACTACATCTTCACTCCTAAAGGGAAATGAAATTCGAAACTGTGTGAAGTTTGGACCCAACAAAGTTTTTCTACAAATTGGGGGAAATGACATAAACCCTAGAAGTTCTTCTGAGGAAATTGTGGATGGAGTGAATTATGTCGTGCAACATTTATTGAGAAAGGGAGTGAAAACAGCTATAGTAGGAAACATTTTATTCAGATTTCGACCAAGATGCATGACGGCCCAAGAATACAACAGAGTGGCCGACGAAATAAATAATAAATTAGCAGAATTGTATCTGGACCACCCAGACGTACATTTTTGGTCATTGAGAGGAATGCGGAAAATTGAAAATGCCAAACTGTTCAGTAGCGACGGAGTACATCTGAATGATGAAGGCTATTTGAAATATGTTATGCAGGTGCGCATGGCCTTCAACTGTGAAAACTACATGCAAAAATGAAAAGTTCGTTCATTCATTACACCCCCCCCCCCTTATCGATAAGCGCGCTGTTCGCGAATTTCACCAGTAAATGGTCAGAATCGACAAATGTACCACTAACATTTTCAGAGGTTATATGTCAATTATCAATCTTTACTGGTAAAATTCGTATGTGTTTTTTCGTGGGGCGGGGGGGGGGGGGGGGGGTGCGGGGGGGGGGGGGGGGGGGGGGGGGGGGGGGGGGGGGCATGAGTATATATATCCAAAATGGACTATGTAAGACCATCTGTCATTATTATTTTCACATTCATGTAACGGTATGTCTATAAATTAAATTATAAAAATATATCTTCCCCTCTTTAATAAATCATAATGTAAATTCGTCGTTGTTATTTCTCAGTAAACGCCACCAATATTAATGAAACCTCCAGGAGCCGAAGCTTTTCACTGAATTACTCAAGCGTCCAGGCGTCCGAGGACAAGAATTCCCATTGCCCAAATTCACATAATTGACATAATAAAAGAGAAATAAACTTACTTTTCCTTTCAATGTCCGCATAATTTACTGGACTTCGAATTTCGCTTTCATCAACTTCTCTGTTAAATTCATTGGACCATCCCGTGAAATGTACCTCAAAAATTCCATCGCTTCGTATATTCACAAGACGACCATCCTCCCAACGCCCGAGCTCGTCAACTGCCTGCACTCTGTCTCCAATCCTCATTTTCCCGGTGTAAAAAAGTTTACTCTTCCATCAATACGAGTCACAAGAATATTCAGATTAACGATGGAAAACTTCTAATTTATGCTAATCGCAAGCACTGTCGGCTTTCTCCGTCCAAAATCGGTAGACAAATCTATTGGTGGATCGACCAACGCAGTGTCCGAAGGTTTTGTTTTCACAACAATATCAATCCGCCCAATTAGAATCAGATTTACATACAATATACCGTGATTGGTACAAATGAAAAATGATTGGAACCTCCCTGGTGGTGGGCTGCTAATTTTATGTAATTTTTAATTAGTTGTTGATGAGTGCTTCTCAAGTGCGGCCATTAACAGAACTATATCCCGGAGGAGAATTATCAATCGCCAGTCGCTATTCGGCATGTCAGGGTGGCGCTTTGATGTACGTATTTTCCAGTGGTCTATAATTAGCCTCGATAGTCGGGTCTCATACCCCTTAATTACAGTGTGCTCATGGGGTGTGACGAACTCGGGTTTTAAATGGACTGTACACGGCATGTTTATAACCTTTCTGACAACTTTTATTCATCAAATGTTATTAAATATCTTTTTGAAATTTATTCTGTATTTTGTTATAATTTATTGGGAATGCATATATATCAATATATTCATTCAATTGTAATTTGTAACAAAAACAAAAAATCACATTAAAATAATCTTGCCATATAAAGTTCAAATGGAGAAATATTCAAGTCTAATTACTGTGTAATATTCATATTTGCATTTAACACTTTTCGTGACACAACTGTAAAAATCGGCCAGTGCTATACACGAAATTAGTCATTCCCATTTGTTTAGGTTTTTATCTTAATTGTGACTTCTGATTGAAACGAGCGTGTAGCGTCTGTTTCAGTCAGGGGTCATAAGCTGTGTTTTGAAAGCAAAAAATATTTTGACAACTGTTGTGGTGGGGGGGGGGGGGGGGGGTGTGTGGAGGGGGGCATACATCTGTTATTTATGGGTGGAGGGGCATACATCTGTTATTTATGGGGGGGGGGGGGGACTTTAAACTATAAGGGTGTCGAAGCCTGCTCTTAATGGACGTCGACTCGGCACATGTACATGCGGCGATCTTAGGTGGAAAATACAGCTATACAGTATTAAGAAAACAACACTCGAACACTTGGTCTCTCAGTGTGCTGCAAGACACAGGGCTGTAGAAATTGTTTTGTTTTTTTCTCATTTTTTGCAACTATCTATTCAAAACACCACTGGATGTTTTCCAATAAATTGTCGCAAAAAAAAATTCAAGCTTTTTTTGTTGTGGTATAAAGTCTACAAAGAGTTAAATGGTGGGAAGTTGCCCATGGGAGAAGTCGGCCAAAAATAAAGTCAGCAACTGAGGTATGCCCCTAAGTCGATCCACGGATTAAATCGGCCCAGGGCTTTTTCGTAGTGCTAATATTCATGTGCACGGTTAACTTAAGTGACAGGCCAAATGTTAGAAATTGAATTTTTTCTTATTGTGTTGCAACTATTTGTTGGAAAACACCACACGGGCGCTGTCTTTTCCTATAAATAGATTCAAAATAATTTCAATATTTGTCGTAGTGTTAATAAAATTGTTAATTGGTAGGTCGAATGTTAGAAACAAAATTTTCTTTACAAGTCGCAGTGCAAATATAAAGGTATATAGATATACATAATTGTAATTCAATTTAACCAGTTTCTGATGTTGGAAATCTCAAAAGAATAAACTTCATAGGAGTAATTTATGCTTTATCTATTGTCACCAGTCAATGTTTTCATTGCGAACAGAGGCTGTTTCAGAAACAATCAGTAGCTATTGTCGGCTCTTGTTTTACATCTTTGGAAGGATAATTAAAGGATTAGTTTGGATTAGGAAATGTTATTGCTACCAAATTTTATCGCTGCCTCGAGAACACAATAATTGACCATGTTAAGTGTTGTGTTATATTCAGTTATATTACAACAGACTGGGTCTACTTTTCTCAGTGGTCCAAAGCAACAAACCTCAAGCAATACGCATTGTTTTTTAACGAAATATAAAATATATGTATAGTTTCTTCTAATTTTGCTGAGTTCAGACGGGAAACTGAAAACTCTCCCAAATTCTGCCAATTTATAATTTTTAACTGATCTCAGATACATTCAGACACATCGCGTCCCATCTCGCCACATGAAGAAGGGTCGCTGCGAAAACACTCGAGGAGTGAGGTTTCCACTCACAAAATATGCTCTCAGCTTTGGTGGAAAAGGGACACCGAACACAACATATTTCTACAGATGAACCGTAGGTTGTCGTTCAAAGGACCCTCAGTTCAATGAAATGCTTCTTTCACATGGGTTAAGACGATACATGTTTGAAAATTCCACTCTGTTAGTGTTTCTGATTAGAATTTCTCTCCATGTACCGTTGATGGGTTCCAGGATATCCACAATTACAGTCTTGGTCATCCACAGATATTCTGTTCACCTGAACAATGGGTCGAACCGCATGCTGGATGAAACTGTGTTGGAGAGGAATTGACTCAGATTTCTCATCCCACGTGTTATTCAATCATAATAGATGATTTCAGCACAGCGCCATCTTACATCCAGGAACTATGTAGGTGCACACGCGGTTTGTTTATCAAATTTGGTTCCATGTTTGAAATCAGTCTGGAAATTATTTTGGTCTGTCAGGAAATTTTGTTCCGCCCCATATGGCGAGGAGCAATACCTATATCGCACTTGCATATCCCACTTGATGCTGCATAAGATCCTCACCCCACCCAAGTTCACCGTGATTTTTTTAATAGGCCTAGGCCCACAAGTAGTAGGCTTACAGCAACACTGAACATTAGGAGACAGAAACACAGACATTAAATGGTTGTGGGGCTGACCTATGCAACTGCACCCTCTGATGGCAAGATGGTAGGCCCATAACAGTCGGCTCTCTGCCTCCATTGAATTTGTACTTAGAATCTCCCCCCCCCCCCCCCCAACCAACCAACCAACCAACCAGTAAGATGATATCTTTTCCAGACTGCTCTTCCACTGTATTTTTTTTTTACCAAGAACATTTTTTTTTTTTTTTTTTTGGGGGGGGGGGGGGGGGGGTGCAGATTAACATTCTGCACCCGTCTTTTGGGTATTCTTTTTGTATTTTTGCCCCGCCAAGGTGAGTGGGAACATCGCCTCATAAAACATGGATGCTTTGCCGTGTCATTGGGGCGAGTTCGCAATGGACTGGCTCGTTCTCTGCACACCTTGAAATCCAACATTACCCGTTGAACGCTTATTTTTTTTTATTGAGAAATGTTGTATATCATCCTCGGATTAAAGGGGATGTCGTAATTCGGAGTTGCTGTGCATCCCGCCCCCAGGTCCCACTGCCAAGTCTAACCACAGACGTCTGGAGACCTGACTAATATCACATCACCCCAATGTCACACCTCCCTGTTATATATGCCCCCCCCCCCCCCCCCCCCACCACACACACTTCCAAATAAATAACACACAGATCTGTGTATTATATATTTCGAGGGGAGGGGGGGGGGGGGTGCATATAAGAATGAGGTGTTTTGAGGTAGGGGTGATGTAGATCAGGTTTCCAGACGTCTGTGGTCTAATAACTCTGGCAATTTGGCCCGTTTAGTGGGTAACAAAACTACGTTGTTCTCAACCTGTTAAGTTGACGTCAGCTGTCCTTCATGCGAATACCTGGAAACGCAACCAAATTGTGTAAAGTTCTTTTTCATTGCCAGGAATATGTCTACCACTGCAGAATAAAAAAAGGTGTGTATTTGAATGACTCTTTTCGAAAGGTTCTTCAACCTGTTTAAAATGAGATTTTTTTTTATTATTTCCATTTTTGGCGTAACTTCGCTAATAATAGTCGGATTGTAAAAATTCAAGTACGAAATCGCACTGATTTTTACTCAATATATTCGAAACGAAACGCGTTTTTAAAATTTCCCTATGATATTAAAAATAGTATTTGCCCGACTGGTTGGAAAAATGTGGTAATTGGTATCCAAAAATTATGGGATCAAAGAAACACCGACATCGACAAAAAAGTAACGAGAAGGTCTTCACAAATATTCCTGCGAGATCGAAACTGCCCTCAAAAGTCGTTTTGTACGATATTTCGAAATAAATTTTAATGATTTTATTTTCATTTGTATAGTTTGGGAGCGATGCACTTTTTTCCCTAATTATCAATGGCTGTTTTTGCAGAGAAATGATGTATGGAGGTCCTATTTTGTGTCGGAAGCATAACCTTGTCACAACACTGGAAAACACTTCGTGCTAATTATAACCGATAGTACATCTTATTGAAGTCACGTGGTTGGGTTTTGATACCCCACCTCATAGAGCAGTTAGTGGGGAGTCGATTGGTAGTGTTTTACAGGGAGCGTACACGTAATGATGATTACTGCTGAATAAACAATTTCATACATACCTGAAATGTGACAGATAGGATTATGAAAATAAATTTGTGTTGAAAATCAATGAAGATTTTCAACACTAATTTATTTTTATAATTTTCAGAACAGTCCATTTCAATTTGTTACAAAAACTTCTTAAAAAAGAACAACTTCAAAGTAATTAGAAAAATCCATTCTCCTCCATTTCTGGATTTTGTGGTTGGTTCTTCACTGACTTGAGAAAACCTGAAACCTGTTATGAGAGACCACCTGTCTTGAGAGACCACTTTTGTGTGGCCCAAAGGGCGGTCTCTCAAGACAGGTTCTACTGTAATACCCGATTTACTGTGGTTTCTATGAACATGTCACTCCATAACCCATTCCAGACCCAGAAGGAACGTGTCTCATGACATTTTCACTAGTCGTGAAATGGGCCAAAACATAAGGCTCAAGGGTCTCCATTTGACGCAGGTAGTTCAGGTCATACCGTACATAATTTGTATGGCCAGATGCAAAAAAGTATGGCAACATACTTCACAGCATGAAGGTGAAGGGGCTAGTCGCTGAAATGGTCACCCATCCAACTACTAACCATGCTCGATGTTGTTTAACTTTGGTGATCTAACAAGAACCGGTTACTGCGACACCACAGCACCCATCACAACAATCTGACCATTTATGCATTAATATTAATGTTTTTAAGGCTACATCATGACTTCAACATGGGTGTAAAGTTAGGTTTAGTCAACTGTTTATAAATCTGACCATAATTACCAGATTCACAGTTTTAAAGAAAAAAACGTATATTCTTCTAGTAAATGAGACAACAGCTCTATTTCATTCCAATCTTACCATAACTGCCTGATTCAGTGTTCAAGAAAAGACATTATTGCCAGATTCGGTGTTGAAGATAAAATGGTATAAAAAAAAGTTACAAATCTGTTTTTTAGGCCCTCCAGCATGGTCCTTTTGGCTACCACATGCTCCTTTTATGGTGTGCGGAAAAAAAACCTTCACAGAAAAAAACCCTCACGGAAAAAACCCTCAAGAAAAAACCCCTCAAGTAAAAACCCCTCACTTTTTTTGCATGGGTAGGAAAAAAACCCTCAAATGAAAAAAAAAAATTCCTGGTTTTTCTTCAACATTCATTTGGGCTTGGGTAGATTCAGTTTGTTCCATCTGTGAGCAATTGTTGTCCAAACAATGCCCTGTGCTGATTTGTTTGAGCTATTGTCATGAAAACAATGCTTTGTGCAGTTTGTTCCTACTGTGATTTGTTTGGTTATGTTCATTGCTTCTGATACATTGTTTTCCAAAGATAACATGCCACATTCGGTGAACACGTAAAAACACAGGGGTGTTTTTACCATTTGACACAATCTACTTGGAGAAAGGTTGAGGAATTAGGCTTACGGGAAGTTTATAGACAGGATAATGATATAAAACACTGGTGTGGTATTATTGATGCTCTGGCATTCCTGCCACTTGAAGATGTATTAAGTGGAATGGACTGGATAAAGGAGAATGCACCCGAGGCTTTGGCTGATCTAGTGTCATATTTTGATGCAACATATGTTTCAGGTGGATACAGGAAAGTCACTAGTAGGGCTCGGAATGAGTCAGAATCTTCAGTTCCAAGTGTACGTATCAGAAAACTTACACCCATGTTTCCTCCTGAAATTTGGAATGTGCATGAAGCCACAATGAATAATGAACCAAGAACAAATAATATATGTGAGGGGTGGAACAATTCATTTCAACACCTAATTGGGCATAGCCATCCTTCTGTTTTGAAAGTTATTTTGGCATTTCAGCAAGATAATGCAAATGCAAGAGATACATTGCGTTTAATTTTAATTGGAGAACCACCTAAGAATAGAATCAACAAATCTTGTAAGAAATTACAGGAAAGATTAAGAAATTTATGTGTTGACTTGACAACAAAAAATAACAAGAGGCCCCACGTGGCCTTAATCGCTCACCTGACAAAGTGACTCTAAGAAGTATTTTAGGTCACCTTCACCATGTCATGCCTCATCAACATTAACTGGTTGAGTGATAGATTTTGTTTGAAGTTCAACATTTGTTACCTAAAATTAGTTTTATTTAAAATCATTGGTGTGTGGCCAATCTCCAATGATTTTTAATAAAGCAAATTTATCTCTGCAGACAAACTGGTTTAGCATGAAGCACAAACAAGGAATGTGAAGAGATAGCCTTGGACATCTCTCCCCAACTGTGGATATCTTCCATGTGCTACATGAACATATTTGCATGCAAGAAAACAAAAATTTTCACAAATTTTCCAAAATATTAGTTTTTTTTATCATCATTGGAACAAGCTCAAACAGCTTATTCCAATAGGGGTATGGGAAGATCAGGTATATTTTTGAGACAGAAATGTGAATATATAAATAATGGTGTTTTTTTGTGAATGATGCTGGAGAATTTTGCGTAAAGATATGGTAAATGGTTTGTTCTAGATACAGAATGATGCAAAAGTATTTAAATTTGATTAGGCAAGTTGTTCCTATAATGCATTTAAAAATTGAAGTAACTGTTTTTTTGCTGCCGAACTTTTAGATGTGTGTGTGTGTGTTTGTGTGTGTGTGTGTGTGTGTGTGTGTGTGGGGGGGGGGGGGGGGGGTAAGAGTGTTCTTGCAAACAAAATTCCTGAATAAATGGAAAATTTTATTTTTTGTGTGAAAGACATAGTGCGTGAATGTTGATTGGAACAAGCTTAGAGAGCTCATTTTAATGTGAAGTCATAAAGCTGTGTTTTACGTACGAAATTCTGGAATAACTAAAAAATTGCTTTTTTGACTCAAAAAGCATGGTGTGCGACCTCTCATTGGAATGAGCTCAAAAAGCTCATTCCAATGGGGTATTTACAAGCGATAAGTACATGTATGTTTAAGAGACAAAAATTAAAATTTGAATAGCGATTTTTGCGAAGAATGCTGACAAGTTTTGGCAGTTATGCTGGTAAAAAGGTAAGATATGCAAAGTGGTTGTTTTTTAGAGGCGACATTTAATTAAGGGGAATTAACCCTTGATTACTGAGGTAACTTCTAAAAGTACTGAAATTTCATGAAGCAATGTGAATAACAGACAACAGTTGCCTAAAAATTTCATGAATAACTAAAATTTTTATTCTTTTGTCTCGAAAACATGGCATATGACCTTTGTTGGAATGAGCTGAATGCGTGTGTTCCAATGAGGGGTCATAAAATTTGAACGGAGATTTGTGTGAATAATGCATTAGTACTGCTAGATTTGGGTAAATGGTTCACCCTGGATACCACCCCTTCTATAGTAGATCTTTTCTGCAAATTTTGTCTAAGATTCTATCAACTTTACAAATAAATACGTTCATGAATCACAATCAGATCCACCCCACAATGTTGCATACCAAATATCAAAAGATTCTGCTTGTTGGATCTGGAGAAGAAGATTTTTTAAGAAATATGCCTGAAATGCACTAAGTTAAAATTTGGGCTCCTATACAGAGCCCAAATATAAACCCAGGGGGCCGATTTGAACAAACTTGAATCAGATCCACCCCACAATGTTGCTTACCAAATATGAAAAGATTCTGAAGCTGGATCTGGAGAAGAAGATTTTTTAAGAAATTTGCCTGAAATGCACTAAGTTCGAATTCGAGCTTCTATAGTGAGTCCAAATATGAAACTAGGAAGCCGATTTGAACAAACTTGAATCAGATCCACCCCACAATGTTGCATACCAAATATCAAAAGATTCTGCCTGCTGGATCTGGAGAAGAAGATTTTTTAATAAATTTGCCCGAAATGCACTAAGTGCGAATTCAGGCTTCTATATTAAGCCCAAATATGAATCCAGGGGGCCGATTTTGAACAAACTTGAATCAGATCCACCCCGCAATGTTGCATACCAAATATCAAAAGATTCTGCCTGCTGGATCTGGAGAAGAAGATTTTTGAAGAAATTTGCCCGAAATGCACTAAGTTTGAATTCGAGCTTCTATAGTGAGCCCAAATATGAATCCAGGGGGCCGATTTGAACAAACTTGAATCAGATCCACCCCGCAATGTTGCATACCAAATATCAAAAGATTCTGCCTACTGGATCTGGAGAAGATTATTTTTTAAGAAATTTGCCTGAAATGCACTAAGTTCGAATTCGAGCTTCTATAGTAAGCCCAAATATGAATCTAGGGAGCCGATTTGAACAAATTTGCATCAGATCCATCCCACAATGTTGCATACCAAATATCAAAAGATTCTGCCTGCTGGATCTGGAGAAGAAAATTTTTTAAGAAATTTGCCTGAAATGCACTAAGTTCGAATTTGAGCTTCTATAGTGAGCCCAAATATGAATCTAGGAAGCCGATTTGAACAAACTTGAATCAGATCCATCCCACAATGTTGCATACCAAATATCAAAAGATTCTGCCTGCTGGATCTGGAGAAGAAGATTTTTTAATAAATTTACTTGAAATGCACTAAGTTCAAATTTGGGCTCCTATACTGAGCCCAAATATAAACCCAGTGGGCCGATTTGAACAAACTTGAAGCAGATCCACCCCACAATGTTGCTTACCAAATATGAAAAGATTCTGCCTGCTGGATCTAGAGAAGAAGATTTTTTAAGAAATTTGCATGAAATGCACTAAGTTCGAATTCGGGCTTCTATAGTAAGCCCAAATATGAATCCAGGGGGCCGATTTGAACAAACTTGAATCAGATCTACCCTGCAACGTTGCATACCAAATATCAAAAGATTCTGCCTGCTGGATCTGGAGAAGAAGATTTTTGAAGAAATTTGCCTGAAATGCACTAAGTTCGAATTCAAGCTCCTATAGTGAGCCCAAATATGAATCTAGGGAGCCGATTTGAACAAACTTGAATCAGATCCACCCTACAATGTTGCATGCCAAATATCAAAAGATTCTGCCTGCTGGATCTGGAGAAGAAGATTTTCAAAGAAATTTGCCTGAAATGCAGTAAGTTCAAATTTGGGCTCCTATACTGAGCCCAAATATAAACCCAGAGGGCCGATTTGAACAAACTTGAATCAGATCCACCCCACAATGTTGCATACCAAATATCAAAAGATTCTGCCTGCTGGATCTGGAGAAGAAGATTTTTTAAGAAATTTGCCTGAAATGCACTAAGTTCGAAATCGGGCTCCTATACTGAGCCCAAATATCAACCCAGGGGGCCGATTTGAACGAACTTGAATCAGATCCACCCTACAATGTTGCATACCAAATATCAAAAGATTCTGCCTGCTGGATCTGGAGAAGAAGATTTTTTAATGTTTTTCCCATTGCCTACAGTGTTAAAAAGTGCTGACTCAGCACTTTTTCAAAGTCCCGAAACTGTACCCTATGATAAAACCGATGGCAATTTTTTTTTACCAATCCTTTCTGTTGGTCCTAAGGAAGCTGCACACCAAATAAAAATTCTCAGTGCCGTGCAGTTTTGGAGATATGGGCGTTTTAAATTTTTTCTATTTTTAGCTCCTGCGGTTCCCACGGGGCTGCGGGAAAATTTTTTTTTGCATAAATCAAGTACTCATGACCCAATAAGCCCTCACATAAAATTTGGTTCAAATCAGCCTCTCGGTTTGGAAAATAGAAATTTTGGGCGGGGCAAAAAATTTTGCCCCTCCCATAACGACGCCAAGTATAGCCCCACAAACTTCTCTTGAACAAATCTGAGTCTACACCTCAAAAGGAAGCTGCACACCAAATATCAAGTCTCTGCTACTGCTGGTTCATGAGAAGAAGATTTACAAAGATTTTGGTGCCCCTTGGGGGCGTGGCACCACCCAGGAGGAGGGGCAACTTCATTTGAACAAATCTGAATTGGCATTAGGTAATAAACATTTAGCCAACATTTGAATAAAATTGGGCTAGTGGTTTAGGAGGAGAAGTCGATAATGTAAAGTTAACGCCGGACGGACGACGACGGACGACGGACAGAAAGTGATTAGTAAAGCTCCCCTTGAGCTTCGCTCAGGTGAGCTAAAAATATGTTAGAATTTCTTAAAGGTGCAGGATATAGTATCCGTTTTTGAAACTTCAAAATTTTCTATGACTTGATTTGATACCAAACTCAAGTTGCAGGGTAGATAATGAAATAAGTTGTTGGTTTACTTCACATTTATGTTTATATTTCGTTGAGAATGTAATAGGATTTACAGTTCAAAAACAGTGAATAAAAAGTATTAATTTTATTTATTTTTTTTCTGATTTGAACAATCAACAAAAATTTTTTTTTCATTTGAGGGTTTTTTTCCTACCCATGCAAAAAAGGTGAGGGTTTTTTTCTTGAGGGTTTTTTTCCGTGAGGGATTTTTTCCTACATTCCTTTTTATAACCAATGCAAACTTAATGAAAGTGTCAATGACACTGTAGCTCAACTTGTTAAGACATGTACATGTATAGTATGTGACACAGCAATGACAAACATCTAGGTAATGACCTGATAACAAAGGTACATATAAAGAATTGTAACGGTCTGTACATAAATACTGACCGTAGCCTGTAACAAATGTATAGGTAAAGTATTGTGAAGGTGGGTGACAGTCTGATGCTAAACTAGAAAAGAAATCTTTGAGTCCCAGAGTGGGTCTGACTGAACCCCAAAATATTTGTTTTCCTAGCACAGTGATAACAAAGGCACCCCAAAACACACTCGTTCCTGTCCCACGGTGAAAACAAAGGTACCCAAGAAGTTTTGCGAAGATCAGTTCATAAATACGAGCTGAATAGAAGTTGTGACAAAAAAACTGATTGGACCTAATTTCGGTATAAAATGGCCACTGGCAGCCATCTTGAATTTTGGACCGCACCCAGAAATACTCGTTCTCGTCCCAAGGTGATAACAAAGATACCCAAGAAGTTTCGTGAAGATCGGCTGATAAATACAGCCTCTAGCCCGAGAGATATTGACATGTGCACTTACAGTGTATAAGTAGCATTGAATAAATCAAAGTTCATCTAATTTGCATAATTTCTGCACGAGAAAAAAACTCATACTATATGTGATATGTTCCATGTTACTAAACATTCATACAAAAATTTATTCAAATCAGAACTTTCATACAGAAGTTCTGTACAAAAAACTGATTGCACTAATTTTGGTACAAAATGGCTGCTGGTGGCCATCTTTAATTTCGGTCCACACCCAAAAACACTCGTTCTCATCCCAAGGTGATAACAAAGGTACCCAAGAAGTTTCGTAAAGATCGGTTCATAAATACGGCCTCCAGCTTGAGCTGTATAGAAGTTGTGTACAACAAACTGTTTAGACCTAATTTCGGTACAAAATGGCCACTGACAGCTATCTTGAATTTTGGACCGCACCTAGAAACACTCGTTCTCATCCCAAGGTGATAACAAAGGTACCCAATACGTTTTGTGAAGATCAGTTCATAAATACAGACTCTAGCCCGAGCCGAATTGACATGTGTACTTACTGTGTGTTAGTAGCACTGAAAAAATGAAAGTTCATCTAATTTGCATAATTTCTGCACGAGAAAAAAACCCGTATTATATGTGACGTATCCCATGGTACTAAACATTCATACAAAAATTATTCAAATCAGAGCTTTCATGTGGAAGTTCTGCGCAAAAATCTAATTGTCCCTAATTTTGAACAAAATGGCTGCCAGCAGCCATCTTGAATTTCAGACTGGACCCAAAAACACTCGTTCTCGTCCCACGGTGATAACAAAGGTACCCAAGAAGTTTCGTAAAAATCGGTTCATAAATGCGGCCTCTAGCCCGAGCCATATTGGCATTTGCACTGACAGTGCTGAAAGTAACACTAAATAAATCAAAGTTAGTCTAATTTGCATAATTTAAGCATGAGAAAAAAACCTGTATGATATGTGATGTATCCCATGGTACTAAACATTCAAACAAAAAATTATTCAAATCAGAGCTTTCATATGGAAGTTCTGTACAAAAAACAGATTTCTGCATCGTCAGTACAAAATGGTGGCTGGCAGCCATCTTGAATTTTGGACCGCACCCAAAAACACTCGTTCACGTCCCATGGTCATAACAAAGGTACCCAAGAAGTTTCGTAAAGATCGGTTCATAAATACGGCCTCTAGCCCGAGCCGTATCCAATTGTTGACGTACGGACAGACGGACGACGGGCCATGACAAAAGCTCAAATTTGGCTTCGCCAAAGTTGAGCTAAAAAAACATAAGGCTGAAGGGTCTCCATTTGATGCAGGTAGTACAGGTCATATCTTACATAATTTGTAGTATGGCCAGTTGCGAAAACGTATGGCAACATATTTCACAACATGTAGGGGCTAGTCACCTTCAAGTTCAGCACAAACATACAACATCATGAGGAAAAACAGCTTCAGAAAAGCATCACCCTCATTTTTGTTGTTTGACTTTCATCACTTAAATCTTCCAATAAAGAGGACAGTTCTTCCGGGCATTCAAAGTTGTTTTTCTTGAATAATTAATGGAGAAGTTCTACAAATAAACATAGAGCTCTCATGTTCACTGGAATTTTTTTTCCAGTTAGAATTGTTCAATCTCTCCAAACACTGATTGCCGCACATCAGCCAAACCTGATTCAGCCATCAGCTTTCCTGCAGCATCGACGAAGCTCATAATCAGATGCATACCTCCTAAACAGGGAATAAAAGATGGAAAGTCAATTGGGGACACCCACAATACCTGCATGGCAATTTTATACAGCTGTTGATCAACTGTGATCACTGTATAGCTGTGTCCTGTATTCAACGTCAGCTGTTGGGCTTTTTTCATGGCAGTGGCAATAGTTTCGGGATCAGCTGGTGTCATTTCGATCTATGAGAGATATTGGGCTCTAGTGTGACACTCGGGGAACATTTGAGATTCATGAAATATACAAGTGTTATACCGGTTAAGTTCTGGACACCTTTTTTGCAGAACATCACTGAAGAATGCAAATTCAGTCTCTGTGGCCCTTCGAGTTGACAGTGCTGGATGACAAAGAAATAAGAGTGAAGGATGCATCTTTTTGCATGAGAAATAGACATATCTGGGCGTTTGGGAACCTGACTTGTTAAAACACATTCCATTTCACATTGTAATAAACGGGCGATACAAGGCAGTGTAGGCAAGGACAATGAGTTCACAACTTCATGCAAACTAGAAATAATTCTGTAAACAGGATAGGAAATTTAAAGGTCACCCTTTAATATCAGTCAAAAACTTTCCTGAAGGTACTCAGGATGCCCTTGATATCCCACCAGTTAAGAGGGGCAGATAATCTCCTGAGAATTGGCTCCTAGATAACTCAGTAGCAAACCAGAACTTCAGCAAGGTCAATAGGGCTGCAACGATACGTCTCACTCACGATACAATATGTATCGCGATTTTTTTTAACGATACGATTTTTTCACGATACATTACATGCAGTACATTGAGAGTGAATTACTGTATTTACTCTATGTATTGGGACACTCTATGATTTGGGACACACATTTTTTCCAGAAAACTATATTTTTTTTATGCTCCAAAGTTTGGGACATTCAGGAGATTTGTTTCCAGTTGGCCTGTCGCTAGTAGCAGACGACACTCATAAAAAAAATTCTTGAGTAACTAAAAATTTTCATTTTTTGCTTCCAAAACAGCTTATGATCCCTCATTGGAACGTGCGCAATACACTCGTTCCAATGAGGGATCATAAGCTATGTTTTGGAAGCAAAAAATGAAAATATACAAAAAAATTGGATGGCGATTTTCGTATATAGTGATGGAAAACGAATCACACACAACTTTATTCAGCATCAAATCAAGACCAGGCTGTGTTCTTTCCCTATTTTCTAAGAATTGGGACACCTGTGAAAATAATTATTTTTAGCTATCCCAATACATAGAGTAAATACGGTATCAGTAATAAAAGGCCCACAAACTGCACAGAATCCAACTTTCATTTGACCAGTAACATCCAATTTCATTTTTAGTGCTTGAGAAAGACGATCAAGTTTCAGCCAATGGATCTCAGGGAGTCTGGGTTCAACTCAGAGGTGAGAGGTCTGTTGCCTCAAACTATGCTTATAATTTAGACGGAGTTGATACTTTACTGAAATACAAATGAACAAGTGGAATCACAGGAGTCTGAAATTCTATCAGTATAGCTATAATTCACTTTCAACGTGATATTTACGTTCCCAACGTAATCCCCTTCTGTGGTGGAATTATAAGTTGGAAAAGCACAAAATAGACTTGTTGGGCCTGAAAATGCACCTTCTGACTACATCATGCCAACCTTCTGGAAGTGTATAGTTTGTATCGTGATATACATGAAGCGATTCGATATGCGTATCATGTACAAATGTATCGCGATGCATTGAAATCGCGACGAATCGTTGCAGCCGTAAAGGTTAACCTTTTACCCAACGTAACGGCCAAAACTGGCCAGCGCTATTCTCAAATATCGCCAATTAATTTTCAGTATTTTTTCATTTTTTGTCTCAAAAACATAGGTTATGACCCCTCGTTGGAACGAGCTCATTCCAATGAGGGGTCATAACCTATGTTTTTGAGACAAAAAATGAAAAAAAAATAGTTACTCAAGAATTTTTTTTGCAAGTGTCGTCTGCTTTTCATGTAAGGTAAAGGGTTAATGCCAGCTAACCTGTTGGGGTCCCTGGAAAAGCTGAAGAATTTCAGTTCCTGATTGTTTACAATGCAGCAGTCAAAGAACTTTCTGAAGTCATAATTTGGAAAGGACCATTGATGCATTGCTGTGTGCTGTAAAATCTACCATGGAAGAGAAAACCATAGAGAGCATTGGTATTATGATACACAAGACTGTGGCCATGAAAAAATCCTTCATGTTCATGAAGGCACATGTGACTTTCAACGATAACACTGAAAGACTAATAAGGGATCGATCAGGACGATTTAAAATACGCTCTAGCCTCAGAGCCTATTTTTTCAATTCATGCGCCAGATTTCAATTTACAGAGTCACACTGCTGTTTGTAACACACACTGCAAGTATGTAATAGCTCTCATCATTTTCATTTAGTACACTATAGCAAACATTAATCTTCACTGTGGTTTCTGATCAAGTCTTGGCTGCCTATTCAGGCAGCCAAGACTTGATCAGAAACCACAATGAAGATTAATGCTTGGTAATTAAGGCTTGAAGTATTAACTTAAGCACTCTACAACAATGATAAATGATAATCATATATATAATACATGTAAGAGTGTCTCTCTCGATTATCCATCGAAAGAATATCAAAATATGATCTGAGAAGTTATGTGCCAACTGAGAAGCCTATTTCTGAGATTTAAGAGCCAGGTCCTGATATTTCAGAACCAAATACGCACTGGCGCATGCCCAGGTCGGTCCCTGACTAATATGTGAAGTTATAAATAAAATCTGGTCACACAAGCAAGAAGAAATCAAAATGTGTGCCTGTTAACTCTGACTATGACAACATGCAGTTCACCATGAATGCCACATACCACACAAGTAAATTGTAAAAGCCGTCCTTCACATTTCATCGTTTCGTACCCCCTTTGTTCTTGCAAAATGGAAAGCTAGGTAACAATGGTATTGTTCACAATAACCACATGCCCATAAATGAACAACTCAGTATTTTTCAGATCAGTGCATACTGATAGAATGCTCTATCGTGGTCCCTATTACTGGTCACCCCGTTAACTTGGCCTTAACACTGGAGATCGCATCAAACATCAGACCAGAGGATGTCACCAAAGGTCCATTAAAATGACCAATTTATACACTATATTGATAAAATATGATTGAATATGTAACTAGAGGTACTGTGAGCAAACTCACAAAGTGATACCACCCCCCCCCCCCCCCCCGCCCCCACCACTCCTGAAATGTATAAGTTAGATTATCTCCCCTTGGAAATGTCCGAACGGAATTATATTGCTTCATGCACATCTTCATATGGAGTTCTTCCATTGTGTAAAGTTTCATGAAAATTCTTCAAATGGTTTAGGAGGAGTTGCGCTTACAAGGATGGACAGATGGTATAACTTAGATTATCTCCCCTTGGAAAAGTCCGAACGGAATTATATTGCTTCATGCACATCTTCATATGGAGTTCTTCCATTGTGTAAAGTTTCATGAAAATTCTTCAAAAGGTTTAGGAGGAGTTGCGCTTACAAGGATGGACAGACGGTATAAGTTAGATTATCTCCCCTTGGAAATGTCAGAACGGAATTATATTGCTTCATGCACATCTTCATATGGAGTTTTTCCATTGTGTAAAGTTTCATGAAAATTCTTCAAATGGTTTAGGAGGAGTTGCGCTTACAAGGATGGACAGATGGTATAACTTAGATTATCTCCCCTTGGAAAAGTCCGAACGGAATTATATTGCTTCATGCACATCTTCATATGGAGTTCTTCCATTGTGTAAAGTTTCATGAAAATTCTTCAAAAGGTTTAGGAGGAGTTGCGCTTACAAGGATGGACAGACGGTATAAGTTAGATTATCTCCCCTTGGAAATGTCAGAACGGAATTATATTGCTTCATGCACATCTTCATATGGAGTTTTTCCATTGTGTAAAGTTTCATGAAAATTCTTCAAACGGTTTAGGAGGAGTTGCGCTTACAAGGATGGACAGATGGACGGACAGGGTGATTCCTATATACCTCCCAAACTTTGTTTGCGGGGGGTATAATTATACAAAGATTTTAACCCTTTACCTAACGTGAAAAGCAGACGACACTTGAAAAAAAAATTCTTGAATAACTAATTTTTTTCATTTTTGTCTCAAAAACCTAGGTTATGACCCCTCATTGGAACGAACTCGACGAGCTCGTTCCAATGAGGGGTCATAACCTATGTTTTTGAGACAAAAAATGAAAAAAATAATGAAAATTAATTGGCGATTTTTTAGAATAGCGCTGGCCGGTTTTGGCCGTTACGTTGGGTAAAGGGTTAATACAACTGACCTGATCTGAAACTATTTATGCTATATTATTGTAACCTGGGAAGCTGGTCATGAGGGAATTTTGTACCCAAGATTTCAGAATAATTTAAATTGTGATACAATAGTATATTGATGCTGCCCACTAGAGAAGACTTACACACAAGTATTCAGCCTGAACTATAAATGAGGGTAAGTATGTATTGCACATCAAGTGAGGTAAGAAATTCTCCACATGGTCCTGTTTACAAATCTATGAACATGTTCGGTTTGAAATGTCTGGTTTGTTTTTGTAGGGGCATATGAAAGAAAAAACAAATGCGACAAGAAATTCAATCTTCTTTGTCTTTGACAGAGCTCACTTCTTAGTTCAATTGTGGAAAAAATTTGTATCTTGGAAGTTTTTATATCTGAGTACCGAAGGTTAGATTATCTGACATAATTGTCAGATTCACAGTGTTAACCCTTTACCTAACACGGAAAGCAAACACTTGTAAAAAAACTTCTTGAATAACTGATTTTTTGTCTCAAAAACATAGGTTATGACCCCTCAATGGAAAGAGTTCAATGAGCTCATTCCAATGAGGGGTTATAACCTATGTTTTTGAGACAAAAAATGAAAAAATAAAAAATAATGAAAATTGGCGATTTTTTGTTTTGGTCATTATGTTGGGTAAAGGGTTAAAGAAAAAAGTATTTATTTACTTATTTATCAGGGTTTAACGACACATTAACAGCCAGGGTCACATCATATTGGTGACAGTTTTACGGGTGGCAGAAGCCAGAGTACACAGAAAGAACCACCGAGCAACGACGAGCAGCTGTCAGCTCTCCATCGTAACTCTGAACTCTGCAGCATGGCACAAGCATGGTTAGATTGAAGACATGCTTACCATCGACGTGCAGTCCGCCTTAGTACACAGTGTCATCGTGCCCCCATGTAGGCAATCAGGGTTAAGTGCCTTGCCCGAGGACACAGCACGGGAGCGCAAATCAGTCGCTTAAATGGTCACCCATCCAACTACTAACCACGCTTGACGTTGCTTAACTTCGGTGATCTGACGAGAACCGGTTGCCACGAAGCCACCAATCACCCATTTTTTTCCAGTAAATGAATCCGATGCTAAATTTCACAGCAATTTGACCATTTATGCATTAATATTAATGTTTTTAAGGCTACATCATGACTTCAACATAGGTATAAAGTTAAGTTTAGTCAACTGTTTATAAATTTGACCATAATTACCAGATTCACAGTGTTAAAGAAAAAATGTATTTTCTTCTGGTATATGTGACAACAGCTCTATTTCATACCAATCTTACCATAACTGCCTGATTCAGTGTTCAAGAAGAGACATTTTGTCAGATTCAGTGTTGAAGATAAAATGGTATAAAAAAAAGTTAAAAATCTGTTTCTCAGGCCCTCCAGTATGGTCCTTTTGGTTGCCGCATACTCCCTTTTTATAACCAATACAAACTTTAAAAAAAAATTAAACGGTTTATGTCCAATATTTTACCCAAGTTAATAAAATTGATAAATTTGTCCCTCGAGTGTGAGAAGGCTTTGCAATGCTTTAGCTTTATTTGGTCTGAAGGTCTTTTACTTGCACTCTTCAAGTAAAGGGTGAGAGCATTCATCTAACTGTAGAGTTTGTGACTGAAGATCAACAACCACCTCTTCGGGGAGGGAAAGTACCTTTAGTGAGGAGTCCAGATCTACTAGGGATGGATACCACCTAGACAAAGAGAAAGAAGCCATCAACCAACTATCGGTATAAACGCTGCTTGAAAGAGTTCCTGAAAAGGAAGAAGGAAAAGGTGGAGAGGAACATTTAGAAATCCACAACCATCTCTTCACCTCAAACTACTGCCATTAAACCCTAGTTGCCCTTTCTCAGGGAGTTTAATTTTCGAGGATGGGGACCTTGGTTCCAATGCTGAGGCAGAAATGGAAACTAGTATTTTAACTGGTAGAGTGCTAGAAGTACTATCAGGGCTTTAATTGAAGAGCAGGTACCCCAGCCTAAAGGAGTCATATTCGGTGGATGTGCTTCATATTATCTGAGATGTGAAATTATTTCGTCTATATGGGTTTGGCTTGTTACAATTTATGGGAGAGTGCCTATTGGCACTCTCCCACAAATTGTAACAAGGCAATGTCACATGAACAAATTTTGCTGACCAAAAATAACTTGGCACCTCTCCAGCCTCCTGATCATTACTCCTTGCAGAAAGCGTCATCACAGACGACTTCAGAATTAAAGAAACTGAAGAACTATTGGTAAAATTATGACAAAGGATGGCATTACCGAATCGATCTCACATGTCATCAGTCCAACATCACCTGTCAACTGACTAACAAAGTGACCGGCCAAGGAGAAGAATTTAAAGCCATTGAAACTCTGGTAACCATATTACCTCTACCTTCCAATTTCTATTGCCTTAGCCTCCTTTGCGGCTGTCAAGGCACAAAATAGACACTGCCATCAGGGTCTAACAAACTCAAACCATCCATGCATGCCTTTAGCTCACAGAAACCATCCTCCTCCTTATACCAATCTAACCATAACTGCTATTTCTTATTGACCATTACTAAAAAACTTACTGTGAGGATTAAATTGTGGATCATTTGCATCCAGTTCACGATCCATGTTAAATACAGTAGGTAAACCAAAGTCTGTAAGCTTTAACAGAAATCTACTGTCAATAACACAGTTTGTACTTGTCAGGTGACCATGACATTTGATGCTGCTGTGATGTAAAAAATTCATTCCCTGAAAAGACAAAAGCATTCAGATTGCTAAACAATCAATAGACCTCAAATATGAAAACCAGAATGATTCCCTGGTAAACTCACATGTATTGAAAGTTAAAAAAAAAACAAATATATAAATTTTTAAGAAAATATGTTATGGTACCACACCATTCTTCAGTTTTCTTTAATACAAAACTTTGTCAACGACAGCATGTCTTTGTGTTACCAATGTTTTTAACCTCTAATGCAATAGCTATTTCCAGCAATGTCGAAGCTTCAACCCATTAACTGAAGTAAGTCGGAGAATAATAGTTTATTTGGTGTCTGTCATTGTGACAAACTTGGTACCTGTCTCAGTATTTAGGGCCCAAAGAGGGGTGTATGATTACTATGACAAACACTATATATTTGTGTGTGAATGTTTGGACAGCATTACTCTCTATTGGGCAGTACACCCCCGTAGTATGGACACATAGGAGGTGATGTAGGTTTCGGTTCATTCACTGAAGCCCAGAAATAATTTTATGTGAAGTCCATCACCATAAAGTACAAGAATAGTTCATTTCCATCAAATACAGCTATCATTTTCTCTTCCCAACTTCCAAGGGTGAAAACTATCACATGGGCAGTTTATATTATCATGGAAGTGTGTGTTCATTGTATTTGCAGATGTGACAATAATCTTGCAGGCCTTATAATTTGTCTCTGTTCGTGAAAATCAGTTTTGAATTGCTGCTTCAAGAATAAATTTTCATTTATTAACCCTTTACCCAACGAAATTATAGGGCACATCCGCCCACGTAATATGCAAATTCAGCAGTTGAAAAAATATTATTTTTCAAAAATTTTCAACAAAACCATATCATGTGACCCCTCACTAGTGATGTGCGGTTAACCGAAATTACGGTCGGTTTCGTTTTTTTTCTCAATACCGAAACCGTATGTGCGCAAAAAAAATCGCGTTTTCGTATTTTTATTCCTTTAAAATTCCTGCGAAATAAAGACGCTAAAAGTCAAAATGGCAGAAAGAAGTCAACATCCAATCTATGATCTCTTCACAAGGACTGATGAACGGCAGGCGCAATGCGCCCTTTGCAAAAAAAGGTTGGTTGCTGACCAAGGCAACACTTCCAATCTTATACGACATTTGTACAGACATCCTACAGAAATTGAAAAATTCAAAGCATTACAATCTCAGCGGGAGGTGATGAAACGAATGAAGGTAAGTGTTCAGCCACATTGAGCCAATCCTCACCAACCACAAGTCAGTACCCTGTATTCATGGGCGGTCATTCTTATCAGTATCAAATAATAACAAACATCACCATAATTCTATTGGTGAACAATTCCACCATTCTGTACCGCTGTGTTTTAAGCCAACCCCTTTATGTTAATTATTAAACAAACGCTTGTTTTATGCTTGGAGAACTGAACCATTCTATTGAACGAATTGATACTGCGACTTTAACAGTCAGCAACTTTCAATGAACTGACAGAAAAGCTATAAATAACTCTCCCATGAAAGCATTCTGTCCTGACAATTCGATGGGGTTCACAACGGATGCTGGTGTAAATTACGACGACGGGTTTCCTTCACTTTCCAATTTACAACACAAGCTGTCTGGGTGTGCCTGTTTTGAAATATAATTATTATGAATATGCAACAAACTTTTCACCACATTAAATTCCGATATTCAATCATTGACATTTCACAAACATAATGTGAACTACACTAGGGGAACGAACGTACCTTCTGGAAGAAATAATAGTTAGTAAATCCTATACTGGGGAAATCCAGATTTGCAGAAATTGGCAGAAAACTCGACAGCAATGTCATTACATATTTTCTGAGCGGTAGAAATCCAAATATTAAATGCACAAAACACCTAACAGAATTCTTGTTAACTTGTGGAATAAAAATAATACACTACTATTCCAAGACATCAATTGTTGAGAATTTGAGAAAACCCCACTCCGAACCTTGTTTCCACATTTTTTCTATTGACGAATGAATAATGGCGTGACCGATATTAGAACTTTAGGGTGGAGCCAAATCTCCTGCCAATTACGTGACGCTGATCACTTGTTCTGACAATCGCGTCACACCAACAAATCAGTGTGTCAATCTTATTTAGTTTTGATAACTGACTTGGGGGAACTATAAAGTGATGAGGAATCACAGCTTTGTGCTTACCACTTGAAATTGCGACCATTCATTCCTCTGTTTGTATATGCTCATTGAACTTTGCATGTTTACCGCTTTGATCATTCATTTCTCATTCTTTCTATCCCTTTGGAGGGGCTTATTTTCAAGTTGAGGTCGAGATCGCTGGAGCTTTGGGGTAAAATTGGGAATGAAGGTGACAAGGAGTGTGAAATGTGTAATTTGGGAGTGATGGAGACCCTGGAACATTTTCTCTTGGAATGCCCAAAGTACCAGTTAGACAGACGTGGATTCACTGGAAATATAATGATGAAATAAGATGGGGGAATGAGGGATAGGTGGCTCTTGAGGAACTTAAAGGAGAGGGTTAATATCTTGATCAGTGAAACAGGGAATATTGAAGTGCAGGATAGTCGCCATTAGTCGGGGATACCATCGAATAATTCATCTCTAGGACTTATGAGCTGGCCGCTGGGAGGAGAGAAGGGGTAGGGAAACTATTTTTGCCCCGAGTTCCCCGACCTTCGTAGGAGCGGCAACCGCACACCTCAGTTCCACGGAAACTCTTTCAAAATTGTGACAGAATAGTCGCCATCATACTATGATCATAATGTCGCTCGGCCAGGATTTTGTAAAGTTGTACAAGGGCAACGCCCCCGGTCCCCCGACCAAGATGGCAAATTCAAGGGAGCTGTTAGGATGCAATTTGTTCCAAGAGCATGGTCTTTATGAGAGGTTAAGGGTGTTAGGAGTACAATTTTCAAAGGTATCAAGAGGACATGTTTGTTTCAGATTTGTATCATTCTTATTAATCTCAGAGTTACTACACTTCAGTGAGCTTTGAAATTTGATATGGTTTGAAAATGTCTCAATTATCCGGACAAGGGTGTGGACAACACAAAAAATGTTTTTACAAAGTTGAAAAAGGGGAATAACTCCAGTAAAAATAGACAGAGCGTGCCTATTTTCGAACCTAACCTGTATTTCCATCTGAATAAGCCGCATACTTAATTTCCTTTCAATCAAATGATCAAAAGTAAAGTTATCATCCGGACAACACAAAAAGTGTATTTTATAAGTCGAAAAAGGGGAATAACTCCAGTAAAATAGACAGAGCGTGCCCATTTTCGAACCTGATCTGTATTTCCACCCGAATAAGCCGCATACTTAATTTCCTTTCAATCAAATGATCAAAAGTAAAGTTATCATCCGGACAACACAAAAAGTGTATTTTATAAGTCGAAAAAGGGGAATAACTCCTGTAAAAATAGACAGAGCATGGCACATACTAAATTTGGTTTCAATCAAATGATTCTAACTAAAGTTATTATCTGGACAACACAAAAACTGTATTTTTCAAGTCGAAAAAGGGGAATAAATCCAGTAAAAATCCGTGGAGCGTGCCCATTTTCGAACTTGACCTGCATTTCCAAGTAAGACACATACCATATTTTTAGTTTCAGTAAAGTCATCCAAACTAAAGTTATCATCCGGACAAGGGTGTGGACAACACAAAAAATGTTTTTACAAAGTTGAAAAAGGGGAATAACTCCAGTAAAAATAGACAGAGCATGCCCATTTTCGAACCTAACCTGTATTTCCACCTGAATAAGCCGCATACTTAATTTCCTTTCAATCAAATGATCAAAAGTAAAGTTATCATCCGGACAACACAAAAAGTGTATTTTATAAGTCAAAAAAGGGGAATAACTCCAGTAAAAATAGACAGAGCGTGCCCATTTTCGAACCTGATCTGTATTTTCACCCGAATAAGCCACATACTTAATTTCCTTTCAATCAAATGATCAAAAGTAAAGTTATCATCCGGACAACACAAAAAGTGTATTTTATAAGTCGAAAAAGGGGAATAACTCCTGTAAAAATAGACAGAGCATGGCCATTTTTTAACTTGACCTGTATTTCCAACCAATTAAACCACATACTTAGTTTCGTTTCAATCAAATGATCCAAAGTAAAGTTATCATCCGGACAACACAAAAACCGTATTTTCTAAGTCGAAAAAGGGGAATAAATCCAGTAAAAATCAGTGGAGCGTGCCCATTTTTGAACTTGACCTGCATTTCCACCCAAATAAGCGGCATACTAAATTTCGTTTCAATCAAATGATCCTAACTAAAGTTATCATCCGGACAACACAAAAACTGTATTTTTTAAGTCGAAAAAGGGGAATAAATCCAGTAGAAATCAGTGGAACGTGCCCATTTTCGAACTTGACCTGCATTTCCACCCAAGTAAGACACATACCAAATTTAGTTTCAGTAAAATCATCCAAACTAAAGTTATCATCCGGACAAGGGTGTGACGGACGCATGGGCGGACGGACACTGCTGATTACAATAGTCCCCCGAAGGGTCGGGGGACAAAAAGTGGTTCTGCATAGACAATACAAAAAAAAAGAAGTCAAAAACCAAAACAAACATAGATGTACACAAAGGCATGTGGGCCCATTCATTTTGAGGGGGGGGGGGGGGGGGGACAGGGGTCAGCCGAGTGGGCGACTTGAGCGAAGAAGTCGCCTTGTCATTCCTCAAGTCGCCTTGGCTTACATTGGGGGCGAAATTCAAGTCGCCCTCCAAAACTTCCTTGGGAGACATGGCAGTTTACTGTATTTTCTTTTGTTTTATTTTTTAAAAACACCCGCTTCCGCATTCGCAAAAAAAAGTAAACATGGCTGCTGTTAAAGTCCGTCACACGGCTATGAAAATAGCCTAAACTAGCCCAATTTTATATTTCTGAAAAGAATTGTAATGACGTAGTCGTTCGAACAATTCGCCCCAGCTGATAGCAACCAGCACAAAATGGCTATTTAAAAACAAAGTGCCAGCCAAAACAACGCATCACAGAAGACACGCATCGAGTTAATTAGA
This sequence comes from Pictodentalium vernedei, assembly GCA_031216915.1. Taxonomy (NCBI): domain Eukaryota; kingdom Metazoa; phylum Mollusca; class Scaphopoda; order Dentaliida; family Dentaliidae; genus Pictodentalium; species Pictodentalium vernedei. The sequence goes on along the minus strand of CM062295.1, from coordinate 679,453,540 downwards.
ATTTATTAAAGTTAACCACCGTTTCAAAACAAAAAAAATGTATTGGAGACAGTTTGTCCATATCGAAATTGCTTGCGGTTACGCTCTGTTCTTCTGAAAAATTGGTTGCATTGAAATTCGCCCCGCAATTTGCATTGAATGTTTTTCTTTGAAAACTTGTGAAGTTGTGTTGGAAGGGGGTTAAATGTAATAAGGCTACAATAGAAATCACAGGTATTTGGATGGATAAGAATGGCAGACCTTCAAAGCACCAATCGTACGTGTCAGTGTAAGATGGTTGGCAGAAATTGTCAGTTTTCTGAACAGTGTATTAATTATGGGATCGGACCGTTTTGGCCTTGAGACGTTTCGGCCCTGGGACGTTTCGGCCCTGGGACGTTTCGGCCTTGAGACGTTTCGGCTTGGGACGTTTCGGCCTGAGACGTTTCGGGCTCGTAGAAAGAGGGTGGAGAGACAACGTAAATAGATTCAGCCGAAGAATGCTCTGACAATGTGTGTACACTGATTTTCTGCCTGAATTTTATTTCCGAGTCCTCAATTCAGTGTCCATCATAATTTTGCGTTGATTCATTGAAGCCTTTCAATGAATATTTACGCGAAATTATTGAGACAAATTTAGATAACAATTAATGTTACAGACTTATCTAGCAATATATTAAATTAAACAAAATCTGGTAAAAATGTAATAATTTTTCATTTATTCATGGAAAAAGCTGAATGGGGCCATTTCTATGAACAATTTCGCAAAATTACTGGAGACAAATATAAATAACAATGGTACAGACTTATCTGGCAATTTATTAAATTAAATGAAATCAGTAAACAATCGAATAATTGTAGTTTATTTTAGTCACTGCCAAACGACGAGAAATTCATTTAAGAGAGTGCCGGGGGGGGGGGGGGGGGGGGGGAAGATGCTCCCATTTACTCCAAGCTTCCTTCAGTCGTTTTTCAAGTTTGACATATATATGATGGTTTGCTGTTTTTCAACACAAACTGAGTTGTGAAAACCAAACTCAAGAATGATCTATATGGGTTACAGCTGACAGCTTGTCACTGTGTTTAATTATGTACTGAGCTGTGAAAAAAAACCTCTAGAGGTGTAAATGTTGAATTATATTTAAAAATATTTATTGACTCATACGCAAATATTTATTTACTGGGGCTGAAATGACTTGGTAAAAGCTTAAAAAGTGAGACGTTTCGGCCTTTTATGGGGCCGAAACGTCACAGCCGAAACGTCCCAGGCCGAAACGTCTCAAGGCCGAAACGTCACGAACCCTTAATTATTACCCAGCGCAGCCGGGAAGGGAGACAACTGAAATATTTTGTCATTTACCTAAGAAATAAATTAACTCAAATTGTTAATAACGCTTAATTTACGAAGGATATCGAAAACATTTTTAACTACGCTTTTCAACTCAGGGCATTCAGAAACCATGAATGACCCAGCTTCTTATATGAACTTGAAATTTATTTTAAACACTTTAAATATTTTTTTTAAAAAGAATATACCTTCTAATGCAGAGAACACTCTCACCATGGGTCATACTAAATTTCCAATCCACTGCATTGAGGCAAATACAAAATCAACTGCATGGTAACCTTAGTCATCACTGTTAGGCAAAGAGTTAGGGGGTATTCAGAAACCATGAACGACACAGTTTTTTGTGGGGTGGGAGGGGGGGGGGGGTGGGGGGGGGAGGTGGGATTTTAACCTACATTCTGTTATATACCATCTTAGTTTTGTGTGCGTATGTATGTTTGTATAACTTTTATTTATTTTTTTCTCCACAATTCTGTCCTCTATGTTCATTTATTTTGTCACGATGTCATATACGTTTTATGTTTTTTTTTTCTGATTTCTCCTTCATGTCCACTGACTTCTCCCTCCTGGGTCCTGACTTCTCCCTAAAGTCTCTGAAGGGAGAAGTCACTTCTCCCTAAAATCAGCTGCCAGGCTGACCCCTGGGGGAGGAGGAGGGGGGTTCTGGGACATTTTGTTAAAAAATGAATCTGCTGAACAATCGAGTCAAGTTAGACATGGGAGAATGTGCCCCCTCCCCCCCCCCCCCCCCCCCCCTCCCCCCCGGCTGTATTTTTAGAGGAACTATGATGTCATTTTTGGGGAGCCTGATATATTTTTGTAGAATTTAATAAGTTTAACCCCCCACCCCCCAGCCCCACACGCGCACCCTAATCGGGGAAAAATAAACTCTTTTCACTGTTTTCAACAAATTGTCGGGCAGTCAAGGGCCAATACATGTAGTTGCATTGTGAATTTTTTCCGAACATTGTTCATAATTGATGCAGGGCAACCGAAACTTGTACCAGAAAAAAATAAAACTGCCTGAAAATTTAGTGAAAAACTCATTTTTTTTCTGGAACCAGAGGGGTGTAGCCCCAAAGCCCTCACGGCCACTATGCCTATGGTAGTGTAAAGGACAAACTTTATACTGTTTCAGTAGAATGAATAACATCTGTGAGAAAACGTATTGAAATTGCAACACACTCGTGAACGTGTGACAGCAACATTGGCTGCTACACAAGTTTTTGATATAAATTAAAAAGTTGTTCCCGGTGGCCCATGAGTTGATACTACCCCCCCCCCCCCCCTCTCGTACATCACAAACACATGGCAGCCCCCCCCCCCCCCCCCACCTCCCCCAAATAAAATTGCCGAATTCAGGGCACCAGTACTTCATTTTTCAGTGCAAGTTTAATCAAATGAGCATTAGATTTATAATAATTATAAATCTAACGCTCATTTGGTTAAATTTGCTCTGAAAAACAACTTTCTAAGCATGGGCGTATGGGCCAATTTTATTTAGGGGTGGGTGGGGGCTGGAAGATTTTGCCCGAAAAATTCTGCGTGCATCATCGTGGCGTCCAATACCGAGGTGTGTGTCTGGAGATGTGATACCCCATCCCCCCCCACCACCCCCCCCCCCACCCCAAAACGTTACTGTTTGGGTCAGAGGGTCCTCCCCAGGTGGATTTCGGAAAATTTATGTGGCACATTTGGCATCCCCTTTTCCCCATCTCTCCCAATTCCCCCCTCACATTGTATGGTGATAACGCGAATAATAGTACAATATGTTGGCCAGAACAACGGTCTTTGATGGAGCTGTTTTGGGTAAATATACATATTCTGTTCGAAACACAATAAAAGACAAAAACAGCTGAACGCACATTTAAGAACGTGTTTATTGATTGAAAACAATTAACAACAATAGTTTCAGTTAGAAAACAAAATAATTATGTCGCTAAACTCATTTTTACAGCCCAAACAATACATTGCAATTTGTCATATCAGTGGAATCTCAATTCCACATGATTTGAACAAACATTGCAATGAGTATGAAGTGAACGCTCCCACGATTTCGTACCTAATAGGATTCGACCTACATTTTGATCATAAACCTATTAATTCACCAGCACAAACCTGTTCAGTTGAGGAGTAGAGGAATCACTTTTCTGACGGTAACAAATCTGTCGGTTATTAGAGATAGGTTTAATTAGAGTGAATATTCTCAAAATCCATAGATGCCGCTATCCACAAACAAAGAGGCGTGTCTCTCGGTCCACTGCATGTGCAGACCCATGGACTCTTTCCAGTTTCCATCTGATACTATATACTAATTCCCCCATTTCCACAAAGTGTATTACCTCAACCGAATGAGATTACTTTTTTCATCCCTCTACCTCCTGCAATCTCCCGTGGGAACCCCATAAGGTTGAGCAGTACTTTTGTATGGCGGACATTTGCGGTTAATGTGTTGTGCTTCACTTGTGAAATGGGATGTGGCCACGAATGCGACAACGTCTGCGATAAAAGCCCCCTAAAGTGAGCAGCATGGGTGCAAAGAACTGCAAACGATTGGCTAACTTGACTTCATACCTATATATATATGTTGCAGTCACAAATCTCACAATTGGCCTTATCTTTCGAAAAGTGACCTTAACTTCCTTAAGTACCAATAAATAAATAATCCTTTTGCACCCGCCCAATCTTAATTTCTTAAAGTCGTATGAGGAATTTAGCAGTGGGGCGGGCCGTGGAGGCATGGGCCAGCGTATGGGGCAAAAAAATACACAAAGCAAATGGGGAAAATACACAAAGGCCCCCCCCCCCCCCCCCCATCTTAAGTGAGTTAAGTCTTAACTTTACTAAAAAGTTTCGAGTGGGGCCGGGGGGGGGGGGGGGGGGGGGGGGGCATAAACCAGTCTTCTCATTTGGTTAAAGTAATATACACAGAGGGAAAATGGGTGAATAATGAATATTAAACAAAACTACCATCCTCAAACCACTAAGCATTAATTAGTCAATCATAATCGCAATTTATTATTTTTTCCCCTCATTTTTTTTTTACAGGTCGAATATGGTCATGGTGCCGCGTCTACATCGGGTCCATCGGATTCCAAACAAAGGAAAATGGATTCATTCGTTTGTGGAATTAAGAAGTGGGGAACCAACTATCAAAGGCAGAAAAATGGCAGTGCAAAGCTAGTGGAGATGGTTTGCCTTGACATGCAACCAGTAAGCGTTGTAGATGACCAGGGATTTCGGGCATTTGTGGAAAATATTCAACCAGCATTCAAAGTTCCCACAGGACGCTCCGTTCAGAATGATCTTACAACTGTACCGAAAAACTGTAACAGAAATAAAAGCCAGGCTACAAAATAGTCCGTCTTTAGGTGTTACCATAGATCGTTGGACATCGGCTGCCAATGCAGCGTACATGGCAGTCACTGTCCATTTTCTTGCAAAAGATTTTTCTGTAAATGATTACTGTTTGAATGTGAAGCACATGCCTCAAAGCCACACCTCATTAAACATATCAGAGGAGTTACAAAGTTGTATTCAGTCGTGGTTACCAGAACATGATGACGCTGTACCTATCATTGTCATTTCTGACAACGCATCCAATGTTCAGGGGGCATTAAAAATGCTTCCAAGTCCACCATACATTCCTCACAACTGTTTTGCACACACATTACAACTCATACTTAATGATACCATAAAACAGTTTCCTGGTTTAACAAGAGTTATTGCGAAAGCAAAGAACATTGTTTCCCATTTTCACCACAGCGCAAAATCTACCCATACATTAAATGAAATGCAAAAAATGCTTATGGCTAAAGATCACAAACTAAAATCATTCTGTGCAACAAGATGGAATTCTACCTATAGTACGATGGCGAGACTAGTGGAACAGAAAGAGCCATTGAATGCTGTTTTATCGACCATTGATAAAGTTGAGAACCTACAAGCCCATGAATGGAAGTTGGCTGCCAGCTATGTGAAAATTTTAAAGCCCTTTGAAGATGTCACAGAAATGATGTCAGCTTCCAGGTACCCGACGTTGTCCATGGTGATACCGATCTTAAATATTTTGTGCGATAAAATGAAAGAGAGTGAAATGGATGATTTTGGCAGAGAGATAGTTAAAAACATTGAAAAGAGGTGGCCAGAATTTGAGGAATGTGAACTTTTTGCTCTCTCGTCATACCTGGACCCTAGATTCAAACAGTATGTTATCAGTAGCAAGAGTGCTAAGGAACTTGCGTCACAAAAACTCATTGTTTGTATGGTATCGAATTACGAAAACATAAGCAAATCTTCCGTAGCTGACACTAGTGCACAGTGTTTTGAATCTAATGCTGGTTGTACCTCAACCCCCACTGGCCCCATCACTCACTAGTTCTTCCAGTGATTCCAGTGATTCTGCTGGAACAAGTAATATATGGTCGGATTTTAAGACAATGGTGTCCCAGCGACAAAACAAAGGACAAGAATCTGAAACGTCCATAAACATTCAATCAGCCATGGAATACGAAGTGGAACAGTATTCCCGTGAACCATTAATAGACCCGACTGCTTCACCTTTACAGTGGTGGTCTGAAAACTACACCAGGTTCCCAAACTTGGGTCACTTAGCACAAAAATATCTCGGTATCCCAGCTACATCAGTCCCGAGCGAGAGGATATTCAGCAAGACAGGATTCATAATATCACACCGTCGCTATAACTTGAAACCTGAGATGCTGAGCAGCTCATATGCCTAAGTCATAATCTTCGATCACTATGATCAAGTTCAGTGTGAACTGTCAAACACAAAGGATTTTATGTTTTTTTGCAGTTGGGAGAAACCCACTGTTAGTTTTGTTTGAAACTTTGCTGTGTACAGGCCCCCTTTTGCTGAAAAGCATGTAGTGCCATGTACCATGAAGCACAATGCAGGTGATTTGCTACTGAAGCGCCTGTGTTTAACCGAACCTTTGTTTGTGTTTTCCAACGAATTTGATTGCTATGAGCAATCAAATTTTGTGCAAAAGACAAATAAAGTTTTAGTTTAATCAATTTAAATATAGACGCTTAAGTAGCAAATCGCCTGCTCTACATGTGAAATGCATAAACCAGAAACCTCATTCTGGTCGAGGGGCAAACTGCAAGCAGTGCAAGGTAGCTATGTTTGCCTTTGTGACCTGTGTTCTTCAGTTTAAACTTAAAACGCTATTCAAGAAAATATTTCATTTGTACTTGAGGCAGTTAATTAATTATATTCTTATTGGTTTTTGACACTTTTTGAGTATTTTTTGATAAAAGAAAGCCTTTTTCAGTGGAATGTTTCGGCCTCTCACTCAAATACGACCAAAGTCATCAAACCGACCTCCAGCCAAACCGGCCTCCAACATTTTCGCCCGAACCGGACTCCAGCCCTCCATTTTAACTACATTACAGACATGTATTGACTGCATGTCTGTGATGTAGTTCAAATGTTTGTCATTTTTCATTAGATAGCCAATCACCAATAGAATGATTTCAAATAAATATTCTTTACTTTCTGTGGTTTTGTGGTTAATAAACCTTGTTGGAACACACGGTGGATTTTCACAAAATGAAATCAGGTAATCTACCAGAAAATATGGTCGGTTCACTCGGTTGTAATTCACATTCACATGACATGTGATCATCACACATCGGAAATGTATGACTGTAAATTACAACAGAGATATTCCGGAAGAAGATACGAGCAGATACGAATGCGACGTCATTTGTATAGGGGAAACACTGATATTTTTCGGTCGCCATTTCCATTGCATCAATCGAAGATCAAATCACATCAAAGACGAAAAAACACAGAGTGAATTTTAAACCTACATGTATCACCATTTATTAAATAAAATTAATTAATATACACACCAAAAAGAATGTTTTGCAAACATATAGCAAATAAGTAACAATAAAGTGAAATGATACCAATGAATCGTGTTCCAAGTTTCAATATTACCATACCCTACAGTATCGGTCAAAATTAATTGTAGAAAATAACTCCTTGGAATGTGTTTCAGTTTCAAGAAGGTGGGAATGAGGTACGGTATCAGCCGAAACAAATTACAGAAAACAAGGGAATTTTGTTCTCATTTTAGTTACCTGCACTGACGTCGAACACCTGTAGGTCAATCGGTGAATGAAAAATGGGAGAGAACAAAGCATTATTGTGGGATTTCCAAATCCTTTGTGTCAAGTTGTGACCCAGTTGCCTTTATTTATATTTTATTTGGGACAGACAGATGATAACAGTTGCCTTCATATTTTGTTTTTTGCTGGATGTTCCATATTCACACGGCGTATTTCACTATTTGGCAGATCGCTATATTTAGTAAACCAGAACAGTAAAAATAAAACTGCATGAAAACTGATTGCCAATCGTATTTCAAAAGAAATATTCTCAAATAAGTGTACTTTTAAGTTCATATTTGGACTGCTTTCGTTAGAGTTCGTTAAAACCGAAACCATAACCAAAAACCACGGTTTAAAAAAAAAACGAACCGAAACCGAACCGAAATTTTCGAAACCGCACATCACTACCCCTCACTGTAACGAGCTTGTCGAGCTCGTTCCAACGTGGTGTCACATGATATGGTTTTGTTGGAATTTTTTGAAAAATTTGAAAAAATGATATTTAAAATAATGAATTTTGATATCGTCTGCGATGAGCAAAGGGTTAAATAATTTGAATCTCACAGTGAATTTATACACATAAAACAGGCTTTTAGTGGCTTTGTTGATAGCTGTTAGTGTCTTGGCAGTGGTTTCTAGTGAAGTCTTGGCTGCCTGTACAGCCAATACTTCATTAGACACGACGGCTAGGAGATTGATTGTCCAGGCTCTTTACTGGCCTTTGCCAAATCAAAATAAAGAGAGCCATAAACACCCTCCTGACAATACTGTTAGTCCTCAATATTTTTACAGTGGGACACTCAAAACCAACTAAAATAAAAGTACTCTTGAGTGCCTAATAATCATACATGTATGATTATTCTTTTTCAAACAAAATTCCCGCCTGTATGATCCTTATTTGACCCTGTATGATTATTAATTTTCAGCAATCGAATGTGCAGAGCAGCTGCTTATCTCAAGAAGTTCACCAAAACAAACCAGTAAGGTATATGTACAAGCAAACACAGGATGCAATGGAAATGTTAATGGGTAGAAAGCTGGAAGCATATATTTGGTCTTTATTCTGAAGTGATGTTACCATAACTTTAAGACCTAGTACCCAGTGGAAGTGCTTCATACCATCACTGAAACAGAATTAAATAGTCTATATGGTTTTGCTTTGGTGCAATTTATGGGGCACTCTCCCATAAATTGCAACAAGTCAAATCCATGTGAAAATTATGATAACCAAAAGTAATTTAGCCCTTCACCACTTCAAGAGCATCAGATATCTGAAAACGGTTCAGAGCATAGCGGTTGGCTCATATCTTGGAATTTTCAGGAAATTTTCCACCCTGTACTATTATTTTGCCCTGTACTATTATTAGGCACTCGAGACTAAAATTGTTGTCCTGGACTAGAAAAAGGAAACAAAGAATGGCCCTCCTGGATTTTATGAATGTTCGGCGTGTTATGAGAAACAGTATATCGGAAAGAACGTGTGAAGTAAAAAAAAAAAGGTCAAGGTCAAACATCAAAGGAAACTGGAGTTATCATCCAGAAACCATTAATTTTGCCATTTTACAGCTTTTCGAAAAGCTTAAACTGGCCTTGTAGATAGGTCACCGCTCAATTAGGTTGAATGTATAAGAAGGTTTACTTATACATGTCCTGGGCATTTAATAAGAAATCCATTAGAAATATTGCCATAATGGTGAAAATCGACCTTGACATACATTTCAAGGTAGGCAGTAACACTGCAAAATGATAAGGTCATACATCAAAGTGAACTAGAGACACCATCTAGAAACAACTGATTTTATCATTCTGCGACTTTTCAAAAGTCATAACTCTTGAATGGTAAGTGCCATAACAATGACAATCAAACTGGCCTGCATTTCATGGTACATAGTAATGTTGCAAAACTATAGGGTTGTTCATCAAAGCAAACTGGAGTTACCATCAGGAAACAATTGATTTTACCAGTTTGCCACTTTTCAAGAGGCATAACTCTGGAACAAAAATTGTCATAATGTTGAAAACTGAACTTGACCTACATTTCATGGTAGGTAGTAACGTTGCAAAATTGTAAAGTCCCACATCAAAGTGATCCAGAGTCATCATCCGGAAACCATTGATTTGACCATTTTACAACTTATCAAGGGGCATAATTCTGGAACCTTGATGTGGAAAAATTGATTTTACCAGTTTGCCACTTTTGTGGCAGTTTGGAATATTACAGAAGAGGAACAAGATTTCAGTTCTACTAATTTATTTATAGCACATCACAATGAAGTACGATACATATAAAATATAAAACATGAATAAGCAGGAATTACCTGAATCACAGACCATAAACTTTGTGTCATAATAACAAAGTTCCATCGTATTCACATTTTGTATTCATTGATGAAATACAGTAATCTCCCTTGAGTTATACATTTTTACAAACATTCAATTTTTAAAACAAAGTGCAATCCAAATATTTCAGAGTGAGGAGTTGGAACACAGAAAGCATTCCAGAAAATCTTCATATTGATGATAGAGATAAATACGTATTGAATATCTTGCAGGCATTATTATTTGTATTATTATTACATAGCTATTACTGAACACAACACCTCAAAAATTCTCCCAATATATTTCAATACAAACAATCGCCATGTGACATGCACGTGGGTGTTATTACCAGAGAAGGAAAAAATAGAGAATTATTCTTGCATTTATTGCACAACTTTCAGTGAGGTGTTGTGAGACAAGTGCAACACAAATTCTTCATTTTTTGCTTCACGGATAATGACAGCCCGTACACACTGTTGAATATGCATAACCATTAAAATAATCTGTAATGGCTGCCCCCCCCCCCCACCACCACTTCTCATCACAAAAAAAAACCCATGGGTGTTATTACCAGAGAAGGAAAAAATAAAGAATTATTCTTGCATTTATCGCACAGTGAGGCATTGTGGGACAAGTGCAAGAAAAATGATTGATTTTTTGCTTCACGGATAATGACAGCCCATACACACTGTTGAATATGCGTAACCATTAAAATAATCTGTAATGGCTGCCCCCCCCCCCCCCACCACCACTTCTCATCACAAAAAAATAAAAAAATAACTTTGGAGTAATGTTAATTTAACCCGTGGGTGTTAATACCAGAGAAGGAAAAAAATAGAGAATTATTCTTGCATTTATCGCACAACTTTCAGTGAGACGTTGTGGGACAAGTGCAAGAAAAATGCTTCATTTTTTTGCTTCACGGATAATGACAGCCCGTACACACTGTTGAATATGCGTGACCATTAAAATAATCTGCAATGGCTGCCCCCCCCCCCCCCCCCCCCCACCACTTCTCATCACAAAAAACTAATTATTGATACACATCTTTTGGGCATTTAATTCCAATTTCCAAGTATTGAGACAGGTAAAAAAATAATTATTTTAAACTGTATTAATACATAGAGTAAATACGGTAAATACCTTAACCCTTTACCCAAAGCAGATGATATCAAAATTTATCATTTTAAGTATAATTTTTTCTAATTTTTCAAACAATTTCAACAAAACCATATCATGTAACCCCTCGTTAGAACGAGCTTAACAAGCTCATTCCAATGAGGGGTCACATGATATGGTTTTGGCAAAATTTTTTGAAAAATATTTTTTCACCTGCTGAATTTGCATATTACGCAGGCGGATGCAGCCGATTCGTTGAGTAGAGGGTTAATGCTGAAAATCAAACTTGACCAGCCTTTCATGGTATATAGTAATGTTGCAAAATTATAAGGTCATACATCAAAGCCAACTAGTCGTCATCCAGAAATCATTTGTTTCGGACAGACGTACAGATACATGGACAAAGCAGCAACTATATACTCCCCAGAAATTTTTTTCAGGGAGCATAAAAATAAGTAGAATTCTCCAAGCCTTCAAGGACACTTTAATATTATGAATTCCAGGAGTAAGTCACATAGTACGTATTTCCCGATAATAACTCAAGAGTTTAGAATTGGAAACCTTACAAAAATTTAATAACAGTTAGTAGAAACTCAAATTCACTTCCAAAAAATTGTACTGGTCATTATGACAAGCAGTGGTGAATTAGTGTCTGCCAAACATGCAATTAAGAAAATCAGAGGAGGCCTGCTTCTCTGCAGAATTGAGCTGATGAAAAAACTTTACCAACAAGTTTCTAAATCATGAGGTGTTAGTTTGGCTTTATTTTACAAAATGACAATATTGCGAAAAAAGCACAAATGCAGCAGCTATAAAGACTTGCTGTGAGTGAAAAAAATGATTAACTAAATATACGTATTTCAAGATTAGAAAAAACTCAGATTTTCCCAAATTAATTCCAACAACTGCAATGCTATGGGATGGATAATCCCTTGCTACCAGTTCAACAAGGGCACCTTCACCTCTTGAAGAAAAATGTGTACACATCTGGTTTGCAATTCTGTTCATGATATTATCAACAAAAATGCCGAGAGGATCACCGATCCAATGTCGAGTTGTGACAGCACAAAAGTGGGTTTAATCATTATCAACTTATCATCCGGAAACCAGTGGTTTACAGTTTACTATGTGAAGGGTCACTATGACCTTGACCTTTGACCTCGTGATTCCAAAATAAATAGGGCTCTTTCTTGCACGAAAGCCAACCTACCTATGAAGTTTCATGAACGTGGGTGGAAATATTAGCAAGTTATCATCCAGAAACCAATTGTTTATGATGTATTATGTTCAAGGCCACTGTGACCTTGACCTTTGACCTAGCAAATCCAAAATAAATAGGGGTCTTCCACTCACCTAGACCAACCTACCTATGAAGTTTCAAAAATGTGGATCAAACCATTTTCAAGTTATCATCTGGAAACCAATTGTTTACGATTTACTATATTGAAGGTCACTGTGACCTTGACCTTTCATCTAGCGAGTCCAAAATAAATAGGGTTCTTCCTCTCAAGAAGGGTACCCTACATATGAAGTTTCATAAATGTGGGTTGAACGATAGTCAAGTTATCATCCGGAAACAATTGTTTATGATTTACTATGTTCAAGATCACTTTGACCTTGACCTTTGACCTAGTGAGTCCATAATAAATAGGGTTCTTCCTCTCACTGATGCCAACCTATATATGGAGTTTCATGAACGTGGGTCAAACCATTATCAAGTTATCATCCGGAAACCAATTGTGTACAGATTAACTATGTTGAAGGCCCCTGTGACCTTTCACCTGGCAAGTCCAAAATAAATAGGGTTCTTCCTCTCACTGATGCCAACCTACCTATGAAGTTTCATGAACATGGGTCAAACCATTATCAAGTTATCATCCGGAAACCAAGTGTTTTAGTTTACTATGTTCAGAGTCACTGCGACCTTGACCTTTGACCTAGCGAGTCCAAAGTATTTAGGGTTCTTCCTCTCATGAAGGCCAATCTACATATGATTTATCATCTGGAAATCAAGCAAACAGGGGCCTTCTACTCTCCTAGGCCAACATACCATAAAATATCATGAATGTGGGTCAAACCATTATCTTGCTATCATCCGGGAACCAACTTTTTACAATATGTTTAACGTCACTGTGACCTTGAGCTTTCACCTATCGAGTCCAAAATAAATAGGATTTTTCCCCTCAAGAAGGCCACCCTACATATGAAGTTTCATAAATGTGGGTTGAACCATAGTCAAGTTATCATCCGGTAACAATTGTTTATGGTTTACTATGTTCAAGGTTACTGTGACCTTGACCTTTGATCTAGTGACTCCAAAATAAATAGGGTTCTTCCTCTCACTGATGCCAACCTATATATATGTTTCATGAATGTGGGTCAAAGCATTATCAAGTTATCGTCCAGAAACCAATTGTTTACAGATTTTACTATGTTGAAGGCCACTGTGACCTTGACCTTTAACCTACCAAGTCCAAAATACATAGGGTTCTTCCTCACACTGATGCCAACCTACCTATTAAGTTTCATGACCATGGGTCAAACCATTATCAAGTTATCCGGAAACCAAGTTTTTTGATTTACTATGTTCAAAGTCACTGTGACCTCGACCTTTGACCTAACAAGTCCAAAATATATAGGGTTCTTCCTCTCACGAAGGCCAGCCTACATATGAAGTTTCATGAATGTGGGTACAACTGTAATCAAGTTATCATCCAGAAACTAACTGTTTATGATTTAGTATGTTCAAGGTCACTGTGACCTTCACCATTGACCTAGTGAGTCCAAGATAAATAGGGTTCTTCCTCTCACCGAGGCCAACCTACCTATGGAGTTTCATGAACTTGGGTCAAACCATTATCAGGTTATCATCCAAAAACCAATTGTTTATGCATGCTACAAGTTTTGGGATTTCGGGCTTGGGCTGCCATTACGGTTGACAGATCGCGACCAAAAGAGGACATTTCCCTCGACACATGACCTAAAACCCGCCCATGAAATTTTGTGACGATCGGACAAGAACTGTGGGGTTTAGCTGTACAGACTGACAGACTTCAACATGCATGACAGCAATAGCTTATCTTGACTTTTGTGAAGTTAAGCTAAAAATTTGGGGAAAATACTTTGAATGGTTTTCTGCTAAATGTGATGACAAGAAATGGGGAAAGATGGACAGATGGATAGAAGGGAAGACAGAAGAACAAATGGGCTAAAAGACTGATAGAAGGATGGCCAGAGCCCATTCCTGTAACCCCCTTCCACTACGTGACAGGGGAATAACAAAATCTACTGAGTAAATTGAGTTTCAAGCCACCCAATCAAAGGATAACACTCTTGTTATAATCTTATTAAGGGACAGAGTTCTTTGTGTCATCTAAATGTTTATTATTTACACCCATAAAAAAAGTACTGATGTTTAAGTTTACCTTCACAACGTCAAGTATAGCCAATCATTTAAACATATGATGCTCAGTTTTGATGAAAGTGTCAATGACACTGTAGCTCAACTTGACAAGCTTGAATTTGGCCAGTTATAAGTGAAATGGCAAAATTGAAGATCATTGGTTCCATGTTATTTGGTAAAACTTCAACGTTACAACACTGTGTGTGCACAACATTAGAGCAATCCATGCATCTTTAAATGTAAACTGTAGGGCTTGCTACAGAAAGAATGTTCATACACAAATGCAGTAAGTTTAAAGGTCAATGTAAACTGCAACTTTTTTCACAGAAATGAATACTAATCGATAACTCTTATCTAGAGGTCTCGTCTAATAAGCATACCACGTTAAAAAACAATCCTTTGATAAATACGCCCTTGTAGGCCTTGTCAAAAAAAGAATGTTGATGCACAAATGCATTAAATTCAAAGGTCCTTGCAAACAGCAACAGAGAGATCTAGAGATCACCCCAAACAAGAATACCAGGTTTCATAGGGATCCGATCATAACAGTGCCCTGTAGGGTGTGCCAAAGCAAAATATTCATGTCAAACTAAACTTCAAAGGTTGTTGCCAACAGCATTTTTTTTTGAGGGAAATGGAAGAAACTTGATGACTCTAATCTAGAGGTCACCTCAAACAGGCATATCAGATTTCAAAGTGATCCGATCATAAATGTGCCCTACTGAGTATGTCAAAGGGAAATATTGATGCATAATTGCACGAAGATCATCAAAGGCTGTTGCCAACGGCAACATTTTTTGATGAAAATGGAAGAAAATTAAAAACTCCCATCTAGAGGTCATCCCAAAGAACCATAGCAAGTTTCAAAGCAATCCGATCATCAATGTGCCCTGCTGGGCTTGCCAAAGGAAAATATTGATGCCTGACAAAACTAAGTTTGATGGTCGTTGCCAACGGCAATGTTTTTTGATGGAAATGGAAGAAAATCGATAGCTTCCAAAACTAAGTTTGATGGTCGTTGCCAACGGCAATGTTTTTTGATGGAAACGGAAGAAAATCGATAGCTTCCATCTAGAGATCATCCCAAACAAGCATACTAGGTTTCAACGAGATCCGATCACAACAGTGCCCCGTAGGGTGTGCCAAAGCGAAATATTGATGTCTAACTAAACTAAGTTCAAATGTTGTTGCAAATGGCAACGTTTTTTGACAGAGATAGAAAAAAATTTATAGCTCCCCTCGAGGTCACCCCAAAGAAGCATACCCGGTTTCAAAACTGTGTGGTCATAAATGTGCCTGGCAGGGTGTGTCAAAGGGAAATATTGATGATAACTGCATTAAGTTCATCAAAGGTCATTGCCAACTGCAACGTTTTTTGACGGAAATGGAAGAAAATCAAAAGGTTCCCATCTAGAGGTCATCCCAAACAAGCATACCACGTTTCAAAGCATTCCAATCATAAAGGGGCCCTGTAGGGTGTGACAAAAGGAAATATTCTAACTAACCAAAGTTCAAATGGCAACATTTTTTGACAGAGATGGAAGAAAATCGATAGCTCCCATCGCGCGGACACTCCAAACAAGCATATCATGTTTCAAGGCAATCCAATCATAAATGTGCCCTCCAGAGTGAGCCAAAGAGAAATATTGATGCATAACTGCAGAAATTCATCAAAGTTCATTGCCAACAGCAACGTTTTTTTGATGAAAATGGGGAAAAAAATTGATAGCTCCCATCTAGAGGTCAACCCAAACAAGCATACCAAGTTTCAGAGCAAGCTGATCATAAAGGTGCCCTGTAAGGTCAGCCAAAGGAATATATTGATATCTGACTAAACTTAGTTCAAAGGTGGTTACCAGTGGCAATGTTTTTTGATGGAAATGGAAGAAAATTGATAGCTCCCATCGAGACAGCACACCAAACAAGTGCACTGGGTTTCAAAGCGATCTGATCATAAAGGTGTCCAATAGGGTGTGCCAAAGCAAAATATTGATGCCTAACTAAACTAAGTTCAAAGGTCGTTGCCAACGGAAAGACTAGATGTTTAGTAGTCAGATGTGAAGAGGCCCCACCATTTACTACTTAAAATAGAGTGAAACAGTGGGACAGCAAACTTCCCACAACTAAAAAAGTTTCTGTGTGAACTGTGTAGTTTTAAACATATTAAAAAGAACCAATTACAGAGACACCTTAATAGGATGCATAATATGGACATGCAACAAGCATGGCAAAAGGCTGACGATTGTAAAATTGCGATTGAGGAGAATAATTTTTATAAGGACCTAGGAAGAACCTTAATGCCATCTCAACCAGTCTCTGCTAGAACAGTCACTATGTACATCAGAGTGCTAGTAACCCACTGGCCCGTTCTGATAAAGTTGTAGTCCATAATGACGACGAAGGACAAACTGTACGCTCCAGAAGAGTGAAGAGACATTGGAGAGAATCTTCACATACAAAAGACATAGCAGAGCAAGAGGGCTTCTCAAAATTCAGAAAGCATGGAAGATGGAAGAAGACATTAAAAATAATTTTATTTTGTTAATAACATTCATCATCATATTTTCATTGTATTCTGGGGCTTTGTTTATACCTTCCTCCCCTATGTGTCCCCCCCCCCCCTCTCCCCCCTCTTTCGAATGGCTCTTTTGCAGAAATTGGAGGGAAGGGTGACACACTGAATAGAAAGGTTTCTTCATATATATATATACATATATATGGATATTTCGTAAAATATTCCTGTTAGTTTTTTTTATATTGTAGCGCATTATGCATTTCTCCTCCGTGTACCTCTGCCATCTCTAATGGTACTCTTGGCACTATTGGAGATGATACCATAGTGCATTATGTATTTCTCCTCCATGTACCTCTGCCATCTCCAATGGTGCCCTTGGCACTATTGGAGATGATACTTTAGTGCATTATGTATTTCTCCTCCGCATCCCTCTGCCATCTCCAATGGTGACCTTGGCACTATTGGAGATGATACTGCACTGCATTATGTATTTCTCCTCCATGTACCTCTGCCATCTCCAATGGTGCCCTTGGCACTATTAGAGATGATACTTTAGTGCATTATGTATTTCTCCTCCGTGTCCCCCTGCCATCTCCAATGGTGCCCTTGGCACTATTGGAAATACTGCACTGCATTATGTATTTCTCCTCCATGTACCTCTGCCATCTCCAATGGTGCCCTTGGCACTATTGGAGATGATACTTTAGTGCATTATGTATTTCTCCTCCGCATCCCTCTGCCATCTCCAATGGTGCCCTTGCCACTATTGGAGATGATACCGTAGTGCCTTATGTATTTCTCCTTCCTGTACCTCTGCCATCTCCAATGGTGCCCTTGGCACTATTTGAGATGATACTTTAGTGCATTATGTATTTCTCCTCCGCGTCCCTCTGCCATCTCCAATGGTGCCCTTGGCACTATTGGAGATGATACTGCACTGCATTATGTATTTCAAGGAAATGGAAGAAAATCCCTTGGCACTATAGGAGATGATGGTGGTACACTTGGGAGGGAGACCTCAGTATGCATTTGGCTCACTCATTCTATTCTACTTCCCTTGCTATTTACAAATGGGGGACATATGTTTTTTTAAGGAGGGGGGAGTGTAACAGGTTTGGAAATATATAAAATAAAAATACCGTAACTACAAAAATCAATTCTGATTATCATCGTTTTAAGGTAAGAAAGTTGTATTCTGGTAGTTCTGGGTTTCCGGTAACTTCTGTATATTCCTGAGACAATGTATCTCACTGGTTTACCCTATAATGTGTTCTTTGAGTCTCTGATTTGGTAAACCATAATCGAGACGGCCAATCAGTAACTTAAATTCAAATTTTTAGCCGTGATTTGCTATAAAAGGGCAGGTTTCTATCATTTTGTCCTCCCCCATCTCAATTTCGGCATTAAAGCTTTATAATTAGCTGCGCTGAATTACCTATTCAATTGGTAGGTTGAGTTCCTTTCCATAAAAGGGAGTAATACTGGGAGTTACTTTTGAAACTCAATAGTCTGGTGCAGGTTAATCTGGACCAACATGGAACTGACCCAGGGAATTGGGAGTGTATGTTTGATGTATTTGATGCATTCTTTTTCACTGGGTATGTTCCCAGTTTGTTCAACTTAACAGAATTAGCAGTACAGTAGAACCTGTCTTGAGAGAACGCCCTTTGGGCCACACAAACATGGTCTCTCAAGACAGGTGGTCTCTCATAACAGGTTTCAGGTTTTCTCAAGTCTTTTGAATAACCAACCACAAAATTCAGAAATAGAGAAAAATGGATTTTTGTAATTACTTTGTAGTTGTTCTTTTTTATGAAATTTTTGTAACAAATTGAAATGGACTGTTATAAAAATTATAAAAATAAATTAGTGTTGAAAATCTTCCTTGAAGATTTTCAACACTAATTTATTTTTATAATATTTATAACAGTCCATTTCAATTTGTTACAAAAAGATTTTCAACATAAATTTATTTTTATTCCTATCTGTCACATTTCAGGTATGTATGAAATTGTTTATTCAGCAATAATCTTAATCTTTTCACAGGGGTCTTATAAAAACATCTCAATCTTTAATGAGTTAGCAATTGAAACCCAATTAAGAGCTTTTAATACTTTTAATTATGTTAGTATAACCACAATGGATTTTCCAATTCCAGAACAGGTAAAAAGTTTTTGTCATGGTTTCAGTCTTCAAAGGGGCGGTCTCTCAAGACAGGTCCATTATGGCATAGAAATGCAAGTTGGTACTAGGTCACAGTGGTCTTTCAAGACAGGTGGTCTCTCAAGACAGGTGGTCTCCCATAGCAGGTCCATTATAGAGTAAAACCAATCGGTGCTTGGTAGATGTGGTCTCTCAAGACAGGTGGTCTCTCAAGACAGTGGTCTCTCAAGACAGGTTTTACTGTACATTGAATTAACCCTTTTTAGGCAATTGGTTGGGACTTCAGCCACAACTTTGGGGGGGGGGGGGGGGGCATGGGATTTAAAATTATCATCCATCTCATTAATTCTTTTATGTTACGATTTACTTGAGTTTGAACATTTTCATGTTTTTGTTGAGTTTGTTTTTTTTGTTCACCAATAAATCGCATAAAACTAATTCAATGCATTTTCATTTAACCTCTTGTTGATGACAAACCCCGAATCCTTCGATTCAGGTTCAAGGGAGTAAATTGTCACTTCTCTGACTTTTGACTTCCTGTTTCAAGGATTGGCAAGGACCATGCTATCATAAATGTGACCTGTGTGGTGTGCCAAAGGAAATTGGGGATGTACGTATGGACATATGCGAAATGATGGCAATAGCTCAGCCTGACTTCGTGAAGTTGTGCTTATAATAAGTGTGCCGCCAGGCGGCAGATCAATATATGGCCGCCTATGAAGAAATTGCGCTTGTGAAGAAATTTTTACTTGAACAAAAGGTCAATAATTCCTTCAAATATAATTGTACATTCCTGGCTTACAACCCATTAAAGTTAAATATACTGGTTTCAAGATATTGTGTGGAGAATCAAAAGTCACCAAAACTCCCAGATGGTTGCCATGGTGGCCATACTGGATAGTCCAGAATGCTGGTTATCGAAAGGAACCATCCTCTAGTCATGACTAATCAACCATAAAAAAGCAGTATCTGTTGGATGTATTGTTTTCAAGTTATTGCAAGGACAAACAAAAATTAACGGATGGATGGCCAGACTTAAAAAATTACGGAAAAATTTATCATTTTAATTGTTCGGACAACAGTTAAGACCTTGTTTTTTAGAAAAATTTCGGAGGGTATAGGGAGGGTTACATCTCCCAACCCTAATTTGCCTCATAAGTCTCATAGCTTAGTAATTACGTTTACAATACATCAAATAAGCTCATAATATTTAAGTAAGCTCATAATGCATCTCCTGAAATAAAAAAAAAACCTTGTAACTCCCATTTATTTGCACAGTTGGGCAGACAGATGGACAGACATTGCCATACCATAATAAAGGCCCGCTCATATGAGTGGCCGTATAATATACCCAGGCCTGGCATTCTTTAGGAGTGCCAGAGTGCTTCACTCCTAGAAAAAATTGAGGGGGGCAACTTTTTGCACCCCTTGATTTTCTTGAATGCCAGAACTGTCTTGGACTGCCTTTAAAATCTATTATCATTTCCTCCCGAGTTGCATTGATTCGTAATTTATGACCCATTTGGTGTCGCATTTCAATACATTTTTTGAGTGTAGAAGACAGTCAAATAAGAATTGAATGCAACATTTTGAATAATGAGAAGATGTGTGTGCCAATTTTTCCACTATGTAGCTGAATGTAGTACAATTTTTCAGTCACAATATTAATAACTTGAAGTGAATATAACCCAAATAGCATACAAGATTTTGCATTGAAAATTCCAGGTGCAATTGCACTCCCAAGCAATCTGAGGAGAGCAATTGTTTTGCACGCCTTGATTTTCTAAATTGTCTGGTCTGTATACCCATACACAAAACCTATAGTTCAATGGATAAAGAACCATACTCTAAGGTGCTGTACATGTCACTGAACTCATGCAAAATATATACAGTATTTTACAGTCCAGAACATCATTTTTAGGCTTTTAACAGGTATGTCTTGAGATCTTTCTTGAAAATGTTGACATTTGACAGTCTTTTTAGATGATCTGGCAAATTATTACACAAGTGAGGACCAGCAAATGAGAATAATCTATCTCTAAATGTCTTGCACCTATTTTTGAAACATGTAGTAGCATTTCACCATCAGACCTCAGGTTGTATTGACACACATTCTTGGTATTGACGAGTTCTTAGCAAGCTGGTGACATGTTATTTTGTGCCTTGAAAACTTATAATAAAATTTTTGAAAATTATTTCCACTTTAGTGCAAATCAAAACACGAGTGATGCATTGAGATCATGATACTCTTCATACCACTCGGGTTGATACATTTAATACTTTCTGCAGACAAGAGTACTGGTATTCTGGAAGGTTGAACAGTAAGGTATTTCAATAATCCAAATGTGAAGTTACAAAGGCATAAACAAGAGTTTTTGTGGAGTCTTTTGTAGGGAATGGTCTTATCTGTTTAATTTTGTAGAGACCTCCAAGAGCCTTGTTGTATATTTGTAACATGTTTGTTCATAGACATGTTTGAGTCAAAGAAGGCACCAAGAGTATGTACACTCACTTGCCCCGATGGTGGAATCTCCTACCTTCACGGAGTTGATGTCAATTTTAGTGAGTTGTTGATGCAAACCAATAATTAGGAATTCAGTCTTATCATCATTTATCATTAGTTTGTTTGAAACCTGACATCCAAGTGTGAATGTCCAAAATACATGATTCAATAATTTCTTGAAAGTTAGTTTGATCCTTGGTTAATGGTTAAAAAGAGATGTAGACATGTGTGCCATCCGCATAACCATGAACAAAGTACAGTACCTGGAGAGTAGACTGTAACCAAATCACCCAAGGAGTGGAATTACCACCCAAAGTATCGCTTTCAATTTCTGTATATATGGACAAAAAACATAAGAAATGTTTCAGCCAATGGACCACCGGGTATAACCCGGAGGTCCATTGGCTGGAACTTTGCTTGTGCTTGTTATGCTTTGAAACAAATTTGCAATTATCAGGCATTCCGCCGGGCAGTTTTTCGGTCCGGTAAACGGACCCATTCCCCCAAAATCAAGCAGCAATTTTTCCCCCAGAAGTTGAGTTTTTTCCTCTATACGTTTTTCTTAAATGTATTCAATAAAGTTGAAATCGTATACAAAAGTCATTCTCTAGGCTAGTATCAGCATTACTATTGAATCCTCAAAGAAGCAGAGGGATGTGTTTATTATTTGCCGGGATCGTAACTTCGACTACCGGTATTTATAGAACGCAAGATATTCCAAAAGTTCGGCAAAATCGTGGTGACCTCACTTCACCATAGACGAATATATCAGCCAATCGGTGCTCTTTTTATTTATATCTCCTGAAGACATTTCCTGCGGCGTGTGTGAATGTATATTTATATGAGTCACAGTCAGACGTGCTCACTATTTTTCTCGTGCCGGCAAGTTGTCAGCGGTCTCCAGGGGTTGCTCGAATTCCCTGCCCCACTCCCTCCCCGCCAACAGAACAATTTACACGGGATTATTCCGATAGGACACTAAGCCTTTCAAATCCTTCTCCACTAGCGGAGACTTGAAACAAAGTTCATATAAACTATAGTAGTAAGTCTTTACACGCTATCGGTAGCACTGGCAGTCAACACCGGAAAAACATTTTTCATAAAAAAATAAAGGTTGCTACACCTCACTGGAACGAGCGCGACACGCGCATTCCAGTGAGAGATCACAACCCATGTTTTGGTAGAACGTACATAATATCAAAAAAATTAAATGGCTATTTTCATAATAGCGCTTGGCAATTTTTTGTCTACTCGTTAGGTAAAGTGTTAAGTGGTGAGCTATTTACATTTTTATCCTCTATCTAGTCTTGGAGGCAGCACCCATTGAATTTCAAGGGAATCTACCCCCCCCCCCAAATCTTCAAGAAATGTGCACACATATAGAGAATGCTGTTCGCTGATATCGATTGTGAAAGACTTGACTTGTTCTACTCTTCACTTGGTTTAGTTAGGCTATTAGCAGTCAGTGACAGAGGCGGATCTAGAGGGGGGGGGGGGGGGGGCCCACTCCCCCCCCCCCATTTTTACCCCCCCAAAAATGATATCTGAAGAATTTTTGTACATTTAATAGTAAATATCGCAAAGATACTTTGTGAAGGCACTCCACAACCCAGTCGCGTAGTCATGGGGAGCACGTATCCCCCACCCCTGGAATCCTAGTGCCCCCCCCGAAAAAAATGTTTTGACCAGTAGAAAGAGAGAAAGAGGGAAATAGACAAATATTCACTTTCAAAACCCACCAGAACGCGCCATTGGAGTCTAGAATTTTAAAATTTTCCTGGGGGAGAACCCCCTCCCGACCCCCGTTTAATCCTCGTGCCTTCGGTGCTCGGAACAGAGGCCTGCGGCACCTGTTAGCTATGCTCCCATATATAACTCGCCCCCCCCCCCCCAATTTTTTCCTGGCTATGCGCCTGCCATAACCACAGTCATACAGTGGCTACACCATCCCCACCCTACTCGAGCTGGGCTAATTTCAGTTTAGGGGGGAGGGGGGCCCAGAGAACGAGGAATTCTGCCATTTTCCCACGAACTAGTAGTTCGCGGGAAAATGGCGGAATTCCTTGTTCTCTGGGCCCCCACTAAACTGAAATTATAGATCCGCCACTGGTAAGTGAAAAACATTCCGTTTACAGTTTGGTGGATAGCCGCGGTCTCGCGGGCTACCTATAATGAGTTCTGTTCTATTCTCTCCAGTCTTTCTGTTGAAGTCATCTCCTTGCTGTTAAAGGTTACCATCACTGGGACGTTTCATGGGTGTTTAAAACTAAACTGGAGTATTTTTCTACGTTTGTCGCCCACGGGTGGGGACATACTAGCTAAATTTCTTTTGCTGGGAGCAGGCAGTCTCGCTCACTGCCCAGCGATATGATCTGTTCTCTTAGGAGTCTTTATTTTCAAACTGTTTCGATGATGTTAACTCAGTGGTGTCCATTCTCTTTTCTATCCACAAAGCTTTCAAACGTATCAACAGTGAACTGTTTACTGTTGGTATGTTTGAACGTTTTGTGGATAGAATTGAAAGGAGGAGCAGTAGATTCCGCGTTTATACAAACCAAAAGGTTCATAGATTGAAAATCGCTCTCTAGTGATATGGTTTGTCAACTCGCAATCTGAATTCCGTATGGTCCTAAGCGACATTATTAAAGGATGTCCAACAGGACAATTCGGAATTCGGGTAGCGAACTGTTTGACTGATAATGATGAGATGATCATACTGGTCCGAAACGACCACCGATGCTGCAAATCCAGTACCGATGGGGCGAATAGACTGTGGTGCCATACGACCTTGCTGCCAAACGACTTTTCCCCAACAAAGTAGGGTCGATTTAGAAAAAAAAAATGCTCGTTTGACTAAACTTTTAAAACGAAAACAAATTTCGTTTCGTTCTGCATTTTCAATTATATACGTTGGAGCATATTGGGTTGCGTAAAAAAAGAAGTCAAGGTCGCAGTCGCTGTGGCGCCGTCACTGTCAGAATTTGTGGATTCGTGTTGTTTTGCGTTTGTATTTTTATGAAAAATTGGACCAAATGTCGTAGTATTGTATGTTCTGTAAAAATTTTGAGTATTGCAGAGGAAAAAAATACATGTTTTCATCTTCAATTATTCAGCATTTTTGCGAGAAAAATGCTCCCAGAGGCCACCAGAGAGCACCTAGAAATCAAAATTTTCTTGGGGGGAGAACCCCCCCAAACCCCCCTATATTTGCACGTGCCTTTGGCACGTGCAACAGATGCCTTCGGCGTCTGAATTTCATTTTTTTTCCAATACCGGACCCAAAAATTTTCCCCTCGCGGAACCCCTGAATTATTGCTTGGATGGAATCTCCACTTTGCAGGTGATTTAGTGACAATACACTCTCCATGTACTGTATCATCATTATGGCCAAGTATCATCATTACGAAAGAGAGCATCCATCCCAGGCAGGCAGTGGTAACCTGGTTCTATTTTGCCAGTAAAACAGAATGAGAGAATTCTAAATAACATACCTTGATAATATCTGTTATTAAAGAATTTCTAACCGTCCAGTCTAAATCTAAACTATCACTCTCAATAATATCCTGTAAAGTATATCAAATAAGATAGGTAATATACAGTAGAATTATCTCTTTGTTTTATGTATTAAATTAAAGGAAAAAGCATATTCACAATGGCATCGTAATTGTAAATGAAAGAGTCAATGACACTGTAGCTTAACTTGTGTGTTGTGTTTGAAGAAAAGGATAATGTTCATAAATATGACCTTTTGCCTATGCTAAAGGTTTTTGGGCTCGGGCACCCATCAAGGCTGAATGATCACGATCAAAATGGGAAATTCTCATCTAGACATTATTTGGAGTCATCCTACCAAGTTACAATGAAATCCCTTCATAAATATGACCTGTAGACTGTGCTAAAGGTTTTCGGGCTTTGAGCCCCTGTAGCCGTCACAGTTGCCCAATCACGTCCAAAAGGGGACTTTCTCATGTAGACATTATATGAAGTCAACTCACCAAGTTACAATGAAATTCATCAATAAATATGACCTGTAGACTGTGCTAAAGGTTTTCGGGTTTTGGGCTCGGGCAGTCGTCACGGTTGGCAGATCATGCCCA
Source organism: Pictodentalium vernedei (assembly GCA_031216915.1). Lineage (NCBI taxonomy): Eukaryota > Metazoa > Mollusca > Scaphopoda > Dentaliida > Dentaliidae > Pictodentalium > Pictodentalium vernedei. The sequence goes on along the minus strand of CM062295.1, from coordinate 679,427,953 downwards.
ATGGGGAAATTCTCATCTAGACATCATAAGGAGTCATCCTACCAAGTTACAATGAAATCCCTCCACATTAAACATGACCTGCAGACTGTGCTAAAAGTTTTGGGGTTTCGGGCTTGGGCAGCCATCACTGTTGATAGATCATGCCCAAAAGGGGACACTCTCATCTGGGCATTATACAGAGGCATCCTACCAAGTTACAATGAAATCCCTTCATAAATATGACCTGTAGACTGTGCTAATGGTTTTCGGGTTTTGGGCTCGGGCAACCTGATCGTGACCAAAAGGGGAGGTTCTCATCTAGACAGGACCCCAAACCTGCATATGAATTTTCATGACGATCAGACAAGAACTGCGGGGTGTAGCCCGTGCTAAAGGAAAATGTAAACAGACTCCCAGACTAACAGACTTCCACACGCGTGATGGCAATAGCTTATCTTGACTATGTCAAATTAAGCTAAAAAAAAAGTTTGAAAACATTTCATTGTGCAGGAGTCATGTTTAATAAAAGTTAATTCAAGGACCCTATCAAGCTATGATCAAGGACTTTTTAAACACTTTTTAGGACTATTCCAAGTTAAGTTTCGTATAGTTTGGAATAAACTTCTGATTAAGAATATATTGTTAAAAAGGACTTGTTTTCGATAAAAATTCAAAAATAGACATAGAAGTTTCCTACAGACCAGCATATTCACCAGTCACTTGTTGGGCTGTCACAATTATTGAATTTAGGAATCGATTAATTGTCGCAAATAATCGATAATAATCAATTAAGCGTACCTAGATGAACCCCCTCTCCCTCTCTCTGAAGTCGTTAAAATGAAGTTCAAGTCAGTTGACCTACCTCAAGTAAACAACGAAGACGATCCTCTTTTAACCATTTACCCAACGAATCGCCCGCATCTGCCCATGTAATATGCAAATTCAGCAGTTGGAAAAATATTAATTTTTCAAAAAAATTCAACAAAACCATATCATGTGACCCCTTGTTGGAACGAGCTCGTCGAGCTCGTTCCAACGAGGGGTCACATGATATGGTTTTGTTGAAATTTTTTGAAAAATTTAAAAAAATGATATTTAAAATAATAAATTTTGATATCGTCTGCGTTGGGTAAAGAGTTAAGTACATTCAAACTTTTGATGTTCGGAACTTTCGAACCGTCAGTGTTAATAATCAAGACCGGTCGTCAGTTGCGAACTTCACAACTGCAGCCTTCGGAATTTAGAAAAAAAATGTGACAGCTTTGTTTTGCCATTGCAAATTGATAAAGCGTCGGCAGATTTTGCCTTACGACAACATTTTTTTATCCTTCAATTTCACCAATAACTTGAATCAATAGTAGTTAAAGACTGGAGAACCAACATGACACCAATTTATTTTATGTAACCATTCAGTAAGTTTGTTCCAACATGCTGCTAAAAGTAAAATAATTTGCTTCCAATAACATACTTTTGACACAATTAACTCTTTACCTAACATGAAAAGCAGACGACACTTGCAAATAAAATTCTTGAATAATTAATGTTTTTCATTTTTTGTCTCAAAAACATCGGTTATGACCCCTCATCGGAACGTGCTTGACGAGCTCATTCCAAAGAGGGGTCATAACGTATGTTTTTGAGACAAAAAAAAATGAAGATATAATGAAAATAAATTAGCGATTTTTGAGAATAGCGCTGGCCAGTTTTGGCCGTTACATTGGGTAAAGGGTTAACCCTTTACCCAATGAATCAGCCGCATCCGCCAGTGTAATATGCAAATTCAGCAGTTTGAAAAATATTATTTTTTTAAAAATTTCAACAAAACCATATCATGTGACCCCTCGTTGGAACGAGCTCAACAAGCTTGTTCCAACGAGGGGCCACATGATATGGTTTTGTTGAAATGTTTGAAAAAGTTATATTCAAAATAATAAATTTTGATATCGTCTGTGTTGGGTAAAGGCTTAAATTATCAGTCAGCCCAAGATACATTCACAGATCGGTTTAGGTCGATTCAGTATCACCAGACACAAGACAGTTGAAATTTCCTGGTGTCAGATGAAAGTGATATGCGAGGTGATGGATGTCATTTTGAACAGACAGATTGACTTTACATAAAAACTCCAATCAGATCTTAAGAATGAAAGATCACCCAATTCTTCCCAATCAGACTCCACCCTAATCACTGTCAATTTCCAGTCAGATCTCTAGAATGAAAGCTCAGCCAATTCTTCCAAATCACACTTTATTTTGACAATACTGCACACATCACACTCCCAGCTTGTTGATTTCACAACATGTATCAATTGCTACAGTGTAGACTATGCCATCAACTGTCTAGACAATGTCAATTTCACCAGGCTTGTGGAGACTCATGAATTGCTGAATTCTAGTGTGATAGTCTGTCATAGTGAGTGTTTTGCATATCCTGTTTCTTATAATGCAGTGGGAAGGGAGGACTTTGCAAAAAAAACTACAACCGCAAAAATATGCCGTCGCATTCTGCACACACGGCGACACTGCCAAATGCCGTCGTAAATTCCGGAGACTGCAACTGACGACCGGTCTTGATTATTACACTGATGGTTCAAAAGACCAGAACATCAAAGCTTTGAATATACCTAAGACAAATGCTTCTAACGGATTCTTGAGGTTTAACGTCGATGTTCTTGACCTTTTACCTTTAGAAACAATAGTTTTTTCATCAATTTTTTTTCAAATTATTAAAAGTCTAAAACAGGGTAAAATTTACCGATTCTTCGACAACGAAAAATACTAATCGATTTTGGCATGATCGATCGACAATTGATTAATTGTGACAGCCCTAGTCACTTGAGCTGTGTAAAACATCTGATAGATTTTATTTGGCAAAATCCTTGATTTTTGAGAATGCTTCCAAGCTTTAATTTCTGTTGTAATAATATTCAATGCTGTGCGACAGAAATTATTTATTGAATCTCCAATTTGTTGTTCAAAAACTAAGGATAGCAGCTATATAATTCACCAATCAATAGGCACACCCATGTTATCATAAGTTCCTGTGGGTGTCCAAATTTTTACATAGTGCAATATGAGAAATATTCTTTAACCCTTTACCCAACGAATCAGTCGCATCCACCTGCGTAGTATGCAAATTCAGCAACTGAAAAAATATTATTTTTCAAAAAATTTCAACAAAACCATATCATGTGACCCCCCCTCGTTGGAACGTGTTCATTCCAACGAGGGGTCACATGATATTGTTTTTTTGAAAGTTTTTGAAACATTTGAAAAAATGATATTTAAAATAATAAATTTTGATTTCGTCTGTGTTGGGTAAAGGGTTAAAAAACTTCTTCAGATCCATTCTCCATTCTTCTTTGGTTGTGTGCTGAGTGAGAGCAATGTAGCAGTTTATCAACAAGAAAAGTTTTGTGCTGAGCACAAGCACGCAGACAAAGGAACATGATAAAAATACAGTTCGTGAAAACATTCAATAAGATTTCACATTAGATTTACAGGTTTAAAAATAATTTACATTAAAATAAACATTGTTTGTGCTTTATTAAAAAATGAAATCCATAACATTTCATGAATTGTTTTAATTTAAATTGCATTATCTTATATGTGATTTTTGTTATTAGTCTTTAATGTTATCAGTATCTGTGCTATACCATGAGAGAACATGAGCAAAGATTTAAGTTCTGCCAATTGTTTATGTCGCCCATTTACTAAACGTTTGCACCCCATCTGTGTTGATCATATTTTACCATTGTATGAGAACAAATATAATCAAATCTATAACCCAACATGCCTAATATGCCAGTCTTGGGTGAAAAATAATAATATATATTAAATTTACTCACATTACCTTTAGACTTTGGTAAACTGGCAAGATTTAAAATGAAAGTGTCAATGACACTGTAGCTCAACTTGTTTAAGACATGTACATGTATAATATGTGACACAGCAATGACAAACATCTCTGTAATGACCTAATAACCAAGGGAAATGTAAAGTATTCTAACGGTCTGTACATAAATGCTGACCGTAGACTGTAACAAATATATAGGTAAAGTTTTGTAAAAGTGGGGTGACAGTTAGATGCTAAACTAGAAAAGAAATCTTTGAGTCCCAGAGTGGGTTTGAATGAACCCAAAAATATTTGTTCTCATAGCAGTGATAACAAAGGCACCCAAAAACACTCGTTCCTGTCACAAGGTGATAACAAAGGTACCCCAAGAAGTTTCAGTTCATAAAAACAGACTCTACCCCCAAGCCGTATTGACATGTGCACTTACTGTGTAGAAATGGCACTGAACAAATCAAAGTTCATCTAATTTGCATAATTTCTGCACAAGATAAAAACCTGTATTATATGTGATGTATTCCATGTTACTAAACATTTTTCCAAACATTTATTCAAATCAAAGCTTTCATACAGAAGTTCTGTACAAAAAACTGATTGCATTAATTTTGGTACAAAAAAGGATGCTGGCGGCCATCTTGAATTTTGGACAGCGCCCAAAAACACTCATTCTCGTCCCACGGTGATAACAAAGGTACCCAAAAAGTTTCGTAAAGATCGGTTCATACATACGGCCTCTAGCCTGAGCCGTATAGAAGTCGTGTACAAAAAACTGATTGGACCTAATTTTGGTACACAATGGCCACTGGCAGCCATCTTGAATTTTGGATCGCACCTAAAAACACTTGTTCTCATCCCAAGGTGATAACAAAGGTACCCAAGAAATTTCGTGAAGATCGGTTCATAAATACAGACACTAGCCCGAGCCGTATTGACATGTGCACTTATTGTGTATAAGTAGCACTGAATAAATCAAAGTTCATTTAATTTGCATAATTTTTGCATGAGAAAAAAAACTGTATTATATGTGATGTATTCCATGTTACTAAACATTCATACAGAAATTTATTCAAATCAGAACTTTCATACAGAAGTTCTGTACAAAAAACTGATTGCACTAATTTTGGTAGAAAATGGCCACCGGCAGCCATCTTGAATTTCGGACTGCACCCAAAAACACTCGTTCTCGTCCCAAGGTGATAATAAAGGTACCCAAGAAGTTTCGTAAAGATCAGTTCATAAATACGGCCTCTAGCCCGAGCCATATTGGCATTTGCAGTTGCAGTGCTGAAAGTAACATTAAATAGATCAAAGTTAGTCTAATTGGCATAATTTATGCACGAGAAAAAAACCCGTATTATATGTGATGTATCCCATGGTACTAAACATTCACACAGAAAATTATTCAAATCAGAACTTTCATATGGAAGTTCTGCGCAAAAATCTGATTGCACCTAATTTTGTACAAGATGGCTGCCAGCGGCCATCTTGAATTTCAGACTGGACCCCAAAACACTCGTTCTCATCCCACGGTGATAACAAAGGTACCCAAGAAGTTTCATAAAGATCGCTTCATAAATACGGCCTCTAGCCCGAGCCGAATTGGCATTTGCACTTACAGTGCTGAAAGTAACACTAAATAAATCAAAGTTTATAGTCTAATTTGCATTATTTATGCATGAGAAAAAAATCTGTATTATATGTGATGTATCCCATTGTACTAAACATTCACTGGCACGACAGACGGACAGATAGACGGACAACAGGCCATGACAATACCTCAAATTTGGCTTCGCCAAAGTTAAGCTAAAAATTAACAGCACTCGTGTTCAATTAGTCTTGATCTAAAGGTTTAATGTATTGGAATTATATAGTTCATATTTAACCCTTTACCTAACAAATCGGCCGCATCTGCCATTGGTAATTTACAAATTAAGCAGCTGAAAAAAAAATATATTTTTAAATTTGTTTTTAACAAAACCATATCATGTGACCCCCTCTTCAAACGAGCTAAGTGAGCTCGTTCCAATGAAGGGTCACATGATATGGTTTTATCGAGATTTTTTGAAAACATTTAAAAGTCGGTAATTATTATAATACATTTTGATATTGTCTGCGTTGGGTAAAGGGTTAAACAAAATCAGAAATTCATGTTTGTGACAAAACTATCTTTTATAAACCCTTTACCCAACAAATCGGCCGCATCCGCCCGCGTAATATGCAAATTCGGGAGTTGAAAAAACATTATTTTTCAAAATATTTCAACAAAACCATATCATGTGATCCCCTGTTGGAACTAGATGGTGTCACTTGTGTGCAAAGCACACTATAGTGTATCCCCTCATTTGCATCCTTGACTTTGTATGAATGCTTGATACAAAGATGAAATGTATTATATGGCACACTAAAATCATATTGAGTGGCACAGGTGATACAGCTTCGTGCACACCTACAGACTCCACTGCAACATTTGAGCATGGTTTTAGCGTTTCGAATTACATAATGTACCCTGGGAGCCTTTTTGCCGGAAACGGTCTAAGAAAACATGAAAGTGGCAACAGTGGCACAGCCATGTGGCACCCCAAAAATCCGAAACCTTCGTGCACATCTACAGACCCCACTGCAACATTTGAGCATAGTTTTAGCATTTCAAATTACATACTCTAGGAGCTTTTCGCCGGAAACGGTCTAAGAAAACACAAAAGCAAAACGGTGGCACCCCCATGTGGCACCTGAAAAATCTGAAACCTTTGTACACATCTACAGACCCTACTGCAACATTTGAGCATGCGTTTAGCATTTTGAATTACATACCCTAGGAGCCTTTGGTCGGAAACGGTCTAAGAAAACACGAAAGTGGCAACGGTGACACAGCCACATAGCACCCAAAAAATCTGAAACCTTCCTGCACATTTACAGACTCTACTGCAACATCTCAGCATGGTTTTAGCATTTCGAATTTCATACTCTAGGAGCCTTTCACCGGAAACGGTCTAAGAAAACACAAAAGTGGCAATGGTGGCACAGCCACGTGGCACCTGAAAAACCTGAAATCTTCGTGCACATCTGCAGACCCTACTGCAACATTTGAGCATGGTTTTACCATTTTCGAAATACATACTGTAGGAGACTTTCGCCTGAAATGGTCTAAGAGAACATGAAAGAGGCAATGGAGGCACAACCACGTGGTACCTGAAATCCGAAGCTTTCCTGTGCATCTACAGACCCCATTGCAACATTTAAGCATGGTTTTAGCATTTTGAATTACATACCCTAGGAGCCTTTTGCCGGAAACGGTCTAAGAAAATGCGAAAGTGGCAACGGCACAGCCACTTGGCAGCTGAAAAATCCGAAGCCTTCGTGAGCATCTGCAGACCCCACTGCAACATTTGAGCATGGTTTTAGCATTTCGAATTACATACCCTAGGAGCCTTTCACTGGAAAGGGCCTAAGAAAACACGTCGCGGCTGAAAAATCCAAAACCTTCGTGCCCATCTACAGACCCCACTGCAACATTTGAGCATGGTTTTAGCGTTTCGAATTACATACCCTAGGAGTCTTTTGCAGGAAACGGTCTAAGAAAACACGAAAGCAAAACGGTGGCACCGCCATGTGGCACCTGAAAAATCTGAAACCTTTGTACACATCTACAGACCCTACTTCAACATTTGAACATGTGTTTAGCATACCCTAGGAGCCGGAAACGGTCTAAGAAAACACAAAAGTGGCAACGGTGACACAGCCACGTAGCACCCAAAAAATCCGAAACCTTCCTGCGCATTTACAGACTCTACTGCAACATCTCAGCATGGTTTTAGTGTTTTGAATTTCATACTCTAGAAGCCTTTCGCCGGAAACGGTCTAAGAAAACACGAAAGTGGCAATGGTGGCACCTGAAATCCGAAGCTTTCCTGTGCATCTACAGACCCAATTGCAACATTTAAGCATGGTTTTAGCATTTTGAATTACATACCCTAGGAGCCTTTTGCCGGAAACGGTCTAAGAAAACGCAAAAGTGGCAACGGCACAGCCAGTTGGCAGCTGAAAAATCCAAAAGCCTTCGTGCACATCTACAGATCCCACTGCATCATTTGAGCATGGTTTTAGCATTTCGAATTACATACCCTAGGAGCCTTTCACTGGAAAGGGTCTAAGAAAACACGAAAGTGGCAACGGTGGCACAGCCACGTCGCAGCTGAAAAATCCAAAACCTTTGTGCACATCTACAGACCTCACTGCAACATTTGAGCATGGTTTTTGCGTTTCGAATTACATACCCTAGGAGTCTTTCGCTGGAAACGGTCTAAGAAAACCCGAAAGTGGCAACAGTAGCACATCCACGTAGCACCCAAAAAATCTTAAACCTTCGTGCGCATCTACAGACCCTACTGCAACATCTGAGCATGATGTTAGCATTTCGAATTACATACTCTAGGAACCTTTCATCGGAAACGGTCTAAGAAAACACGAAAGTAGCAACGGTGACACTGCCACGTGGCACCCCAAAAATCCGAAACCTTCGTGCGCATCTACAGACCCCACTGCAACATTTGAGCATGGTTTTAGCGTTTCGAATTACATACCCTAGGAGCCTTTCGCTGGAAATGGTCTAAGAAAACATGAAAGTGGCAACAGTGGTACAGCCACATGGCTCCCAAAAAATCTGAAACCTTCCTGCGCATCTACAGACCCTACTGCAACATCTGAGCATGCTTTTAGCATTTCGAATTACATACTCTGGAAGCCTTTCGTCAGAAACGGTCTAAGAAAACATGAAAGTGGCAACAGTGGCACAGCCACGTGGCACCTGAAAAATCCGAAACCTTCGTGCGCATCTACAGATCCTACTGCAACATTTGAGCATGGTTTTAGAGTTTCGAGTTTCATACCCTAGGAGCCTTTCGCTGGAAACGGGTCTAAGAAAACATGAAAGTGGCAACGGTGGAACAGCCACGTGGCACCCTAAAAATCCGAAACCTTTGTGCGCATCTACAGACCCTACTGCAACATTTGAGCATGGTTTTATGATTTCAAATTACATACCCTAGGAGCCTTTCGCCGGAAACGGTCTAAGAAAACCTGAAAGTGGCAACGGTGGCGCAGCCACGTGGCAGCTGAAAAATCCGAAACCTTCGTGCGCATCTACAGGCCCCACTGCAACTTTTGAGCATGGTTTTAGCATTTCGAATTACATTCCCTAGGAGCCTTTCGCCGGAAATGGTCTAAGAAAACACGAAAGTGGCAACAGTGGCACAGCCACGTGGCACCCAAAAAATCTGAAACCTTCGTGCGCATCTACGGACCCGACAGCAATATTTGAGCATGGTTTCAGCATTTCGAATTACATACCCTAGGAGCCTTTCGCCGGAAACGGTCTAAGAAAACACGAAAGTGGCAACGGTGGCACAGCCACGTGGCACCCAAAAAATCTGAAACTTTCGTGCGCATCTACAGACCCTACTGCAACATCTGAGCATGTTTTTAGCATTTCGAATTACATACCCTAGGGGCCTTTCGCTGGAAACGGTCTAAGAACACACGAAAGTGGCAACGGTGGCACAGCCACGTGGCACCCCAAAAATCCAAAACCTTTGTGCGCATCTACAGACCCCACTGCAACATTTGAGCATGATTTTAGCGTTTCGAATTACATACCCTAGGAGCCTTTCGCCAGAAACGGTCTAAGAAAACACGAAAGTGGCAACGGTGGAACAGCCACGTGGCACCCAAAAAATCTGAAATCTTTGTGCGCATCTACAGGCCCTACTGCAACATCTGAGCATGCTTTTAGCATTTCGAATTACATACTCTAGGAGTCTTTTGCCGGAAACGGTCTAAGAAAACACAAAAGTGGCAACGGTGGCACAGCCACGTGGCAGCTGAAAAATCTGAAACCTTCGTGCACATCTACAGACCCCACTGCAACATTTGAGCATGGTTTTAGCATTTCGAATTACGTACCTTAGGAGCCTTTCGCCGGAAAGGATCTAAGAAAACACGAAAGTGGCAACGGTGGCACAGCCACGTGGCACCCAAAAAATCTGAAACCTTCGTGCGCATCTGCAGACGCTACTGCAACATCAGAGCATGCTTTTAGCATTTCGAATTACATACTCTAGGAGCCTTTTGCCAGAAACGGTCTAAGAAAACACAAAAGTGGCAACGGTGGTGCAGCCACGTGGCAGCTGAAAAATCTGAAACCTTTGTGTGCATCTACAGACCCCACTGCAACATTTGAGCATGGTTTTAGCATTTCGAATTACATACCCTAGGAGCCTTTCGCCTGAAACGGTCTAAGAAAACACAAAAGTGGCAACGGTGGCACAGCCACGTGGCACCTGAAAAATCTGAAACCTTTGTGCGCATCTACAGATCCTACTGCAACATTTGAGAATGGTTTTAGCATTTCGAATTACATACCCTACGAGCCTTTCGCCAGAAACGGTCTAAGAAAACACGAAAGTGGCAACGGTGGCACAGCCACATGGCATCTGAAAAATCTGAAACCTTCGTGCACATCTACAGATCATTTATCAACACCCTAGTGCAGTTATAGAACTCTGAATTACAAAGGTTGGGATTATTCGAAAGAAAAGTGAAAAATTAGCGCATTTTTCAAGTGGCTCCACAGAAGCCACCTGATGGCGCAAAACTTTAAAAGTGGTATTTGTGGATTGCACAGACCCTATTGAACAACTGTAGAAAGTTACAGCGTTTCGAATTACAAAACCGGATGTACGGACGGATATCACGACAATATCCCCGCATTTTTTAAAATGTGGGGATAATAAAAGAATTACAAGTTGACTGCAGTAGACTAAAGATTATGACCAATTATTTAAGTCAACTTTCTAAAAAATTACATGGAAAATTGTCTTTAACCCTTGTCAGAGATAAAGAAGTCACAAAATATCATATTGGTGATAATGGGAACAATATTTTATGGCAGGCAGACCAAAAACCCTGCTACATATCGATCCATAGATATGACCTCTAGCCCGATCTTTATCGACATGTGCACTTACTTTGTGTAAGTGGCACTGAATAAATCAAAGTTAATCTAATTTGCATAATTTATTCACGAGAAAAACACCTGTATTATACGTGATGCATGCCAAGTTACTAAACATTCATATGGCCACACAAAGTAGATCTTCTGTTGTTCGGGCCATTATTTGTAAAATTGCATGTGGGCGGGCGGTTTTTTATTTTGTGTAATTATTTCTTTGCCATTAAAAGTTCATGTTCTTGGTTTTTGTTTTCGGACTCATAATCTATGGAATAGCATGGGTGGTGGTGTATTTCGTCCCTTGAGAGCAAGAAGGCTTTGCAATGCTGAAGCATTGCAAAGCCTTCTTGCACTCAAGGGACAAATTTATCAATTTTAACTTTGGTAAAATATCAGACATAAACCATTTAATTTTAACTTTTTTAAAGTTTACTTTGGTTATAAAAAGAGAGCATGCGGCAGCCAAAAGGACTATGCGGGAGGGCCTGAGAAACAGATTTTTAATTTTTTTTAGGCCTATACAAAAATTTATTCAAATCACTACTTTCGTACAGAAGTTCTGTACAAAAAAACTGATTGCACCTAATTTCGTTAAAAAATGGTTGCCCGGAGACCATTTTAAATTTTGTACCTGAACCCCAAACACTTGTTCTTGTCCCACAACGATAACAAAGGCTCCCAGAAGTTTCGTAGAAATGGGTTCATAAGTAAGGCCTCTAGCCCGAGCCTTATTGACATGTGCACGTATTGTGTACAAGTTGCTCTGAATAAATCAAAGTTCTCATCTAATTTTCATAATTTATGCATGAGAAAAAACCCATATGTGGTGTGTTCCATGTTACTAAACATTCACACAAAAATTTATTCAAATCACAACTTTCATGGTCTCTAGCCCGAGCCTTATTGGCATTTGCACTTACGTTGTTGAAATTAATACTGAATAAATCATAATTTGCATAATTTATCCACGAGAAAAAAAAAAAAATATATGTGATCTATCCCATGTACTAAACATTCATAGAAAAAATGATTCAAATCAGAGCTTTCATATGGAAGTTCTGCGCAAAAATCTGATTGCACCTAATTTTGTACAAAATGGCTGGCAGCGGCGATCTTGAATTTTAGACAACAGCGGTATCTAGATTTTGCTCCCCTACAACATATTGGAATTCCCCCCCCCCCCCCCCCACCCCACCCACGATTTAGCATTATGGCTCAACAAACAGCCCTTGCAATTGGCATCGGCATTCGGCAGTGCCGAGGCAAATGACGAGGCGATTTTGTTTTGCATCGGCAGCAATAATGTCCATGCCAAACAGTGTGTCTGTGTGCGTTAAAAGTAAAACAGAGCATGAGCAAAAATTATCAGATGAACAGATGCAGATTAAAAAGATTGTCTTTTTGACAAAACATTCTATTAATTTAGAAAAAAATATCCCACCATTATCTAGATAAAACTCCATCTTAATAATAGAAAGAAACACGGATTGTGTCCCGGAGCGGAACATCATTTTGTTGAAAAGGCAAAAGATGTTTCCGTCGGAATTGATACGTTTATCCGGGACAAATTAGACCTAGGAGATTTCGGCCTTCTATTATTAAGAGGAATTATGCGGTAAAAAATTAACAAATTATTCTTAGCAAAAGCCAATTAAGTATTTTAAAAATGTTAATTTGATTTATTCATCGGTGTGGATCTGTCGAATAAAAGTTGCGGTGGTGAGGGTTACGGTACATGTAACGATCTTGGGGAAATTCGGAATACAGGAGAAGCGACCCAAAACAAAGTCGGGCATTGCGAGAACTTGGTCCAACACAAATTCGGTTCATAAGAAAACTCGGCCCGCATAATTATTCAAGCTCAGTTCATACAAAATCGGCTCGTGGGAGAACACCCTTTTGAGATCCTGCGAGAGATATCTACTGGAAAAAGCTAACATCTGAGTTCCTTCTGCTTTTTGCTTCTGCAATTTTAAGTAAACATGAGGCACCTTTCAAAACAAAACAAGAAAAACATTGTCACGAAATTGGAGTGTAAAATGGATCAGGGACAAGCCGCCCCAGGCCTATCTTTGGGGCGGGTTGTCCCGATTTTTTCTGATATTTGAAGAAATAATTTTTGGGGATAGTAATATATAAAAAAAGGATATTTACTCACTCTTTTATCGAAAATTATCCACAATCCACATTGATCCTATTAACACATCCCAGAATGACTGTATTAAACTAATAATAGTTTTCAACTGATTTGGTAGCATGTAGAGACCAGTCAGAAGTGGCGTGTTGTTTTAGTCATGTTGTTTCAGTGGGGTACCCTCCAAGAGGAATGATATTTGTTTGATATGCAAAAAATCAAATGACAAGACATGTTGTTTTAGCGTGATATGGATTCATCACAGCATTGCTCTCTTTTCCTCTATCTAAGACTAAGACAATAATTGTGTTGTTTTAGCTGTTAACAATCATGTTGCTTTTCTTTGATTGTTTGTTTGTTGTTTGTTTGTTGGTGGTTAACGTCACATATTTATGCACCATGGCTAATCGTGACACAACATGGAGATGAAGTCAAGTTTAGTCAATCGTTGATCAACATGTTGCCCATTTTAGAGGACTTTCACCCCAAGCATTGGTGACTGGGTCCTATTTTACTAGTAAAGCGGAACTGGTTTACCACAGTAAACAAGTGCTGCTTACTTCCCGGGGTTCCCACGGGGAAGCTTTTCTTTGAATTATACCCGCTGGCAGTAGTAAAGACTTCTGACTTTCTTCGTTATGCTAATTAAATTCAACAGAGTAACAAAATTTAATAAGCAAAGGGGTATACATCAATGGCAAAAATACAAAACAGAGGAATATCGTGTACTTTCGCAACCCGTTCAGTGTCAGAAATTTGGGCACTTGTCACACAAATGCAACAGGGAACAACAATGTATGAAATGCGTCGACAAACACATTGCAAAGGTGTGCAATGCCACAACTCTGGAAAGCCCCAACTGCGGGGCAACACCCCAGCAGCTATCGGGAGTGTAGCCACTTCAAAAAAGTTAAAATAAACATCCAGCTTGAAGCTCGAAGTTCAAGTGGTCCCAAGAACTCGTCCTCACCTTATTCCACGTGCATCCCAATGGCTGGCTCTATTTTGTCCATTGGCATTTTGTCTATGCACCTCCAATATCATAGTCAAATAGCTGATAACTGCGGTGCGTGAAAAACTTGAGGTGGGTTGTCCTGGGGCAGGTTGTCCCAGTCAGTTTGGGGCGGGTCGTCCCTGGGGTGGGTAGTCCCATTCCCTGTAATACAGGATATGATTCGAATCAGAATTAGAGGGTGGGAACGAATGAAGGAATATTAAGGTGTGTGTAGGGGTGGGGTGGAGTCAGGCTTGGCATCACCGATTTCCAATTTTGGAAGTGGGGTGGGCAACACAAATTAGAGGGTAGGATTGGATCTGGGAATGAAGGGGGGAGGGGGGTACACAAGTCAAAGTGGAACTGATAACAAACTTTAGTTCCACTTTGACTTGTGTACTGCCCCCCTCCCCCCCCCCCCCCCCCCACGTTATATTATTTATTAATAAAACAGATTCCGATTTTTTTATTGATAAAATTTTATTATTGTTTGTTTTAATCCGTTTATGACATAACGATAATAATATTATATATGATCAATACGGAATACAATGCATTAACATCATGCGTGTCACATTTACTCAAGAACAATTTTAAATTAAGACCACTCAAACTTTGAAAGAATCCGCTGACGGATTTTATACGCATTTACAAACTGAAAGTGATGTAGTCGCCCCCCACCCCCCCCCCCCCACCCCCCCCCCCCCCCCCCCACCCCCAGCAATGATCTCTAAATGGAAAAATGTTCACATCAGACATGACTATTTTACCACTCAATTTTTTGTTACTGAGTACCTGGACGACAGTGGTTATAACTTGGTCAAAACCATCTCGGGTGACGAATCTTCCCAAGGACACCCGTCCCGATACAAGTGGAGTTAATCTTGAAGTGGAAGTAAACAAGGCCACCTGACATGCAGTATGGGTTTGATAACCTCGACCAAATTATTGAAATTATGGAAACGAAAGTGACAAGATCAATCAAACTTTGGATCTTTGTTGAGGTAGACTGACAGGGTTTGAGGTGACTGGTTTTTAACCCATTTTGCCGCCGAAATGTTATTCCCTTTTTTCGCGATAGTGATATGTTCAAACAACGACGATCAACGCAAAACTTACCACTCGATGTAGAATTTTATTCAGGAACAACAGACTTCAATCGACACACTCACACAAAAGCTGCACTCATCATAACGCCTCTAAGGCTCTCTAAGTCTTGTTTTTGTTAACAATAATCATTTTAAAAAAGTGCCGACCGCAAAGTCTTTTTTAGCCGACTGCAAGGGCTGAACAAATGGTACATGCTAATTCTGAATGCGTCACAATCTGGATGAAGGGTGTGTGGTTATGGAGGGGGTGGGTTCATAATTATTTTACAGTGCTGATTCTGGTGCAACGTGTACATTATATATCCAATATTCTCGGGTAAAAAAGTTTTCCTGAGCATGCTTACTCCTGTTCCAAAATTTAATCCAAGTTAGTTGCCGTTAGAAGTGAAAGTTTCAGTTCGATATCTTTGCATAATGTAAGAGTGCATTTCAACATTGCTCTTGTTGAAGGGTGAAAACGAAGTTGCACATAAAATATCGAACAGTGATGATTTTGGTCCAAATATGAATAACATGTACACTATATCGCATGTTCCCAAGTTGAAAGGTTAAATTTCATCTACACGTCCTTATTCATGTCAAAAAAAAAATCCCCCCCCCCCCCCCCCCATACACTTACAAAAAGTACAATGGTATGGTAAATCCCAAAATAATTGGTAATACCATGGTAATACCAGGTATTTTGGGACGTACCATGCTTTACCATGGTACATTTTTATAAGGGCCAAGTCAGCTGAGTTTTAAAGTGCCAGATTTCAGTTCGATATCTCTGTATATGTAGGAGTGCACCCCTAGGTTTATACTTGTTGAAGGGTTGACACGAGTTTACACATAAAAAGCAACTTCCCATGTTTGGCCTACTCAAGATTAAAAAAATATATAAACCTCAGTGTGAAATTTCAGCTAAAATTCAAATGTAGGTGCAAAATTCAGCTAGTAAACTCTAACAAGAGGCCCCACATGGCCTTAATCGCTCACCTGACAAAGTGACTCTAAGAAGTATTTTAGGTCACCTTCACCATGTCATGCCTCATCAACATTAACTGGTTGAGTGATAGATTTTGTTTGAAGTTCAACATTTGTTACCTAAAATTAGTTTTATTTAAAATCATTGGTGTGTGGCCAATCTCCAATGATTTTTAATAAAGCAAATTTATCTCTGCAGACAAACTGGTTTAGCATGAAGCACAAACAAGGAATGTGAAGAGATAGCCTTGGACATCTCTCCCCAACTGTGGATATCTTCCATGTGCTACATGTATATATTTGCATGCAAGAAAACAAAAATTTTCCAAAATATTAGTTTTTTTATCATCATTGGAACAAGCTCAAACAGCTTATTCCAATAGGGGTATGGGAAGATCAGGTATATTTTTGAGACAGAAATGTGAATATATAAATAATGGTGTTTTTTTGTGAATGATGCTGGAGAATTTTGCGTAAAGATATGGCAAATGGTTTGTTCTAGATACAGAATGATGCAAAAGTATTTAAATTTGATTAGGCAAGTTGTTACTATAATGCATTTAAAAATTGAAGTAACTGTTTTTTTTGCTGACGAACTTTTAGATGTGTGTGTCTGTGTTTGTGTGTGTGTGTGTGTGTGTGTGTGTGTGGGGGGGGGGGTTAAGAGTGTTCTTGCAAACAAAATTCTTGAATAAATGGAAAATTTTATTTTTTGTGTGAAAGACATAGTGCGTGAATGTTGATTGGAACAAGCTTAGAGGTGACATTTAATTAAGGGGAATTAACCCTTGATTACTGAGGTAACTTCTAAAAGTACTGAAATTTCATGAAGCAATGTGAATAACAGACAACAGTTGCCTAAAAATTTCATGAATAACTAAAATTTTTATTCTTTTGTCTCGAAAACATGGCATATGACCTTTGTTGGAATGAGCTGAATGCGTGTGTTCCAATGAGGGGTCATAAAATTTGAACGGAGATTTGTGTGAATAATGCATTAGTACTGCTAGATTTGGGTAAACGGTTCACCCTGGATACCACCCCTTCTATAGTAGATCTTTTCTGCAAATTTTGTCTAAGATTCTATCAACTTTACAAATAAATACGTTCATGAATCACAATCAGATCCACCCCACAATGTTGCATACCAAATATCAAAAGATTCTGCCTGCTGGATCTGGAGAAGAAGATTTTTTAAGAAATATGCCTGAAATGCACTAAGTTAAAATTTGGGCTCCTATACGGACAAACGAACAAACTTGAATCAGATCCACCCCACAATGTTGCTTACCAAATATGAAAAGATTCTGAAGCTGGATCTGGAGAAGAAGATTTTTTAAGAAATTTGCCTGAAATGCACTAAGTTTGAATTCGAGCTTCTATAGTGAGCCCAAATATGAATCCAGGGGGCCGATTTGAACAAACTTGAATCAGATCCACCCCGCAATCTTGCATACCAAATATCAAAAGATTCTGCCTGCTGGATCTGGAGAAGATGATTTTTTAAGAAATTTGCCTGAAATGCACTAAGTTCGAATTCGAGATTCTATAGTAAGCCCAAATATGAATCTAGGGAGCCGATTTGAACAAATTTGCATCAGATCCATCCCACAATGTTGCATACCAAATATCAAAAGATTCTGCCTGCTGGATCTGGAGAAGAAAATCTTTTAAGAAATTTGCCTGAAATGCACTAAGTTCGAATTCGAGCTTCTATAGTGAGCCCAAATATGAATCTAGGAAGCCGATTTGAACAAACTTGAATCAGATCCATCCCACAATGTTGCATACCAAATATCAAAAGATTCTGCCTGCTGGATCTGGAGAAGAAGATTTTTTAATAAATTTGCTTGAAATGCACTAAGTTCAAATTTGGGCTCCTATACTGAGCCCAAATATAAACCCAGGGGGCCGATTTGAACAAACTTGAATCAGATCCACTCCACAATGTTGCTTACCAAATATGAAAAGATTCTGCCTGCTGGATCTGGAGAAGAAGATTTTTTAAGAAATTTGCATGAAATGCACTAAGTTCAAATTCGAGCTTCTATAGTGAGCCCAAATATGAATCTAGGAAGCCGATTTGAACAAACTTGAATCAGATCCACCCCACAATGTTGCATACCAAATATCAAAAGATTCTGCCTGCTGGATCTGGGGAAGAAGATTTTTTAAGAAATTTGCCTAAATGCACTAAGTTTGAAATCGGGCTCCTATACTGAGCCCAAATATTAACCCAGGGATCCGATTTGAACAAACTTGAATCAGATCCACCCCACAATGTTGCTTACCAAATATGAAAAGATTCTGCCTGCTGGATCTGGAGAAGATTTTTTAAGAAATTTGCCTGAAATGCACTAAGTTCGAATTCGGGCTTCTATAGTAAGCCCAAATATGAATCCAGGGGGCCAATTTGAACAAACTTGAATCAGATCTACCCCGCAACGTTGCATACCAAATATCAAAAGATTCTGCCTGCTAGATCTGGAGAAGAAGATTTTTTAATAAATTTGCCTGAAATGCACTAAGTTCGAATTTGAGCTTCTATAGTGAGCCCAAATATGAATCCAGGGGGCCGATTTGAACAAACTTGAATCAGATCTACCCCACAACGTTGCATACCAAATATCAAAAGATTCTGCCTGCTGGATCTGGAGAAGAAGATTTTTTAAGAAATTTGCCTGAAATGCACTAAGTTCGAATTCGAGCTCCTATAGTGAGCCCAAATATGAATCTAGGGAGACGATTTGAACAAAATTGAATCAGATCCACCCTACAATGTTGCATGCCAAATATCAAAAGATTCTGCCTGCTGGATCTGGAGAAGAAGATTTTCAAAGAAATTTGCCTGAAATGCAGTAAGTTCAAATTTGGGCTCCTATACTGAGCCCAAATATAAACCCTGGGGGCCGATTTGAACAAACTTGAATCAGATCCACCCCACAATGTTGCATACCAAATATCAAAAGATTCTGCCTGCTGGATCTGGAGAAGAAGATTTTTTAAGAAATTTGCCTGAAATGCACTAAGTTCGAAATCGGGCTCCTATACTGAGCCCAAATATGAACCCAGGGGGCCGATTTGAACAAACTTGAATCAGATCCACCCTACAATGTTGCATACCAAATATCAAAAGATTCTGCCTGCTGGATCTGGAGAAGAAGATTTTTGAAGAAATTTGCCTGAAATGCACTAAGTTCGAATTCGGGCTTCTATAGTAAGCCCAAATATGAATCCAGGGGGCCGATTTGAACAAACTTGAATCAGATCTACCCCGCAACGTTGCATACCAAATATCAAAAGATTCTGCCTGCTGGATCTGGAGAAGAAGATTTTTGAAGAAATTTGCCTGAAATGCACTAAGTTCGAATTCGAGCTCCTATAGTGAGCCCAAATATGAATCTAGGGAGCCGATTTGAACAAACTTGAATCAGATCCACCCTACAATGTTGCATGCCAAATATCAAAAGATTCTGCCTGCTGGATCTGGAGAAGAAGATTTTCAAAGAAATTTGCCTGAAATGCAGTAAGTTCAAATTTGGGCTCCTATACTGAGCCCAAATATAAACCCAGTTGGCCGATTTTAACAAACTTGAATCAGATCCACCCCACAATGTTGAATACCAAATATCAAAAGATTCTGCCTGCTGGATCGGGAGAAGAAGATTTTTTAAGAAATTTGCATGAAATGCACTAAGTTCGAAATCAGGCTCCTATACTGAGCCCAAATATGAACCCAGGGGGCCGATTTGAACAAACTTGAATCAGATCCACCCTACAATGTTGCATACCAAATATCAAAAGATTCTGCCTGCTGGATCTGGAGAAGAAGATTTTTTAATGTTTTTCCCATTGCCTACAGTGTTAAAAAGTGCTGACTCAGCACTTTTTCACAAAGTCCCGAAACTGTACCCTATGATAAAACCGATGGCAATTTTTTTTTACCAATCCTTTCTGTTGGTCCTAAGGAAGCTGCACACCAAATAAAAATTCTCAATGCCGTGCAGTTTTGGAGATATGGGCATTTTAAATTTTTTCTATTTTTAGCTCCTGCGGTTCCCACGGGGCTGCGGGAATTTTTTTTTGCATAAATCAAGTACTCATGACCCAATAAGTCCTCAAAAAAAATTTGGTTCAAATCGATCTCTTGATTCAAAAAATAGAAATTTAGGGGTGGAGCGTCAGCCAATCAGAAGCTGTGGCAGCCATGTTGGATGGCGGGCGGACAAACCGAACACAATTCTGAGAGAGGACCACCCACTGGTTATCCCCAGCAAATTTTATTCAAATTGATCCAGCAGTTCTGAAGAAGAAGATTTTAATGTGTTTTTGCCAATCAGCAGCCAAGGCAGCCATATTAGACGGGCGACGGAGATTTCGAACACAATTCTTCGAGTGTTCCACCCATTGATCAATCCCACAAAATTTTATTAAAATTGGCCTAGTGGTTTGGGAGGAGATGATTGTTGACGCCCAACGACGACGGACGATGGACGACGACGACAGACGGAAAGTGATCAGTAAAGCTCATCCTGAGCTTTGCTCAGGTGAGCTAAAAATGCATACGTACGTTCGGGCTCCTCTTGTTAAAGGTTTGATGAATTAAGGGTTATCGTAGCAGGTAATATTCACTCCGCCCAGATTACTCCTTACCAAAAATATTTACACACAGATGTCAGCTCAATATTTCTGAAAAACGTTCGAGCTCCTTTTGTTAAAGGGTTAATGAGTGAAGGGTTATCATAGCAGATAATATTCACTCTGCCCACATTACTCCTTATCAAAAAGATTTACCCACAGATGTCGGCTGTCAGCTCAATATTTCCGAAAATGTATGAACCAATTCCACATCGCTGTTGTGGATGAAATGTTTAAGCGACACATAACTCGACGGAAACCTCTCTTTGAACCTGAAATATCGCGCATATGTTGACAAAATTGTCCAAAATGCAACAGAGGGCAGACACCTCACAGAACACACAAACCAGAATCTTAAGCCAACTGTTGAACACACCAAGTTACACTATGGCGTATTTTTTCCTGTATCTCTTCTGAAATCAATAAGAGTACTGCTGAGTTTATCAAAGGAACATGTCCCATCCACCAACCTATTTAAAAACTATTCTTATGTCAATTAAGCCAGCAGTGAATTGTTTGTGAATCTCTTTAATAATACTGACCATCAAAAAGTGAGATGTGCAAACATTTGCTAAACTAATTAAACAAATCCACTGCATTTTAAACGCCACACACACATAAAATGTATGTAGAAACGAAACTTACACAGCTTACAATTTGAAGCAAGTAACTTTGACCTACATAATGAATATATTTATAAAATGACATATCTATAACGAGAAGGTAAATCCTATAATTTGAGAGTTTGGCAGCCTTTATAAGAGAAAAGTGTCCCAATCTATTTTTAAAACCCATTGTGTAAAATCATTTTCGGACTTTGAAACCGAAAGACTCGGAGTGTTATGATGATATCGTTTATAATATATTTAAGTATGCCAGAAATACAGAACTATTTATTGCACGCTTTTATGGTTGTGTAATATTGTAACAAATTGTATATAAAATAACAGGCCAAAATTAATTAAACCAACAAGAGTTAATATCGAATGTGTCCACAACAATAGGATTCCGTTTTTTTTTTTTATTTTTGGTGGCAATTCAAAAAATCAAGAGAACTGAATTTTTCTCTTAATTGTGTCAAACAGTGTACCAAATAGCATGCGCATGAGTGCTAAATAACATTTATTAACATACTTGGCCTCTCTGTTTTATCAAAAACAAGGATTGGGCAGTAATTTCTTTTCAAGGTACCGTATTTACTCTATGTATTGGGACAGATAAAAATAATTATTTTCACAGGTGTCCCAATTCTTAGAAAATAGGGAAAGAACACAGCCTGGTCTTGATTTGATGCTGAATAAAGTTGTGTGTGATTCGTTTTCCATCACTATATATGAAAATCGCCATCCAATTTTTTTTTTTTATATTTTCAGTTGTTGCTTCCAAAACATAGCTTATGATCCCTCATTGGAACGAGCGCATCGCGCTCGTTTCAATGAGGGATCATAAGCTATGTTTTGGAAGCAAAAAATGAAAACTTTTAGTTACTCAAGAATTTTTTTAGGAGTGTCGTCTGCTACTAGCGACGGGCCAACTGGAAACAAATCTCCTGAATGTCCCAACCTTTGGAGCATAAAAAAAATATAGTTTTCTGGAAAAAATGTGTGTCCCAAATCATAGAGAGTCCCAATACATAGAGTAAATACGTTACTTATTAACTTGTTCATAGCATTCTTTTGGTTAACATAAAGCTCTCTTTGAGTGGCTTTTTAAGGAACATACTCTTGTGTTTGGAATAAACATGCACGCATGACACAGCATAATAGCTTTCACTTCAGTAAATGTTATCGATGGGAGAAGTTAGCGAATTGGTTAACTAAACAACATTTTCAAAGTGGGCAGATTGAGTTAGTTTTTAGCAGACGTTTCAGCAATCAAGATAGACCTTAGAAATTTAAAAATCTGTTTCTCAGGCCCTTCTGCATGGTCATTTTGGCTAACTCATGCTCTCTTTTTATAACCCATGCAAAAGTAAAAAAAAATAAAAATGAAATGATTTATGTTTGATATTTTACCCAAGTTAATAAAATAGATAAAATTTATCCCTTGGGTGCAAGAAGGCTTTGCAATGCTTTAGTATTGCAAAGCCTTTTCGCACTCAAGGGACGAAATACACCACCACCCATGCTATTCTGTAAATTATGAGGCCTAAAACATAAAGCAAACCAAGAATCACTACTGTACAAACACTCCATTAAAAACCCATTAAAAGGGTTCATACACTTTTCAGAGAATGACTTTTCCAAAACTTTTAAAAACATTTTTATGACCAGGCTAGTTCACACCCAAACAGAAAAGCTTCATTTTTTCCATAATTTTTGCACAAGTCGCGCATACTTTTTACCCAAAATCAATCCCTTTCAAACCTGGTTATGAATTCCATAAGTTTTCCAAAACTTTAACCCTTCCAGCCCATTTTCCAAAACTTTTGAAGGCCCTTGAATTTTTTATCAAAATTCCAGGACATTTTCAGGATTCCATGACCTGTACGAACCCTGATTAAAACCCCATTATTTCAACCAAATGCATTATTTTTGCCCATTAATTCTTGTAACAAACTAAATCATGGGTTGATGGCTAACCCATTAAAATAACCCACTCTAATGGCCAATTTCGTATTTAAGCATTAAAAAGCCATTAAAATGTGACTTAAATGTGTTTATATGATTTATGCAAATTAAAAAAACATTAAAATTTGTAATGACTTTGATTAAGGCCATGATTTCAAGAAAAATAATGCACTTTAAAAGAGAATGCAATAAAGTAATGGCCATCAGAATGCACAAGCAAAAAATAATAGGCATAAACAAGGAATATAATGACCATTAAAAGAAAGTGCAATAAAGTAATGCCGTCAGACTGCCCAACCCAAAAATAATAGGCATTAAATAAAATAATGTTAACAATAGTAGCCTTTAAACAAAATTAAAGGGCATTAAACCATTGAAAATGAAGAAAAATGGTTAAGAACTTAGAAGAGTTTTAATGGCCATTAAGTGTATCAATACATATAGAATGAAAGTGTCAATGACACTGTAGCTCAACTTGTCAAGACATGTACATGTATAGTATGTGACACAGCAATGACAAACATCTAGGTAATGACCTGATCACAAAGGTTCTTATAAAGTATTGTAACGGTCTGTACATAAATAGTGACCGTAGCCTGTAACAAATGTATAGGTAAAGTATTGTAAAGGTGGGTGACAGTCAGATGCTAAACTAGAAAAGAAATCTTTGAGTCCCAGAGTGGGTCTGAATGAACCCCAAAATATTTGTTGTTCTCATAGCACAGTGATAACAAAGGTACCCCAAAACACACTCATTCCTGTCCCAAAGTGAAAACAAAGGTACCCAAGAAGTTTCGTGAAGATCAGTTCATAAATATAGAAGTTGTGACAAAAAACTGATTGGACCTAATTTCGGTACAAAATGGCCACTGGCAGCCATCTTGAATTTTGGACCGCACTCAGAAACACTTGTTCTCGTCCCAAGGTGATAACCAAGGTACCCAAGAAGTTTCCTGAAGATCGGTTGATAAATACAGCCTCTAGCCTGAGCCGTATTGACATGTGCACTTACAGTGTATAAGTAGCACTAAATAAATCAAAATTCATCTAATTTGCATAATTTCTGCACGAGAAAAAAACCTGTACTGTATGTGATGTATTCCATTTTACTAAACATTCATACAAAAATTTATTCAAATCAGAACTTTCATACAGAAGTTCTGTACAAAAGAACGATTGCACTAATTTTGGTACAAAATGGCTGCTGGTGGCCATCTTGAATTTCGGACCACACCCAAAAACACTCGTTCTCATCCCACGGTGATAACAAAGGTACTCAAAAAGTTTCGTAAAGATCGATTCATAAATACGGTCTCTAGCCTGAGCCATATAGAAGTTGTGTACAAAAAACTGATTAGACCTAATTTTGGTACAAAATGGCGACTGGCAGCCATCTTGAATTTTGGAACGTACTCAGAAACACTCGTTCTTGTCCCAAGGTGATAACAGAGATACCCAAGAAGTTTCGTGAAGATCGGTTGATAAATACAGCCTCTAGCCCGAGCAGTATTGACATGTGTACTTACTGTGTGTAAGTAGCACTGAAAAAATCAAAGTTCATCTAATTTGCATAATTTCTGCACGAGAAAAAAACCCGCATTATATGTGATGTATCCCATGGTACTAAACATTCACACAAAAATTTTTTCAAATCAGTGCTTTCATATGGAAGTTCTGTGCAAAAATCTGATTGCACCTAATTTTGTACAAAATGGCTGCCATCGGCCATCTTGAATTTTGGACCGCACCCAAAAACACTTGTTCTCGTCCCACGGTGATACCAAAGGAACCCAAGAAGTTTTGTAAAGATTGGTTTATAAATACGGCCTCTACCCCGAGCCGTATTGGCATTTGCACTTGCAGTGCTGAAAGTAACACTAAATACATCAAAGTTAGTCTAATTTGCATAATTTACGTACGAGAAAAAAAAACGTATTATATGTGATGTATCCCATGGTACTAAACATTCATACAAAAAATTATTCAAATCAGCGCTTTCATATGGAAGTTCTGTGCAAAAATCTGATTGCACCTAAGTCTGTACAAAATGGCTGCCAGCGGCCAACTTGAATTTCGGATCGGACCCAAAAACACTCGTTCTCGTCCCACGGTCATAACAAAGGTACCCAAGAAGTTTTGTAAAGATCGGTTCATAAATACGGCCTCTAGCCCGAGACATATTGAATTGTTGACGGACAGATGGACGACTGG
Source organism: Pictodentalium vernedei (assembly GCA_031216915.1). NCBI lineage: Eukaryota > Metazoa > Mollusca > Scaphopoda > Dentaliida > Dentaliidae > Pictodentalium > Pictodentalium vernedei. Next base: position 679,402,496 of record CM062295.1, on the reverse strand, counting down.
CCATGGCATAAGGTCAAATTTGGCAGACGGACAGACGGACGATGGACGTCTGGCCATGGCATAAGCTCAAATTTGGCTTCGCCAAAGTTGAGCTAAAAATGTACAAAAAATATAAATTTTATAGTAAATTTCCTTTCTAATTATACCTACAGCAATTGTTTACTACAGGCTTGCACTACAGTGGAAGACCCTAACTCGGAATATATGCTCTCTATTTTGATCTTTCCCAAGAGATTTGGGAAAGAAAAGTGGTGCAAAAGTACCACGAAAAAATATGTCAAAACTGGGTTGAGTGCCATCGGCGCACACCCAGTAGGGGACACTTTTCTCTTAGTACAATTCCACGACTTCTGGAAACCAGTGCGCAAGGCAGTCACCAATCAATCCTTCTTTTGAGTCTGCCAACATAGGAGTTATGTGATCAGCAGGGAGGAAAGATTCTTACTCGAATAAGAAGACAGGAGGGCCTCCATGTAAACAAGTGTGGTAGGTATAATAAGAAAGGAAATTTACTATAAAATTTAAATTTCTTACCAACCTACCTTACAATTGTTTACTACAGGCTGAACAGACAATAGGATAGAGGGAATCACATAACCAACTCACACATAACCCAATTGCACTGGAACTGTGGACAGAGGAAGAGGTCCATAGGCCTATCAAACCATAGCATCACTAAAAGACAATGAGAGATGAGGCGTATGGTAATGTGCGATTGAGATAAAAGCGAATTGCACGAACAGGACAGAGCAAAGGGTGTTTACCCTCAAAAGAAAGAAGAATCCCGATACAGATAGGAGGCGGAGTAGTTTCCGGTATCTGATTCTTGGCCAGAAAGGAGCAATCACTGGTAAACATAACACTGGTGGGAGAGCTCCAGAAAAAAGCTGGGTCAAACAAGAGGGCGTGAAGCTCACTAACCCGTCTGGCTGAGGCAAAAGCCATAAAAAAGCCATCTTGTGAGAAAACGCATATCCACCTGGGATAAAGGCTCGAACGGCGCCCCCCTCCCCCAAGCAGCGCAGCACCCAAGAAAGATTCCATCTTGGGGTAAGCTGCAAAGTCCTAGGACTTTTCAAGGAAAAGTGCTGAACAAGCTTGGACAGGCATGGATTAGTGTCGATACGACGCTGTCCCACATACGAAAAGGTATCCGAAGCATGGACCTGTACCCTATGATGGCAACAGGTTGGAGACCCCCAGAATCGAACATATACCAGAAACTCCACAATCTGTGTGATCGAAGGGGTGAGAGAATCAACAGAGTGATCCGTACACCATCGACAGAAGACCTTCCACTTAGCCGCATAGGCTGAACCAGTGGAGTGCCTCCTTGAAGAAAAAAAAAAGCAACTCCACTGGTCGTCTCGAAAAAAACACTGCGGAGGAGATAGGACCTGACAAAAGATATGCACGAAGGCACAATGAAGTCGGGTCGACGTGAAACCTCCTCAGGCGACCTTGGCAAAGAAGGTCGCGACGTAGAGGGAGACGTGCCGGAACCGCCGCCAACAGAGATCGGAGCAGATTGATCCACACCCACTGAGGCGATCGAAATGATTCGACAAATGCAGGTTTGTATCTTGTCTAGAACATGAGGCAGAATCGGAACAGACAGGAAGGCGTAGCCGACAAGACCGTTCCAAAAGAGGGACAGAGTGTCCACGGTGAAAACCAGAGCATCTGGAAACATGGACATGAAAGTGTCCACCTGATGGTTCCAACGAGTCGCAAAGAGATTGATGTGGGGACGACTCCAGAGATCGCAAAGCAACTGGAACACCGCCATGTGGAGCATCCACTCAGTGGAAAAGAACCTGCCCTGCCGGGACAGGGAGGAGGCGAGGATGTTCAGACAACCGGGAATGTGACAAACCACCACTCCGGCATTGACATCCTGAGCAAGCAGAAGAAGATCCCAAACCAATTCGAACATGGGAACGTGCCGCCTTGGTTCCAAATGTAAGCAACCACTGTCGAATTCTCGGACAACAGAAGGACCTGACAATTCGAAGGTGGGGGATCCACTGCCGGAAACTCACAAGAAGCTCCTTCTGGTTGATGTGAAGATCTGCTGGAACCTGGTCCCATGACTCGTGAAAAGAAAGACCTAGAGGATCCAATGTCACACCCTATCCGAGATGCTGGCGACTGCCGTCAGAACACGACATGATGTGGGGAAGTCTAACGGAGATCCCTGCATAATCCACTGAACATCCGTCAGAGAAAGTGACGAGGAAGAGACTCCGGTAACTGAAGCACCAGATCCAGAGGATCGACATTCAGCCTCCAACGACTGAGTAGAAAGTGTTGGAGAGGTCTGACATGCAGCCGACCTAGAGGAATGAGATCCGTCACCGAACCGCAGAGACCGAGCAGCCGAGGGAAGACTCTGAGCTGTTGCGGACATGGACTGGAACAGAGTCAGAGCAAAGACTGAGAAAATCACAGCCCTTGCCAGGGTAACCACCACTGTATCCAGCTGAGTACGGAAGCACATCCATAGATGACAAAAACGACGGAGAAGGGGCCAGGTCCGACTTCTCCTCGTTGACTCTGAACCCTAGTGAAGTGAGCAGGCTCAACAGTGTGTCGACATCCGATTCCAGAAAGGCAGCATTGGAATGCCTCTACAGGATTTCGACTAGATATGCCAAAGAAGACACCCTGGACTGTGTGCTGTAAGTCTAACACATTCAGCATCAGGCGGGTGAAGGCCCAAGGATCCAGGTCGAGGCAGAAGGGCATGGCCTTGAACTGGAAAACTCCCTGGTGAATGGAGCGGCGAACTGACATGAAAGCCTCCATTCTGAAGTTAGGAGCAATGATAGATTGGTCAGGATACTCAGATCAATAAACAGTCAGAGTCAACCGTCCTTTTTCAGCACCAAGAACAGGCAGGAATAAAATACCACTGAATGAATGTTCCTGATGACCTCGATCACCCCCTTTGACAGGAGATTGCCTATCTCTGTGATCAAAAGTTCCCAGCGTGTACCGTTGAAAGGGACTTGTGTTGGAAGAGGCACTCTCGACTGAGTTGGATGCCTCAACCTGGGACAAATCGAGGTGACTACGGCCGACACCTACCCTTACCCTGTGAGTAAGCAGATGCGGCGGCAGGAGGATCAGCCCTTGGCTTCGTAGAGGAAGCAGAAGGGTACTTGTTAGGCTTTGGATGGCCCCTGCCTCCAACAGAAGGCTGATCAAGCTGAGGAAGCAGCAGCTGATCGATAGAATGACATACAGAGTCATCCCGGACCATCGCCATGGACCATGGAATAGTTGCAGACCCGCCGAAGAAGCAGATCGAAGAGCAGCGCGCTGCCCCTCAAGAAGGGAACGGCTTGTTCCAGCACAGCGTCCCTGTGAACTAATTCCAAGTTAGCCATGTTACAGGCATGCGTGTGAGAAGGGTGCATGAGCGCCTTGGACAGCATACACAAAAGAGCCTGTACGTTGTCAAACTTATCTGGGGGCAGATAAGCAGCAAAGCAGAGACGACGTGATCGGAGAGAGAAAGCATGTCCAGCATCTCTCTCAATAAGCCTGACACAAACTCTAGAGTCTCCATATGAAAAATGGTCGGCTTGGGAGTTGGAGTCCTGATCCAATACCGTCAAAGTCTGGTAGACTGACTGATTGGCAGAATCGTAGAAACGATAATGCACCAGAGGCAAAAAAGTGTCAACCCTGATGAAGAACGACGTCTTCATAGCCTTGGGACTCAGCTTACTTAGAGCCCAAAGCTGTAAACGCTTCAACCACCTGTACCGAAAGGCACGGTCGAAGGCGCCCAGAAGCAGGTTGCTCCAGAAGCTGTAGGCACAAGACCGAAGATCGCGGCCGGGCTGACACTGTCGACTGGTTGGACGGTTTAAGATCTGGAAGGAACCCAAACACAAAGTTAAGAGCTGCCCCTAAGTCAGAAGACTGTTGGCTCTCGACGTCAGGTATGTCGGACTCATCCCCTGAGTCGAAAGACACATAGCCAATCATGGGCAAACCAGCAGACGCTTCCCGTGGTGTAGGCACACCAGGGGGATCAGAAAGCGGCCTGTTTCCAATCCTGGGAGGCAGCGCCACAGGGGGTGCCCGGAAACCACTTGTAGCCTCGCTGGAAGCAACAGAAAGAGCTCTTGGACAGAACCTAAGTGAGCAAGGAGAGGGCCTCCCTAAGCTCACAGTGTCGGCTGGTGGGAACGAACTGACAAAGTGGCTTCACTCCTGACCCATTTAACCAGCGAAGGGTCATGATCCTCAAATACACACGACGCGGGACAGGCTGCAACCGAAACATCTGAAGGCAGATGTGTATTGGGGTATGACATACCCCGAGGATCAACAGAGCGGAAACTCAGGAGAGTCGCCACGGACCTCTGCGGGACAAAAGGTTCAGGCCGCACAAAAAGTGTTGGTCCCGCAAAACTAGCCATGGGTCCAGAGTGCGTGGACAGAAACGCCACGGAGCTCATGGTGACCCTACCATGAACATCCGAATCCAATGAGAAAAACTGTGGTACTCGACGGCTGAGAGACCACAGTGGAGGGTTCAGCCGGCAGCCCCTTCTGACTTCGCCAAGTTGAAGTCAGGGAAGGCTGAGGCCGATACCCCACGTCTACACTACCAGACATCTCTGCAGACCCCTGCAGGAATAAAACTGCTGTGCTCAACGGCTGAGAGGACACAGCAGGGGGTTCGGTCGGCAGCCACTTCCGACTTAACCGAGTTCACCCCGTCTACGCTACCAGACACCTCTGCAGACCCCTGCAGGGATAAAACTGCTATGCTCAATGGAGGAGAGGCCACAGCAGAGGGTTGGTTGGCAGCTAGGGAGGTCATGTGACGTCAACATTGATCTGTCATTTTTCATTTGCAATGCATTTTGGGTCCGTATACCGAATTTCGTCAAAATCGGCCCAGTAGTTAGCCCGTTGCTAAGGGGGCACTCTGGTTGCAAGGGAAGTCACGTGACGTCATGATTGATCTGTCTGTTTCCATTTGCAATGCATTTTGGGTCCGTATACTGAATTTGGTCCAAATCGGCCCAGCAATTAGCCCGTTGCTAAAGGCGAGCACTTGTTGCTAGGGAAGTCACGTGATGACACCATTGACTGTCTGTTTTCGTTTGCAATGCATGTTGGGTCCATGTATCAACATTGGTCAAAACTGGCCCAGTAGTTTGCCCGTTTCTAGGGGCGTGCTTTCCTTGCTATGGACGTCACGTGACATAATCAGTGACCCATTAACCTCATCGCCCCCCTCCCCCCCACCCAATATATTAAGGGTCCCTTGACCCAATGAAGGCGAAAGCAATGGTGGAGAGCCATCACTTGTTTTGCATCCGAGTATCCTTGAAAAAAATGTAACCTCATTTGTCCCCTGTCCCTTTGGGAAAAATCCCTAAAAGTATAATCAGCCAGAGTCATTCTCTTGAAGTCTCATCTCGTTAACTACTTCCTACGTTAAAAAAAGTGTGAAATTACCATGAACATCCAAATCCAATGAGAAAAACTGCGGTACTCGACGGCTGAGAGACCACAGTGGAGGGTTCAGCCGGCAGCCCCTTCTGACTTCGCCAAGTTGAAGTCAGGGAAGGCTGAGGCCGATACCCCACGTCTACACTACCAGACATCTCTGCAGACCCCTGCAGGGATAAAACTGCTGTGCTCAATGGCTGAGAGGACACAGCAGGGGGTTCGGTCGGCAGCCACTTCCGACTTAACTGAGTTCACCCCGTCTATGTTACCAGACACCTCTGCAGACCCCTGCAGGGATAAAACTGCTATGCTCAATGGAGGAGAGGCCACAGCAGAGGGTTGGTTGGCAGCCCCTTCCGACTTCGCCAAGTTGAAGTCAGGGAAGGCTGAGGCCAATACCCCACATCCACACTACAGACATCGCTGCAGACCCCTGCCAGGATAAGCCGAGACCAGCTGAAATGGTGACCGATGACGTAGACGGAACAGCAGTAGCAGCAGATACGACGGGAGCTGTTGAAACTGGCGGAAAAGGGAAGAGAACAACCGCGCTCAGCCTCCAAAGGAGGAGTCACAACCCTAGTGACAGCCTCAGATGTCGACTGGAGAGGACCATAGTCCCGGAACCAGGCATCTCTTCACCAGACAACTCGCCAGCTCCCGCAGTATTCACCACGGTTAAAAAACTGCACATCCTCCACAGAGGGGGTATAACTCTCACCAGATGTGGTCGTGTCAGGAGGCCCCCAAAATGACAGCATCCCCCCCAGTGGGATAAACTACACCCCCCATGGAGGGGGTATAACTCTCCCCAGACGTGGTCATGTAGGGAGGCCCCAAAACGACAGCGTTCCTCCCCCCCCCCCCTCCCCCCAGCCACGAGAACACACCGAAGCGAGGATAAAAGGAATTGCCCTAAACGAGCCGTACTAGACATAACAGAGGTGCGAGCAGAAGAAGAAAAAGGTGAACTCAACAGATATAGACAGTAGAAGAACACCCCCAACTACAAGGGTAAGGTGGCAGAAAAAGTACTGGCGGGAACACAACTGAACCCAGATGGCAGACACTGACAGGGACCTGAAAAACAGAAATTCTGCTCTCAACAGAGTGGAGAAATCCTCTCCATACAGTCCCCCATTGACACCTAATTCCAATAATAATAAAATTTATCAACCGAAAAATTTTATGTACGAACCGCACGGTATGCGAAAGTTGCGTGCGACACGTAAAATATATAAAATACAATGAAAATGTGGTTGAAAATAATAACGAGAATATATAAAACACAGCCCTGTTATTATACGATCCTTAGAACCATAATCCAGTCACAGGAAACAATTATCGACGAGTTGAATTTTCAGTGTTTTGTAATACAAATGGCCACACATCAGCCTTGGACGTCAGACGAAAAAAGAATGGTTCATTAGTTACTGCCTGCGCACTGGTTTTCTGGAAGTTGTGGAATTGTACTAAGAGGAGAGCGTTCCCTACTGGGTGTGTGCCGATGTTCACTGTACTATTCCAAATGAAAATTAAAAGGAAAAAAAGAGTGTAAAAGCAGGCATGAATAGCAGTTCATGCAGGGACCGACCTGGGCATGTGCCAGTGCGTATTTGGTTCTGAAACATCAGGACCTGGCTCTTAAATCTCAGAAATAGGCTTCTCAGTTGGCGCGTAACTTCTCAGATCATATTTTGATATTCTTTCGATGGATAATCGTGAGAGACACTCTTACATGTATTATATATATGATTATCATTTATCATTGTTGTACAGTGCTTAAGTTAATACTTCAAGTCTTAATTACCAAGCATTAATCTTCACTGTGGTTTCTGATGATGAAGTCTTGGCTGCCTAAATAGGCAGCCAAGACTTGATCAGAAACCGCAGTGAAGATTTATGTTTGCTATAGTGTACTAAATGAAAATGATGAGAGCTATTACATACTTGCAGTGTGTGTTACAAACAGCAGTGTGACTCCGTAAATTGAAATCTGGCGCATGAATTGAAAAAATACACTCCGAGGCTAGAGCGTATTTTAAATAGTCCTGATCAGTCCCTGTCATGATGTATATCAGTTTGCAATGAGGAGGATTCTAATTGGTCAACTCTCCTTGGGAATCCTGCAGAACGAGAGAGATTCTTGTGACAAAATTTCAATTTGTGACCTTTATGCAAAGATGAAAGACACAAAGTTGTTTCCTTATGTGCGTCTTTGACTGATTTTATGTCATCGCAAATATGCAGGGTGGATTATCATGAAAGTTATGGTCTCAAAGGTTGCAGGTAAACTGAAATGAAGTACGTTTCAAGGAAGGTGGTGGAAAATCAAGTACTTTTCAAGGATGTAAACGAATTCAAACACTTTTCATGGAAAGGGTCGAAATTCAAGCATTCCAACAAGTCACTTTGATTTCTTTGAGTCATTATTGTTTCCACTTTCCCATTGGGCATACTATTTAATTATCACCTGAGTCAGGTACGTAATAAAAACATCATCAGTACAGAGAAATTTTCTGATGCGCTGTCATGCATCTTAACCCTTTACCCAACGCAGACGATATCAAAATTTATTATTTTAAATATCATTTTTTGAAATTTTTCAAAAAATTTCAACAAAACCATATCATGTGACCCCTCGTTGGAACGAGCTCGTTCCAATGAGGGGTCACATGATATAGTTTTGTTGAAATGTTTTGAAAAATAATATTTTTTCAACTGCTGAATTTGCATATTACGCGGGCGGATGCGGGCGATTCGTTGGGTAAAGGGTTAAGGACCTTCAAGTTGTATCACACTTGTTGGCTATGCCAACACATGTGATACTCTTGAGTGCCTAATAATCATACATGTATGATTATTCTTTTTCGAACAAAATTCCTGCCTGTATGGTCCTTATTTGGACCTGTATGTAACTAGTAAGGTACATGTACAAGCAAACAAAGAATGCAATGGAAATGTTAACTGGTAGAGATCTGGAAGCATATATTTGGGCTTTATTCTGAAGTACTGTTACCATAACTTTAAGACCTGGCACTCAGTGAGTGTGCTTCATACCATCGCTGAAACAGAATTAACTAGAGGTACAGTGAGCAAACTCACAAAGTGATACCCCCCGCGCCTGAAATGTATAAGTTAGGTTATCTCCCCTTGGAAATGTCAGAACGGAATTATATTGTTTCATGCACATCTTCATATGGTGTTCTTCCATTGTGTAAATTTTCATGAAAATTCTTCAAATGGTTTAGGAGGAGTTGCGCTTACAAGGATGGACAGACGGTATAAGTTAGATTATCTCCCCTTGGAAATGTCAGAACGGAATTATATTGCTTCATGCACATCTCCATATGGAGTTCTTCCATTGTGTAAAGTTTCATGAAAATTCTTCAAACGGTTTAGGAGGAGTTGGCATTCTCCGATAAATTACAAGTCAAATCCACGTGAAAATTGTAACTGAAAGTAATTTAGCCCTTCACCACTTCAAGAGCATCAGACATCTGTGTTATAACAAGAAAATACAGCAGTGCTGTGCAAAAAAAGGACGATGATAATATGCCAATGCAGTTTTACTGAAAAGACCATCTTTAAAATAATAAGACTGAGTATCATAAATGCAGTTTCATGTAAAACATTATGTTGAGGAAAATCTGAGGAATAATTAATTTAAACATAAACAGATCAATTTGAAAACAAATCAAAATATATCTGATTCTCGGGCAATATGTTGTGGAAAACAATGAAGATGGGAGGTTTTATTTATTTATTTTTTTTTTTTATTTTTTTTATCTTTCTTCAGTAAATATGCAGTTTTCAGAAACTTGTGCATGAGGAACATAGAACATTCTAGTGCTCTGGAAACAAAAGTTTTGCTGACAATTGTCAAGCCAAAAATGAAAGGGAATAAACTTTTTTTTCAAAGAATGCATCTGCAATTATAGAAAAAACATGACATGAAGAGCAAATATAAAGATTATTTTGTATGCAAATCACGTAGTCTTGATTTCTTTAAACACACACCATATTTTTTTTTCCTTTGCTTTTCCAACAGCACTGAACGTTCTGAAAACGAGTGGCATTTTCCGTAAATACAGTCAGTTCTATCGGGGTTTTCTATCAATAACCTCAGAGTACACATCGAACGTGAGAAAATTAACTCGTTACATGGTGTCTGGACGATTCGGACCGTGTACGATTCGGACCAGATTTTTATAAAGGACGTTTCAGCCCAGATCTATTGACGATTCGGACCATATTTCTGGCCGATTCAGACCAGATTATTGGACGATTCGGACCATGTTTGTGGATGATTCGAACCAGGTTTCTGGGCGATTTTCCCAACAGACACACAAACTACACTAGCCAGCACAGACATACACACTTCACAAGACAGCACAGACTTGTCTTTTGAATTAAATAGGCCTAGAGCTTTTTGTGCCAATTTCAGTGAGCCATTTTCATTAATTTCACTGAAAAAATGCCGACGTACCGGAATTGTTTGTAGTTATCACAACAGATAATTCTGCGAGTAATTATGAAACAGCTAATCCTGTGCTTCTGAGTCATGTCAGGGAAGAGGAAAAAAGATGTGACGTCAACATTGACCTGTTGGCCTGTTGCTAAGGGGCGCTCTCGTTGCCAGGGAAGTCACGTGACATCAATACTGACCTGTCTGTTTTCATTTGCAATGCATTTTGGGTCCGTATAATGAATTTCATCAAAATCGGTCCAGTAGTTAGCCCATTGCTAAGGTGGCGCTCTGGTTGCTAGGGAAGTCACGTGACGTCAACATTGACCTATCTGTTTTCATTTGCAATGCACTTTGGGTCCTCATACCGAATTCTGTCAATATCGGCCCAGTAGTTAGCCCGTTGCTAAGGGGCGCTATGGTTGCTAGGGAAGTCATGAGACGTAAACTTTGTCCTATCTGTTTTCATTTGCAATGCACTTTGGGTCCTTATACCAAATTTCGTCAAAATCGGCCCAGTAGTTAGCTCCTTGCTAAGGGGGCATTCTGGTTGCTAGGGAGGTCACGTGACATCAACATTGATCTGTCTGTTTTCATTTGCAATGCATTTTGGGTCCGTATACCAAACTTGGTCAAAATCGGGCCAGTAGTTAGCCCGTTGCTAAGGGCGAGCTATGGTTGCTAGGGAAGTCACATGACGTCAACATTGACCTGTCTGTTTTTATTTCCAATGCATTTTGGGTGCGTATACCGAATTTTGTCAAAATTGGCCCAGTAGTTAGCCCGTTGCTAAGGGACGCTCTCATTGCTAGGGAAGTCACGAGACGTAATCTTTGATCTGTCTGTTTTCATTTGCAATGCATTTTGGGTCCTTATACCAAATTTTGTCAAAATCGGCCCAGTAGTTAGCTCCTTGCTAAGGGGGCATTCTGGTTGCTAGAGAGGTCACGTGACGTCAACATTGATCTGTCTGTTTTCATTTGCAATGCATTTTGGGTCCGTATACCAAACTTGGTCAAAATCGGGCCAGTAGTTAGCCTGTTGCTAAGGGCGAGCTATGGTTGCTAGGGAAGTCACATGACGTCAACATTGACCCGTCTGTTTTTATTTCCAATGCATTTTGGGTGCGTATACCGAATTTTGTCAAAATCGGCCCAGTAGTTAGCCCGTTGCTAAGGGACGCTCTCATTGCTAGGGAAGTCACAAGACGTAATCTTTGATCTGTCTGTTTTCATTTGCAATGCATTTTGGGTCCATACACCAAATTTGGTCAAAATCGGCCCAGTAATTAGCCCGTTACTAAGGGGGGTGTTCTGGTTGCTGGGAGGTCAGGTGACGTCAACATTGATCTGTCTGTTTTCATTTGCAATGCATTTTGGGTCCGTATACCGAATTTCGTCAAAATCGGCCCAGTAGTTAGCTCGTTGCTAAGGGGGCATTCTGGTTGCTAGGGAGGTCACGTGACGTCAACATTGATCTGTCTGGTTTCATTTGCAATGCATTTTGGGTCCGTATACCGAATTTGGTCAAAATCGTCCCAGTAGTTAGCCCATTGCTAAGGGGGCGCTCTGGTTGCTAGGGAACTCATGTGACGTCATGATTGATCTGTCTGTTTTCATTTGCAATGCATTTTGGGTCCGTACACCAAATTTGGTCCAAATCGGCCCAGTAGTTAGACCGTTGCTAAGGGCGAGCTATGGTTGCTAGGGAAGTCACGTGACGTCAACACTGACCTGTCTGTTTTCATTTGCAATGCATTTTGGGTCCGTACACCGAATTTGGTCCAAATCGGCCCAGTAGTTAGCCCGTTGCTAAGGGCGAACTATGGTTGCTAGGGAAGTCACGTGACGTCAACATTGACCTGTTTTTATTTCCAATGCATTTTGGGTGCGTATACCGAATTTTGTAAAAATCGGCCCAGTAGTTAGCCCGTTGCTAAGGGGCGCTCTCGTTGCTAGGGAAGTCACGAGACGTAATCTTTGATCTGTCTGTTTTCATTTGCAATGCATTTTGGGTCCGTACACCGAATTTGGTCAAAATTGGCCCAGTAATTAGCCTGTTACTAAGGGGGTGTTCTGGTTGCTAGGGAGGTCAGGTGACGTCAACATTGATCTGTCTGTTTTCATTTGCAATGCATTTTGGGTCCGTATACCGAATTTCGTCAAAATCGGCCCAGTAGTTAGCTCGTTGCTAAGGGGGCATTCTGGTTGCTAGGGAGGTCACGTGACGTCAACATTGATCTGTCTGTTTTCATTTGCAATGCATTTTGGGTCCGTATACCGAATTTGGTCAAAATCGGCCCAGTAGTTAGCCCATTGCTAAGGGGGCGCTCTGGTTGCTAGGGAACTCATGTGACGTCATGATTGATCTGTCTGTTTTCATTTGCAATGCATTTTGGGTCCATACACCGAATTTGGTCCAAATCGGCCCAGTAGTTAGACCATTGCTAAGGGCGAGCTATGGTTGCTAGGGAAGTCACGTGACGTCAACACTGACCTGTCTGTTTTTATTTCCAATGCATTTTGGGTACGTATACCGAATTTTGTCAAAATCGGCCCAGTAGTTAGCCCGTTGCTAAGGGGCGCTCTCATTGCTAGGGAAGTCACGAGACGTAATCTTTGATCTGTCTGTTTTTATTTGCAATGCATTTCGGGTCCGTATAACGAATTTGGTCAAAATCGGCCCAGTAATTAGCCTGTTGCTAAGGGGGTGTTCTGGTTGCTAGGGAGGTCAGGTGACGTCAACATTGATCTGTCTGTTTTCATTTGCAATGCATTTTGGGTCCGTATACCGAATTTCGTCAAAATCGGCCCAGTAGTTAGCCCGTTGCTAAGGGGGCACTCTGGTTACTAGGGAAGTCACGTGACGTCATGATTGATCTGTCTGTTTTCATTTTCAATGCATTTTGCGTCTGTTTTCCGAATTTGGTCCAAATCGGCCCAGTAATTAGCCCATTGCTAAGGGCGAGCTCTTGTTGCTAGGGAAGTCACGTGACGACACCGTTGACTGTCTGTTTTCGTTTGCAGTGCATGTTGGGTCCATGTATCAACATTGGTCAAAACTGGCCCAGTAGTTTGCCCGTTTCTAAGGGCGTGCTTTACTTGCTATGGACGTCACTTGCTATGGACGTCACGTGACATAATCAGTGACCCATTAACCTCATCCCCCCCCCTCACCCAATATATTAAGGGTCCCTTGAACCAATGAGGGCGAAAGCAATGGTGCAGAGCCATCACTTGTTTAGCATCCAAGTATCCTTGAAAAAATGTAACCTCATTTGTCCCCTGTCCCTTTGGGAAAAATCCCTAAAAGTATAATCAGCCAGAGTCATTCTCGTGAAGTCTCATCTCGTTAACTACTTCCTACGTTAAAAAAAGTGTGAAATTAGTATGAAGGACTCATGAGTTTCAACGTCGGCTTTGCCTCCATCTCAACTCGGGCGCCTCCGGCACCTTCGTCCTTTATAAAAAACGTCTCTGGGCCTAGCGTGTGGCTCACATCTTGGAATTTACCACCATGTACTATTATTCAACCCTGTACTATTATTAATTTTCAAAAATTGTCCACCTTGTACTATTATTAGGCACTCGAGAGTACCAGGGTTCCAGCAGGCAAGAACTAATCAAATTCAAAGCTGTTCAAGGCCATTTCTCAATATATTACAGCATATTTCAAGGTCATACAATAGCCAAATTCAAGATTTTTCAAAGCCCTACATTTACAAGCCTCAACTAGGATGCTCCAGTCACTACCCCTCCTCAAACTTCCCTACAAGGGAAGTGGGAGGAGGGGTAATGACTAGAGGGTCCTAGTTAGAACTATGCCTTCATGAACTCCAGGGACCAGCCTATGAGGGAATTTTAGGGAGACTTCAAGTCTCCCTCCATAAAAAATAGGGAGACTGCAGAGTCATGTAGGGAGACTTCATAGGCAAGTGGGGAAAATTAAGAATATTCATGTGCCAACCCCGCCGCCCCTTCATATTTTCAATTTATGGTCCTCCATTAACGTACAAATAATCCAGGTCCAGTTGTCTATGATGCATCTGTGCCAGGTTAAAAAATCACAATGTAATTATTGACTGAAAATCCCCCACTGCTACCTTCTCCTTCATGACCCCTCACCTCTTCTTCGTGCCAATCCCCCATCACCCTCCTGTGGTTGCCTTTCAACAAAGTCTATTAAGCTAATAATTTCCTAAGTCTGAAAGTGTGAACAGGACCAGATGTAAGAAGGTTGCTTGGGAGGTACTTTGTAAGTTAATAAACAAAATACATTCTGGGGTCGAGTATTTTGTAAAAGAAATGTCATTCCGCATCATTTTTATGGCATTCCGGTGTCATTCCGCGTCATTTCATGTCATTCCGATGTTTAGGAGGACCCTTTTTCAAGACCGTCCACATGCACACTTGTGTCCTGTACAAAGCTTTTCTTGACATCAAAAAGCTTTTTTTCATGTGTTTCAATTCCATTCGTGTTTTTCTGGGAATAGACAGCCCAACAGTTAACAGTCGTCAGCAAATCGAAATGAAAATAATGTGTTATAAAATAGTCCGTTGTGTGTACATTTTCGGCATCCTAAGCGACGTAACCTACTTTCAAACTGGGTTGTTTGTTGAGTCGCGTAAGTCACTTATTTTCGTTTCGACACTTGAAGCTCCGACTGGAACGCAACAAAATAGAAATAAAAAAATCCGCCAAAAGCGACAATGGACAATTACTTGTCGTGTGATTTCAAATAAATGGACGTTTATTTGACGAATTAAAATGCCCATTTATCACACTCGAGCACATTCGATTTTTGAAAATACTCGTTTTCATGTAAACCTCGCATCAGTCAGTTCAGCCTTTTCTCATTTTGGCCAATTTTTAGAGGGCGACTCGTAATCGCCCCGACTATTTTTCTAGGCGACTTTGGGCTTAGAAGGGCGACTTAATTGCCCTAGTCGCCCTCACGGCTGGTCCCTGATGAACTCTTGCATATAAAACTATAAAGTTATGATTACATGTTCGTCAGCATTTTTATTTTGTGAATATTCAAGGCTTTTCAAGGCCTCCTGACACATTTTCCAGGATTTCAAGGCCTTGAATGACCCTCAAATTCAAGGCCATTCCTTGAATCCAAGGCCATGCTGGAACCCCAGATATTGCTCAGGTGGAGATTCTCAACTCGATGTGATACTGCACATCAGAAAATTTTACTGTACTGATAATCTCTATGTATCACCCATGCAGGCCTGAAAATAAGCAGTCTGACATTTGCAGAATGAGGTCACCAGAGGGTGTATTTGATGATGCTCTCTAATACAGAGGGCCAGTTTATCCTCTGGGTACCTCTTTCTGTTCAGAGACCCTGATTCAGATTGAGGTTCACAAAGTGTAAATGTAGTTATGCTACCCTGCTACGCAGGGTAGCATCACTAAATTCACCCTCAGGGGACCTCATTTTGCAGATGACAGTCTGCTTATTTTCTGGCTTGCATCCACGTAATCTCAAATATCAACAAACACAAATTGAAAAAGAATAGTACAGCCCAAACAGAGAAATAATAAAGGACAAATAAATTAATGTAGGAAACGGCATAACATTCAGCCAGGTTGGGGCTGAATTTAGATTAATATTGTTTCACATTGCATCTTATTTTTTGTTAACTCTTTACCCAATTCACAGAATATCAAAATTTATTTTAAATATTATTTTTTAAAATTTTGAAAAAAATTTAAACGAAACCATATCATGTGACCCCCCCCCCCCCCCCCCTCATTGGAATGATCTCAATGAGCTCATCTGAATGAGGAGGTCAAGTGATATGGTTTTCTTGAAATTTTTTGAAAAATAATTTTTTTAACTACCATACTCAGTTTGTAAATTACGTGGGAGATGTGGCTGATTTCTAAGTAAAAGGGTTAACCCTTTACCCAACGCAGACAATATCAAAATTTATTATTTTAAATATAATTTTTTTTAATTTTTCAAAAAATTTCAACAAAACCATATCATGTGACCCCTTATTGGAACGAGCTCAATGAGCTCGTTCCAATGAGGGGTCACATGATATGGTTTTGTTGAAATATTTTTAAAAATTAAATTTTTTCAACTCCTTAATCTGCATATTACGCAGGCGGATGTGGGCGATTCGATAGGTAAAGGGTTAATATTAGACCAAAATAAGAGAAAGAAGTCAAGTGTACTTACAGATAAGCTTCCACGTGTACAGTATTCCATCAATAAGCCTATCTCATCTGGTTCCATGTAAGCTCCAACAAACCTTGCCAAGTTTGTGTGCACATAATGTTTTATCTTAAAAAAAACAACATTTTTTTCTTTAGTTAACGCTATATATCGATATCAAAAGTTTGAGGTTTAATTTAAACTTAAAAAGTCCAAATTACAATTTGAAACCTCTACATACTGATATCAAAATAAAGAAATTTCAAACAGAAGTTTTATCCCACAATACAACTAGTATATTAACCAATTATATCTTGTTTGACAGAGCTCAATGTCAATGGGTTGAGCATGCAGGTTTTTCAGTTTGGTTTCGTTTTTAGCCACAAACCGAAAAACCGAACCGGCAGGTGCCAATAAAAACGGCCATACGGTTTTTGCATACTTTGGCATTAAACTTCAAAATTTACAACGATCCCCTCGTAATCTCATTTTGAAAATGGCAGCAAACGTCAGCAGAATGGGCAAATCCAAAAGCGATTATTTCTGTATAATTATGTCCATGTTTTAGTCGCTCCCACATATACGTTGCACCCAAGATTTTCAGCCCAAATACCTCCTCTGCGACTATTATCTTTGTATAAGTCGCACCCCGACTGTGAAAATAGCTGGTGGGGCCAACACAAAAACGACTATGGCCACTGAGCGTGGGCTTTTACTGCACAAAATTAAGTGAGTGTTGGAACATGTGAACTTTTTTTTTATCTTTTCATTTCATTCATATTTATCCTGTATTAAATGCCTGAAACAAAATACTCAAAATTATATAGGGTTATTTACTTTGACCATTTATTCCCCCATGTGATACTCGTTGATGCCGTAAATCCATTTTATTTTGCACATACAGTAGAACCTGTCTTGAGAGACCGCCCTTTGGGCCACACAAAAGTGGTCTCTCAAGACAGGTGGTCTCTCATAACAGGTTTCAGGTTTTCTCAAGTCAGTGAATAACCAACCACAAAATTCAGAAATAGAAAAGAATGGATTTTTGTAATTACTTTGTAGTTGTTCTTTTTTATGAAGTTTTTGTAACAAATTGAAATGGACTGTTATAAAAATTATAAAAATAAATTAATTTATTTTTATAATTTTTATAACAGTCCATTTCAATTTGTTACAAAAAGATTTTCAACACAAATTTATTTTTATTCCGGTCACATTTCAGGTATGTATGAAATTGTTTATTCAGCAATAATCCTAATCTTTTCACAGGGGTCTTATAAAAACATCTCAATCTTTAATGAGTTAGTAATTGAAACCCAATTAAGAGCTTTTAATACTTTTAATTTTGTTAGTATAACCACAATGGATTTTCCAATTCCAGAACAGGTAAAAAGTTTTTGTCATGGTTTCAGTCTTCAAAGGCACGATCTCTCAAGACAAGTCTATTATGGCATAAAAATACAATTTGGTACCAGGTCACAGTGGTCTCTCAAGACAGGTGGTCTCTCAAGACAGGTGGTCTCCCATAGCAGGTCCATTATAGACAGACATGTTAACCTCCAGAATAATTTTTCAGGGAACCTGAGGGTGATTTTCAGGGAAATGGGATGGATTTCAGGGAAAAGTTTGCGCGGGGGGCAAAATAAAAGAAAAAACTTGTGAATTTTCAGCTCACGGACCACTATTAACACTAGGTTATATCCAGAACTAGTTGTCAACTATGCTGATGCATTTATGCTATATTAACCCTTAAGTCCTCAGATTAATTTTAAAGTATTTATGGTTTTTTCTGCTTACCTAGTTATTGATGACTTGGCAGTGGTTCTACATCACTGCTGGCTGCCTGTACAGGCAGCCAGCAGTGATGTAGAACCACTGCCAGGGAAAATTCAGTCTACACACAAGAGTAATAAAAAAGATTACACAAGGGAGCACCTGCTTCAATGCAATATAAAAGTGGCGGTTTGGGGCTATATGGGGGCTTAAGGGTTAAAAAATCATAAAATAACTGTTGATTTCACACCCCCCCCCTGGGGGAATCCTCTTCTTCATGAGCCCCCCCCCTCCCCACCACCACCCACCCACACTGTCCCACAGAGCACATCCACCTGTGGTTTGCTTTTATCAAAGTCTACTTAGCTAATAATTTCCCAAATCTGAAAATGTTAACAGGAAAAGATGTCCTGATATTCAGTTACTTCAAGAACATTAGCACTCAGGAAGTATCTTTAGCAAAGTTCATGCATGTGGGACGCTTGTGCCCTACACAAAACTTTTCTTTTCATCATTGAAGCATTTTTGTTTAATTCCATTCCAAATTTTCTGGTCACAGATGGCCAACAGTTAACAGTTCTGTAGTCAGCACAACAGAATAAATGTGGTGTTAGAAAAAAAGTCCATTGTGTTTAAATATGCCGTCATAATTTTTCGGCATCCTAAGCAACTTTAACCTACTTTTAAGCTGTGCTAAATAGTTGTTGTTTACGTTTTGATTTTGGAAAAGGGATGAGAATTAAAGCTATTTTATGAAGGAATAAATAAATATATATTATTTAATTCCTTTTCATATATTTTAATTTCCAAAAACTGCATTTAAATGAAGGTGGAGTTTTCAATGTTTTGAAAGTAAGTCACCTATTTTCACTTCGACACTCGCAGATTTATCACGAATCTCCGAAGAAAAACCCCAGAAATAAACATGAACACAGTTGAAATAAAGATCATAAAATAGCCTTTTCTTAAATAAATTTAACTTAAATCCATATTTTACTGCTTAGTGAGTTTTTACCAGAGTTTGAAATGCATGTGATTTGACTCCGACCGTTTTTCATAAGTTACAATGGGAACGAAATATTTGACTGTTGTTTTCCGGGATTTTTGGTCCAAAACTGATTCCCGTCCGGGAGGCCGGGAACTACACTGAAATTCCGGAATTTTCCCAGGCATTCCGGGAGAGTTAACATGTCTTTTATAGAGTAAAACCAATTGGTGCCTGGCATATGTGGTCTCTCAAGACAGGTGGTCTCTCAAGACAGTGGTCTCTCAAAACAGGTTCTACTGTAACATGAGGGAGAGATCATACTCAGTACTTCAAAAGCAGGTGAGAGGTCCATTGAGGGATCGAGGAACAGGATAGTGAATGGAATCCCTGTATTATGGCGATGATAAAAATAACAGAAACGTTATAACTGAAAATTATTTATTTTATTGAAATTGAAACTGAACAGTGTTCATACAGCAAGGCAAGAAGCAAATTCAAGGCCTTTGCCAAGGACACAGCATAATGTACTGTAAATTAGATGTACATGTGTTGGTTATATTATTATGTTTCATTCACTGGAGAATGCTTGTATGAAGTTTTTCTTTCAACACAAGAAAATATGGATGCGATTTGACTATCTGGGAACATAGCTTGAAAAAGTTTCCCCATATGGGTATTAGAATTATACGACTGATGATTGACAATTGTGTTCATTGCAGGGACCGACCTGGTCATGCGCCAGTGCGTATTTGGTTCTGAAACATCAGGACTTGGCTCTTAAATCTCAGAAATAGGCTTCTCAGCTGGCGCGTAACTTCTCAGATCATATTTTGGTATTCTTTCGATGGATAATCGAGAGAGACACTCTTACATGTATTATATATATGATTATCATTTATCATTGTTGTAGAGTGCTTAAGTTAATACTTCAAGTCTTAATTACCAAGCATTAATCTTCACTGTGGTTTCTGATCAAGTCTTGGCTGCCTAAATAGGCAGCTAAGACTTGATCAGAAACCACAGTGAAGATTAATGTTTGCTATAGTGTACTAAATGAAAATGATGAGAGCTATTACATACTTGCAGTGTGTGTTACAAACAGCAGTGTGACTCTGTAAATTGAAATCTGGCGCATGAATTGAAAAAATAGACTCCGAGGCTAGAGCGTATTTTAAATAGTCCTGATCGGTCCCTGCATTGTCCAAATTATTTCAGACTGTATCATTCATGTTCTGCATGAAATGTTTAATTTCATTTGCTTAGCAATTTTTATTTTTGTCAGTAGAAATTGGCGGTGATCCACTGCCATTATCAATAAGTAAAACTAGATTTCCAATCGTAGAAATGCCAACATCACTGCAAGCCTTCATGCTGTCAAGGTGACGTTGACTGCGTTGATGCAATTCAGAGCACTTTCTCCCATTTTTGACAACTTAATGTCCTTTTTGCAAACAGAGCATGTTGCTTTGTATTTGTCTTTTTCATTCTTCTTCACCCAGTTACAGGTTCATGTCCATGAACTATTGTAAATACATTTCCCAATTGTTAAAATGAATTTAAGCGTGTAAGTTCAATTCACAAAAATGAAAGCACATGAAGCTGGCGTCCTCAAAAAACTCTGACGTCATTGATTTGCGAGAACATCAACAATGTATCGAGAATATCAGACAAACGCCCCCAGCAGAAAATGTGCCACTGATTTCGGGCCTCCTTTTTTACATTCGTATTCTGCGTTTTTTTCTCTTCTCAATTTTTAAATTATTTGTACTTTGTTCAATAGACTAGATGTGATTTACATGGGCATTTATCAGGCCTGGCCTTTTGAAAAATCCAGGGGAGCCATTATGGCCCTCCTAAATCTGTTTCAGGAGAGCTATTCTACACTAATATCAATTATACAAGGTTATTAATATGAAAATTGAGGAGAGCCATTACAGTTTAAGGAGAGCAATTATGGCTCTACTCAATTTGCCTTTGGGAGCCAAGGAGAGCCGGAGCAATAGCTCCCCTCAAACGGCCAGGTCTGATTTATACAGTATTTTATTTACATTCAAGGGCTTTTCAAGGCTAATGGTCAATTCTCCAGTATTTTTCAAGGCAGAGTCCCATTTTAAGGGGTTTTCAAGGCAAGAGGCTGAATCCAAGGGCTTTTCAAGCCTGTATGAACCCTGCTGAACACAAAATAACAAAGCAGGTATATCATGTACAGCAGTAGCGGTGCTAGGATTTTAATTCGGGGGGGGGGGGGGGGGGGGGGGGGGAGGGGGGGGTGCTAATTAAGATGTGGGGGTCCAAGGTCAAGATGTCTACGGCATCTCCCAAAGGTCGTAGGCCTGAGCCAGGGGTGTGGGCATGGCAGAGTGTCTTTTCCAACAGTTGGTTTGGGATCCGTGAGCTGTGCCCCAGGAAAAAAAATTCATATTTGAATAATTTGGACGCCATCGGAGCGATATCTGAGCATTTCTACAATGCCTGACGTGGTCTTCAAAGGCGCTCAGATTGTGTCAAATAGCAATTTCAAGTTTGGTTTTGGGAGCCCTCGGGAAAAGTGTGGGGGGGGGGGGGGGTTGGGGCTAGGGCCTCCCTATGGCCACTGATATATAGAATTTACCAAACAACATATACAACAGGAAAATAATCAAATGACATACAATCTAACCCAAATTCATATTAACACTTCGGCAACTGAGTGCTAATGAAGTATGATATGTCCCAGTACTGCCAGTTGGACATAGCACACTTTAAATAGCTCTCAGGTGACATTTCTATGGTCTTTTCTAGTAAACGATAGTGATTTAGATTAATTGAAGGGCCTGGAAATAATACCAAACCGAAGCCGAGGTTTTAAACAAGCCAAGACCAATACTGGGTCTGGACCTGTGTCGCTGCATGCAATTGAATCGGCAAACAGGAAGTGGCTGCATGGCAGACCTGAAAATTGCATACACATTACAACTGATCATTATCAGGCTCCAGATGAAATATAAAATCAATCCCTTGCATAGAAACCGAGAAAACCTTAGTGGGTACAGTAAAATTTCAAAGTATCGGCAAACAGGAAGTGGCTGCACGCAGATCTGAAAATTGCTTACACGATACAACTAATCATTATGAAGCAGCAGACCAAATATAAAATCATTCCCTTTCATAGAATCCAAGAAAAATTTGACGGAAAAAGTGTTTCGGGACGGACGGATTGACGGACGGAGTCGAGCGGTTACTAGACCTGCTCTGCCGCTGACGACGCAGGTAAAAATATAAAACCGAAACCAAACCTGGAAAAAAAGCCTCCATGCACTATCAATGGGTACTTCAAACAAGATTAATTAAATTGGTTAAATTCCTAGTGGCATTATGGGGAAACATTTACGGCAAGAAATTTAATATTTCAACATCAGTATGCAGGAAGTGAACTTTTTGGGACTTTCTATGACATTTTCTTCAAAAACTCTGATTTTTAAGCATTTTTGGGGTCCAAGAAATTCAATTTTAAAGTATAAGTATTTTCAAGAACCTGAACAAACAAGTGTTTGACCACCGAGGTGGTATTAGTCCCCTACGGCGCTTTTGTGACATAAGGTGTTTTTGTCACAGAAGACACTAGAGTATATAAGCATCTCATTATCCATGTACCATAAATGAAAGGCGTAGCTTGAAGCATGTTGGAGGGAGGGGTGGTAACATAAAATAGAGAAAAAAGCTTAAAAAACACAACAAAAATGGCTGCCATTCTGCCATCTTGGATTTTGAAAAATAAATATTAGTCCCCTATGGCACTTTTGTGACATAAGGTGTTTTTGTCACAGAAGACACTAGAGTATATGAGCGTCTTGGATTCTGAAAAAAAAATATTGAGCGTGCATCATCCCCTCAGAACCATTAATCCATGTACCAAATATGAAAGGTGTAGCTTGAAGCACGTTGGAGGAAGAGGTAGTAACATAAAAACAGACAGACAGACAGATGGACAGACAGACAGACAGATGTTAGATTTTTAAAAAAAAAAAATATTGAGCATGCACAATCCCCTCACAACCCCTTTATCCATGTACCATATATGAAAAATGTAGCTTGAACCGTATTGGAGGGAGCAGTGGTAATATAAAATAGAGAAAAACGCTTAAAAAACACACCAGAAAAGGTTGCCATGGCGCCACCTTGAATTTTGAAACAAAAATATTGAACGTGCAACATCCCATTACAACCCTCTATCCATGTGCCAGATATAAAAAGTGTAGCTTGAACCATGTTGGATTGAGGGGTGGTAACACAAAATAGAGAACAAGAGGCCCCAAGGGGCCTGAGGGCGCTCACCTGACATGGTAGCCTAAATATCAACCCAGAGAATTGATTTCAACAAGTTGAATCTGCTCCTCCTAAGAAAAGCTTATACCAAATATCCAAAGATTCTGACCAGTGGATCTAAAAAAAAAAAGAAGATTTTTAAAGAATATTCCTCATATTGAACTAAGTTATAATTCGGGCTCCGACAAGGAGCCCATACATGAACCCAGGGACTTGGCTTTAACAAACTTGAATCACCACCCCCCCCCCCCCCCCCCCCACCCCCTTCCCCCTAAGGATGCTGCACACCAAATATCAAAACATTCCGACTGCTGGATCTGAAGAAGATTTTTAAAGAAAATTCCTCATTTTGAACTAAGTTACAATTCAAGCTCCCACAGTGAGTCCAAATATGGACCTAGGGACATGGCTTGAACAAACTTGAATCTCACCCCCCTAAGGATGCTGCACATCAAATATCAAAACATTCCAACTGCTGGATCTGAAGAAGATTTTTAAAGAAAATTCCTCATTTTGAGCTAAGTTATAATTATGCCTACCACAGTGAGCCCAAATATGAACCCAGGGAATTGGCTTGAACAAACTTGAATCTCAGCCCCCTAAGCATGGTGCATAGCCAATATCAAAAGATTCTGCCTGCTGGATCTTGAGAAGAAGATTTTCAAAGAAATTTGCCTGAAATGCACTAAGATCGAATTCGAGCTTCTATAGTGAGCCCAAATATGAATCTAGGGAGCCGATTTGAACAAACTTGAATCAGATCCACCCCACAATATTGAATACCAAATATCAAAAGATTCTGCCAGCTGGATCTGGAGAAGAAGATTTTTTAAGAAATTTACCTAAAATGCACTAAGTTCGAATTCGAGCTTCTATACTGAGCCCAAATACAAACCCAGGGGGCCGATTTGAACAAACTTGAATCAGATCCACCCCACAATGTTGCATACCAAATATCAAAAGATTCTGCTTGCTGGATCTGGCGAAGAAGATTTTTTAAGAAATTTGCCTAAAATGCACTAAGTTCGAATTCGAGCTTCTATACTGAGCCCAAATACAAACCCAGGGGGCCGATTTGAACAAACTTGAATCAGATCCACCCCACAATGTTGCATACCAAATATCAAAGATTCTGCCTGCTGGATCTGGAGAAGAAGTTTTTTGAAGAAATTTGCCTGAAATGCACTAAGTTCGAATTCGAGGGTCTATACTGAGCCCAAATATAAACCCAGGGGGCCGAATTAAACAAACTTGAATCAGATCCACCCCACAATGTTGCATACCAAATATCAAAAGATTCAGCCTGCTGGATCTGGAGAAGAAGATTTTAAAGAAATTTGCCTGAAATGCACTAAGTTCGAATTCGAGCTTCTATACTAAGCCCAAATAAAAACCCAGAGGGCCGATTTGAAAACACGTGAATCAGATCCACCCCACAATGTTGCATACCACATATCAAAAGATTCAGCCTGCTGGATCTGGAGAAGAAGATTTTTAAAGAAATTTGTCTGAAATGCACTAAGTTCGAATTCGAGGTTCTATACTGAGCCCAAATATAAACCCAGGGGGCCGATTTAACAAACTTGGATCAGATCCACCCACAATGTTGCATCCCAAATATCAAAAGATTCTGCCTGCTGGATCTGGAGAAGAAGATTTTTTAAGAAATATGCATGAAATGCACTAAGTTCGAATTCGGGCTTCTATAGTGAGCCCAAATATGAATCCAGGGGGCCGATTTGAACAAACTTGAATCAGATCCACCCCACAATGTTGCATACCAAATATCAAAAGATTCTGCCTGCTGGATCTGGAGAAGAAGATTTATTAAGAAATTTGCCTGAAATGCACTAAGTTCAAATTCAGGCTTCTATACCGAGCCCCAAATAAGAAACCCAGGGGGCCGATTTGAACAAACTTAAATCAGATCCACCCCTCAATGTTGCATACCAAATATCAAAAATTTCTGCCTGCTGGATCTGGGGAAGAAGATTTTTTAAGAAATTTACCTGAAATGCACGAAGCTCGAATTCGAGCTTCTATACTAAGCCCAAATAAAAACCCAGGGGGCCGATTTGAACAAACGTGAATCAGAGCCACCCCACAATGTTGCATACCACATATCAAAAGATTCTGCCAGCTGGATCTGGAGAAGAAGATTTTTTAAGAAATTTGCCTGAAATGCACTAAGTTCAAAGTTGGGCTTCTATAGTGAGCCCAAATATGAATCCAGGGGGCCCATTTGAACAAGCTTGAATCAGATCCACGCCACAATGTTGCATACCAAATATCAAAAGATTCTGCTTGCTGGATCTGGAGAAGAAGATTTTTTAAGAAATTTGCCTAAAATGCACTAAGTTCGAATTCGAGCTTCTACACTGAGCCCAAATACAAACCCAGGGGGCCGATTTGAACAAACTTGAATCAGATCCACCCCACAATGTTGCATACCAAATATCAAAAGATTCTGCCTGCTGGATATGGAGAAGAAGTTTTTTGAAGAAATTTGCCTGAAATGCACTAAGTTCAAATTCGAGGTTCTATACTGAGCCCAAATATAAACCAAGGGGGCCGAATTCAACAAACTTGAATCAGATCCACCCCACAATGTTGCATACCAAATATTAAAAGATTCTGCCCACTGGATCTGGAGAAGAAGATTTTTAAGAAATTTACCTGAAATGCATTAAGTTCGAATTCGAGCTTCTATACTAAGCCCAAATAAAAACCCAGAGGGCCAATTTGAACAAACGTGAATCAGATCCACCCCACAATGTTGCATACCACATATCAAAAGATTCTGCCTGCTGGATCTGGAGAAGAAGATTTTTTAAGAAATTTGCCTGAAATGCACTAAGTTCGAATTCGAGCTTCTATAGTGAGCCCAAATATGAATCCAGGGGGCCGATTTGAACAAACTTGAATCAGATCCACCCCTCAATGTTGCATACAAAATATCAAAGATTCTGCTTGCTGGATCTGGAGAAGAAGATTTTTTAAGAAATTTGCCTAAAATGCACTAAGTTCGAATTCAAGCTTCTATACTGAGCCCAAATACAAACCCAGGGGGCCAATTTGAACAAACTTGAATCAGATCTACCCCACAATGTTGCATACCAAATATCAAAAGATTCTGCCTGTTGGATGTGGAGAAGAAGTTTTTTGAAGAAATTTGCTTGAAATGCACTAAGTTCGAATTCGAGGTTCTATACTAAGCCCAAATATAAACCCAGGGCGCCGAATTGAACAAACTTGAATCAGATCCACCCCACAATGTTGCATCCCAAATATCAAAAGATCCTGCCTGCTGGATCAGGAGAAAAAGATTTTTTAAGAAATTTGCCTGAAATGCACTAAGTTCGAATTCGGGTTTCTATAGTGAGCCCAAATATGAATCCCGGGGGCCGATTTGAGCAAACCTGAATCAGATCCACCCCACAATGTTGCATACCAAATATAAAAAGATTCTGCCTGCTGGATCTGGAGAAGAAGATTTTTTAAGAAATTTACCTGAAATGCACTGAGTTCGAATTCGAGCTTCTATACTGAGCCCAAATATACACCCAGGGGGCCGATTTGAACAAACTTGAATCAGATCCACCCCTCAATGTTGCATACCAAATATCAAAAGATTCTGCCTGCTGGATCTGGAGAAGAAGATTTTTGAAGAAATTTGCATGAAATGCACTAAGTTCGAAATCGGGCTCCTATACTGAGCCCAAATATGAACCCAGGGGGCCGATTTGAACAAACTTGAATCAGATGCACCCTACAATGTTTGATACCAAATATCAAAAGATTCTGCCTGCTGGATCTGGAGAAGAAGATTTTTTAATGTTTTTCCCATTGCCTACAGTGTTAAAAAGTGCTGACTCAGCACTTTTTCAAAGTCCTGAAAAAAGTACCTTGTGATCAAACCGATAGGGATTTTCTTTAACTATTCTATTCTACTGGATAAAAGTAAGCTTTATACAAAATAAGAATTCTCTGTGCCGTGTAGTTTTGGAGATATGGCAGTTTTAAGGTTTTACCTATTTCTAGCTCCCGAGGTTCCCACGGGTCAATGAAAAAAAATTTTTTTGCATCAATCAACTACTTATGATGCATTATCATCTCATATCAAATTTGGTTCAAATCGACCTCACGGTTCAAAAAATAGAAATTTTAGGCATGGACAAAATTTTTGCCCCTCCCATAACGAAGGCAAATAATGCCCGACAAAATTCTCTTGAACAAACTTGATTTTTACCCCTTAAAAGGAATCTGCATACCATATATCAAGTCTCTGCTACTGCTGGTTCATGAGAAGAAGATTTTCAAATATTTTGATGCCCCTTGGGGGCGTGGTCCCACCCAGGAGGAGGGGCAACTTCATTTGAACAAATCTGAATTGACATAAGGTAATAAACATTTACCCAAAATTTGAAAAATATTGGGCCAGTGGTTTCTTCTGAGAAGTTGGTTTTGTAAAGTTTAAGCCGGACGGCGACGGTCGACAGACGACGGACGGAAAGCGATTAGTAAAGCTCACCTTGAGCTTTGCTCAGGAGCTAAAAAAGCTTAAAAAAACAACAAAAATGGCCACCATGCCGCCATCTTGGATTTTGAAGAAAAAATATTGAACGTGCATCATCCCCTCCCAACCCTCCATCCATGTGCCAAATATGCAAAGTGTAGCTTGAACCATGTTGGTGGGATGGGTGGTAACATGAAAATAGAGAAAAAAAAAGCTTAAAAACAAAACAAAAATGGCCGCCATTCCGCCATCTTGGATTTGGGGGTGCACAGATCCTCCAAAAGTAGATGAAATTTAGTGAATATCAAACTACAGAGAGATCTTTTCACAATGTAGCCCATAGTAATTTCATGAAAATCTGATTGCATTCTTTACATTATCACATTCACAAAATCATTATCAAACACAAAAGTTCCAACAAAAAGGGGCATAACTTCTGTAAAAAACAACAACAAAAATGGTACCCATTTCTATATCAAACTTTAATTGGGTAGAGGATTAGGAGTTCATAGACCTGTAGATAGGACAATCAAAGAAGGGCAACAAATGCCCCCTCCATGAATTAGGTTCAGGAAGCAACCAGCCACATTTCTGCAGTCATCTCCGTATGATAGAAAACTCTGTATCACTGGGCTAGGGGGCGCGGTGGCTCAGTGATAGACTGTTGGACTTCTATGCTAGATGTCCCGAGTTCGATCCTTGTCCTGGGCGACCTGCATCGTGTCCTTGGGCAAGGCACTTTATCCCGGTTGCCTACATGGGGGAACAATGACGCCATGTGCACGTTTTCAACCACTGTAACCCTGCATGAGCAAAGCTTGAACAGAGTTGCTCGTCGATGCTCGGTAGTTCTCTCTGGCTTCCTCCACCAGTAAAACTGTCACGGTCACGATTAGCCATTGTGCATAAGTATGTAAATAAATAAATAATTGGGCTTTCTTTACAACCATCAGTTGAAAACTGTTAACCTTTAACTCTTTACATACTGGAACTGTACCTCCAAGATCTGAGAATTTTGGAGAGAACCAGTTCTCTGAATGCAGAAAAATGGTGTATTACTTCAAACTGCTATAACTTTTTCGTTTTTTTCATTTGTCTATAACATATATATCATATCATTTGTAATTAAATTGTCTGTATATCTATGTAATTTTTATTGTGTTTCATGTTATATTGTTATGTATATGATATATATGAAAAAAAAAATTTTTGTGGATTTTTGTTATTCACCCTAAAATATCCCCCATAAAGTCAGTGATAAGGGGTGTTTTATGAGCGTTGTTTTCGAAGAGAATTTAATTCTGATCAAATTGCTGCCAAAATTATGAAATTCTACCCATATTTAGCTGCGAAATGAATTTTTGAACAACACAACCCAACGACGACATGCAAAATGTAAAAATGTCAAGCACAACTCCAAATGCTTGTAAGCGAAAAGTAAATTCCAACAGCTTATCACTAACCTTTTTTCTTTTCTTCTTACTTCATTCCAATGAAATTACATCCAATCAAGTAAGAATACATGATCCACAAGAATCCACTCAAATCCACCCGAACAAACGTACCCCAACCATATTACCAACTTAGATGTGAGTCTTCCATGGAAGACGTGTGTTGCCTGCACTATATTTTAATATTTCAGACAGAATTCTAAGTGGAAAAGAGGCATAACTCTGGAAAAAATACTGCGGATCAAAAAATGAAATAGGAGGTGCACAATGTCATTATGTGATAAAGAATCACTGAAAGTTTCATCAAAATCCATTCATAGGTTTTATAGAGTAAAACCAATCTGTGCCTGGCAGATGTGGTCTCTCAAGACGGGTGGTCTCTCAAGACAGGTGGTCTCTCAAGACAGTGGTCTCTCAAGACAGGTTTTACTGTATCAGTTTTTGAAAGCGAATTGTTTGGTTTTCTAAAGCAGTCGTATTGAAAAAGCTCTCCACCCCCACCCACCCCCCCACCCCCCCCCCACAAATAAATAAAACTTCACACTTCATTATTAATACAGTAAAACCTGTCTTGAGAGACCACTGTCTTGAGAGACCACCTGTCTTGAGAGTCCACATCTGCCAGGCACCGATTGGTTTTACTCTATAATGGACCTGCTATGGGAGACCACCTGTCTTGAGAGACCACCTGTCTTGAGAGACCACTGTGATCTGGTGCCAACTTGTATTTTTATGCCATAATAGACCTGTCTTGAGAGACCGCCCCTTTGAAGACAAACCATGACAAAAACTTTTTAACTGTTCTGGAATTGGAAAATCCATTGTGGTTATACTAACATAATTAAAAGTCTTAAAAGCTTTTAACTGGGTTTCATTTGCTAACTCAGTAAAGATTGAGATGTTTTTATAAGACCCCTGTGAAAAGATTAGGATTATTGCTGAATAAACAATTTCATAATACCTGAAATGTGACAGATAGGAATAAAAATAAATTTGTGTTGAAAATCTTTTTGTAACAAATTGAAATGGACTGTTATAAAAATTATAAAAATAAATTAGTGTTGAAAATCTTCATTGAAGATTTTCAACACTAATTTATTTTTATAATTTTTATAAGAGTCCATTTCAATTTGTTACAAAATATTCATAAAAAAGAACAACTACAAAGAAATTACAAAAATCCATTCTTCTCCATTTCTGAATTTTGTGGTTGGTTATTCACCGACTTGAGAAAACCTGAAACCTGTTATGAGAGATCACCTGTCTTGAGAGACCACTTTTGTGTGGCCCAAAGGACGGTCTCTCAAGACAGGTTCTACTGTATCCACTTAGTCAAAGAAGACATGAAAAGCTGTTTGAAAACATGCGTGTGAAGCCATTTTGGTATTAACATAGGGGACCCTCTATATGCACAACACAGCGGTCCAATTAAATATAGCTTATTTTCTATGAACACGCCCATGTGGTTTTATTTACGTTTCATGTTGCAGGTATTTCTTCCAATAGTTCAACTCGAAATGGAGATCAGTTACATTTGCGAAAAATTAGAATTTTTTCATGCTTTACATTTCACACTTGACACCAACAGGAATTATGTGCTAAAGTGATAATCAACATATAAAATTGCAGGGACTTTCAAATTTAATGGACCAATTGTTCATTATACTTTTGTAATTACTTTGTAGTTGTTCCTTTTTATGAATATTTTGTAACAAATTGAAATGGACTGTTATAAAAATTATAAAAATAAATTAGTGTTGAAAATCTTCAATGAAGATTTTCAACACTAATTTATTTTTATAATTTTTATAAATGTCCATTTCAATTTGTTACAAAAAGATTTTCAACACAAATTTATTTTTATTCCTATCTGTCACATTTCAGGTATGTATGAAATTGTTTATTCAGCAATAATCCTAATCTTTTCACAGGGGTCTTATAAAAACATCTCAATCTTTAATGAGTTAGCAATTGAAACCCAATTAAGAGGTTTTAATACTTTTAATTATGTTAGTATAACCACAATGGATTTTCCAATTCCAGAACAGGTAAAAAATTTTTGTCATGGTTTCAGTCTTCAAAGGGGCGGTCTCTCAAGACAGGTCCATTATGGCATAAAAATACAAGTTGCTACCAGGTCACAGCGGTCTCTCAAGACAGGTGGTCTCCCATAGCAGATCCATTATACAGTAAAACCAATCGGCAGATGTGGTCTCTCAAGACAGGTTTTACTGTACCCGGTATTTGTTATATTGATATAGCCTACGACTTCTATGACCCCCCCCCCCCCCCCATCAGTGTTTATTATTATTATACATGGTGATGTATAAGAGCTAATATTATTTCTAGTGTACATGCCATGAGAGCATTTTCTTCATAAGGCCTGACTTCAAAGCCCCCCCCCCCCTCCTCCCACCCCACCCCTCAGTGTTTATTATCACGGTGATGTACTGTAGCAAATATTATTTCTAGTGCAAACTTGTGTTGTGAGAGCCTTTTCTTGATATTACGCATGATTTCAATAATGCTACCCACCACCCCCCCCCCTCCCCCCCCACCATACCATAGCTGATATTATTTTCTAGTGTAAACTTGTGCTGTGAGAGCATTTTCTGGATATAGCCTATGACTTCAAAGTGCCCCCACACCCCAGTGTTAATCATACATGGTGATGTACCATAGAGGATATCATTTCCAGTGTAAACTTGTGCCATGAGAGCCTTTTCTTGATATAGCACTGGGGTGGGTGGGGAGGGGGTATGGGGGAGCATTGTGTTTATCATACATGGTTATATACTGTGGAGGATATTATTTCTGGTGAAAGCTTGTACTGTGAGAGCATTTTCTATATATAGCCTATGACTTCAAAGCCCCCCTCCCCCCCCCCCCCACCCCCCACCAGTGTTTACCATACATGGTTATATACTGTGAAGGATATTATTTCCGGTGAAAGCTTGTGCCGTGAGAGCATTTTTCGGATGCAGCCTATGACCTCAAAGCCCCTCCCCCCCTCCCTCCCAGTGCTAATCATGCATGGTGATGTACCATAGAGGGTATTATTTCCAGTATAAACTTGGAAAAGCCTGAAATATCAATATCACTTCCACTTGAATTTGAATCCGACATTTTATAAAGCCGGTACATGTGCAGTGCTGCATAAATTAACTTGACCTCCAAACAAGGAAATTTCCAATTACACGCGTGATATAAAGACCAATCAACTGCTAAAACAAATTAAACAATGTCAGAACAATAACCTTCACACTCATTGTAGCTATTATGGGATTACTTCCGCATTTATATTTGTAAACATGGGATTCCCAAAGTACATCCCAACAACTCACGAATGCGTATTCCAAATGCAAGGGGTAACAGGGTTCATACACTTCTAAGTTCAGAGGTTATTGTAAACGGCAACTTTTTTCACAGAAATGAATGCTAATCAATAGCTCTTATCTAAAGGTCTTGCCTAATAAGCACACCAAGTTCAAAAACAATCCTATGATAAATGTGGCCTGTAGGCCATGTAAAAGAATGTTGATGCCCAAATGCAATAAAGTCAAAGATTGTTGCTAACAGCAACAGTTTTTGATGGAAATGAAAAGAAAATCAATAGTTCTTATCTTTGTAACCCTGCATAAGCATACAAGTTTCAAAACAACCTGATAATGAACGTGCCCTCTGAGGCATGCCAAAGGAAGATGTCAATGCACAAATGCACTAAGTAGAAGGTCATTGCTTGTGGCAATGGGGGTTTTTTTATGGATATTTATAAATAAACCCTGCAGAGAGTGCAAAAGAGATAAGTTGATGCACAAATGCAGTATGTTCAAAGGCTGGTGATAACGACAATAATTTTTTATGGAAATGAAAAAAAAGCAATAGCTCACATCTAGAGGTCACCCCGAACACACATACCAAATTTCAAAGTGATCCGATCATAAATGTGCCCTGAAGGGTGTGTTAAAGGGAAATATTGAGGTCTGACTAAACTAAGTTCAAAGGTCAGAGGCAACATTTTTTGACAGAAATGGAAGAAAATCGACAGCTCCCATATAGATGTCACCCCAAACAAGCACACCAAGTTTGCAAGCAATCCAATCATAAATGTGCCCTGCAGGGAGTGTCAAAGGGAAATATTGATGCTTAACTGCACTAAGTTTTTACTCAGTTTATCGAAGGTCATTGCCAGTGGCAACATTTTTTTGATGGAAATCGACGAAAATCGATAGCTTCCATCTAGAGGTAACCCCAAACAAGCATACAAAGTTTCAAACCGATATGATCATGAATGTGCTTTGTACGGCATGCCAAAGGAATATATTGATGCCTGACTAAACTAAGTTCAAAGATTGTTGCCAGTACCAACATTTTTTGACTGACGGAAATGGAAGAAAATCGATAGCTCCCATCTAGAGGTCCCCCAAACAAGCATGCCAGGTTTCAAAGCAATCCAATCATAAATGTGCCCTGTAGAATGTGTCAAAGGGAAATATTGAGGTCTGACTAAACTAAGTTCTAAGAATGTTGGCCGTGGCAACATTTTTTGAAGGAAATTTGAAGAAAATCGATAGCTCCCATCTAGAGGTCACCCCAAACAAGCATGCCAAGTTTCAAAGCAATCCAATCATAAATGTGCCCTGTAGGGTGTGCCAAAGGAAATATTGTGGTCTGACTGAACTAAGTTCTAAGAACGTTGGCCACGGCAACATTTTTTGCCAGAAATTGAAGAAAATCGATAGCTCCCATCTAGAGGTCACTCCAAACAAGCATGCCAGGTTTCAAAGCAATCCGATCATAAATGTGCCCTGTGGGGCGTGCCAAAGGGAAATATTGAGGTCTTCTGACTAAACTAAGTTCTAAGAACGTTGGCCGCGGCAACATTTTTTGACAGAAATTGATAGCTCCCATCTAGAGGCCTCCCCAAACAAGCATACCAGGTTTGGAAGCAATCCGATCATAAATGTGCCCTGTAGGGTGTGCCAAATGGAAATATTGAGATCTGACTAAACAAAGTTCTAAGAACGTTGGCCGCAGCAACATTTTTTGAGGGAAATTGAAGAAAATCGATAGCTCCATCTAGAGGTCACCCTAAACAAGCATACCAGGTATCAAAGCAATCCAATCATAAATGTACCCTGTAGGGTGTGCCGGAGGGAAATATTGTGATCTGACTAAACTAAGTTCTAAGAACGTTGGCTGCAGCAACATTTTTTGACGGAAATTGAAGAATTTAGCTTCCATCTAGAGGCCACCCCAAACAAGCATACCAAGTTTCAAAGTGATCTGATCATAAATGCGACCCGTGAGGAGTGCCAAAGGAAATTGTGGACTTACATACTAATGTACTAACATTCTAACGTACGTACATATGCCGATGGACGAGAAGTGATGGCAATAGCTCAGCTTGACTTTGTCAAGTTGAGCTAAAAATTGTGACAGCCTTATATTTATTAGCGGGATCAGGGTTCCATCAGGCAAGGACGGATAAAATTCAAAGCTATTCAAGGCTGATCTTTTGACATTTGTTAGTATTTTTCAAGATTGTACAATGACCAGATTCAATGATTCCCTCTCCCCCCACCCCTTTCACTAGTCCTAACTACGAACCTCTGGTCATTACTCTCTCACTTCTCTTCAAGGGAAGTTGGAGGAGGGGGATGATGACCGGAGGGTGCAAGTTAGGAGTACTACACAAACTATGGCATATAAAACCATATAGTTATGATTAGTGTCGCCTAGTCAGTGTTATTATTTTATGATTATTCAAGGCTCATTTTCCAGGATTTCAGCGTCATGACCCATAATCAAATCAAAGTGTGTTGCTTGAATTCAAGGACACGTAAGAACCCTGTGGATCAGTAGCAAATTCTGCAGTCTAACTGTGATAGCTCAGAGACAATAGCAATTGTTTTTCATATTCAGAGATCCATTTCTATTTTTGCAGTGAGTTGCAAGTTTAGTCAAATGTACCCTCATCATGGCAAATATTCTCATCTTGACCATCTTGAAAGTAGAATACATATACGATAATACCATAGTGTGTTTTGATATGTTTGATATCTCAACTCGTTGAAAGTGAGTTTTTTTCGCGAGGCTTGCCGAGCGAAAAAAACTCACTTTCAACGAGTTGAGATATCAAACATATCAAAACACACTATGGTATTGTTGCATTTATCTTATACTGACCATTTTTGTTCTTTTCTGCATTTTTAAAAGGGTTTTGGGGATGATTTTGTGTCAAAATGTCGACTCATCTGGAGTGGAGTCGACTGCTTTCTCTTGTTGGGCATGAATACATGTGATGTGCTCAGAAAAGCTGTTGGTGTGTAACAAGGCTACAAATTCAAGTGAATGATAGAGTATAGTTCCCCTTAGAAAGTGGCCCTGTAACTGGGAAAACAATTACAGAAAATATACTTACGCCTCAATTCTTATGATTTATGACAAAAATATGTTTGATAATCAATTTCACCAGATTTGACACGATTTATAAACAATTTTGCGAATGTCATCATTATATTATAATATAGAAAAAGACTATAGTCCGTTCTCCAATCTATATGACATAGGGGTATGTGTTATAGATAATCTATAACACATGGGTTATATCTTCAACAGGTATAAGATAAACTTGGTTAACCGACTTTCCTTCTTGTCTACATAAAGTATGTGGGGCTTGAAATCTGAGATATCCTCAGCATGTGCAGATAATTTCATTCAGCTTAACCCTTTACCCAACGCAGACGATTTCAAAATTTATTATTTTAAATATCATTTTTTAAATTTTTTCAAAAATTTTCAACAAAACCATATCATGTGGCACTCTCCAATAATGGAAAACAAAATATTTTATTTCAATACACTTTCTATTATTTAAAAAAAAAAAACAGCGACACCTTACAGGGATGGCAAAGCCATTAGTGGCTTTCAGCACTTTTCAGTAAGGCAATGATAATTGTTTCCAGCACTCAGCCATTTAATAGTGCATTTTGGCGTGGAAGAGATGCAATTACAAGCACACATACATCATACCCTTCATTATGTGTAGATTGTATGAATACAAATTTTTAAATCTCCCTTGTTTATTAAGGATTTTGAAGTGGGCATTTTACTACTCTCCTGTCAAATCATGCAGGACTTACTTAGACAGGGTTCCTGCACCTCACCTGACATGAAATTCCAGGCTTTTCCAGGCCATATACAAGGAGTATCAAGGCAAATAGAAAGTTAAATTCAAGGTTTTTCCAGGCTTATCATAGTTGAACCACTCGAACCGTCTCGGACGTATTTCATTCATCTCAACTTGGTGCGCAATGCTTCATTTTTCAAGGCTTTTCCAGGCCCAGGGAGCAGGCTTTTCAAGGCCTTGAATTTCATTTTTGAAATTCCAGGCTTTTCCAGGCTTTTCAAGACATGTGGGAACCCTGTTAGAAGAGGGGAGCAAATTACCCTCCAACTTAAAGGCCCAAGTTTTCCAATAGTTTCCAGTTTCCAGGGTAGATGACAAACTCTGCATTCAAATTCTGATTGTGTCAACGTCATGGGCTTGTCATCTTGAAAATTGCTTGAGGGCCACTATGGTTTGCCTCAAATCACCCCAGGAGGGCCATTTTGGGTTTGCCTAAAATTACCCCAGTGGGACCATTTATGGTTTGCAGGGGCCATTTTGTTTCAGCCTGCTGGTTAGACAACTATTAGTTTAAGGTGCATGGTTTGTGTAATTATGATGTTCGTCATCACGAAATGTATAGATGCAGGCTTGAATATTTGGATGGAAGATACCTGGCTACCCATGACACTCACTAACAGTGAGTGTTATAGTTATCTTGCATCCAAATAACCAAACCTGTATCTATACATTACATGGTGACTGTACAAGCCAGTACACTGTGCTCACTGCCAGATGCCAATAACTTGGGGTGAATCAATTAGATTTGGGGGACGAAACATCCCAGCTTTGATTTTGGGATGAAACGTACCAGGCGAATCATCAGGGGTCGAACTGTCTTAGGGATGATACGTCAGTAATCGCGTGTGACACAAGAGTTGTTACAGTCTGATGTACAATGTAATAACTAATTGGAATTGCCAGACCTCTCGCTCTTATTTGTAAAGTTACTTACTGTCTCTGGGTGACTGTTTTGATGCCACACTACAAACTTCACAAATTGTGCTTTGTTACCTCCTTCGATCAACGAAAAATTGCAGTTTGAGACAGCTGATTTTGAGGTGCCTTCGACTGAATTAATGCGCCACAGAAATTAGGGTTAGGTGGACGTTTACCATCCACGTAATTTGAATGCAGACGGGCGACTGCAGTCTAGGGAGATCACCCACCTCAAAATGACAAGCTTGTCTTCGTATGTTCACCTGGGGCATGGGGCTGGTGAGGGTTTTTTGGGTGAATTTTCCTTTTTGTTTGCTTTAAAATGAGTTTTGAAGAATTATAAGTGATTTTATGGAAATAAATAGAAAGAATCACCTAATTTGTTTTTTTTTCTGTACTCATAGTTGGCACTTTTATTTATTATTATTTTTGGTGTTTAACAGGTAGAGTGCTGGAAGCCCATATTTGGGCTTTATTCTGAAGTGCTCAGGGACCGATCAGGACTATTTAAAATACGCTCTAGCCTCGGAGGCTATTTTTTCAATTCATGCGCCAGATTTCAATTTACGGCGCCACACTGCTGTTTGTAACACACACTGCAAGTATGTAATAGCTCTCATCATTTTCATTTAGTACACTATAGCAAACATTAATCTTCACTGTGGTTTCTGATCAAGTCTTGGCTGCCTATTTAGGCAGCCAAGACTTGATCAGAAACCACAGTGAAGATTACTGCTTGGTAATTAAGACTTGAAGTATTAACTTAAGCACTCTATAACAATGATAAAATATAATCATATATATAATACATGTAAGAGTGTCTCTCTCGATTATCCATCGAAAGAATATCAAAATATGATCTGAGATGTTACGCGCCAACTGAGAAGCCTATTTCTGAGATTTAAGAGCCAGGTCCTGATGTTTCAGAACCAAATACGCACTGGCGCATGCCCAGGTCAGTCCCTGAGTGCTGGTGCTGCAACTTAATGGCTTCATATTCTATGGATGTGGCTCATATAGTTTTTGAATTGAAATTATTTACTCTATGAGGTTTTGCCTTGTTACAAATTATGGGAGAGTGCCACTATGCACTCTCCCATAAACTGTAACAAGGCAAAGAGATGTGGACAAATTTGGATGACCAAAAATAATTTAGCACTCTACCAGTTAAGGTTGCTTTCAGAATCTATGGCTATATCATGACTGCCAGTTGGCTCCCTTGATATGCTTTTTCACATTTTCATTGTTTGTGCACTCTCTGAAGCAGATTAAGACAGCAAACTTTGTTGATTTGTTTAAGAAGTCTGGTGTTTGAAATATTGCCCTATTGATACTCCATTGTAGACAGTTCCAAAGAAAACAATTAACTTTTTTGTTGGTGTTTGAGGTCACTTTCAGCATCCTTGGTTACATCATGATTAGACTGAAGGTATTCAGTCAAATTGAGGCAATAATCTATAACGATGCTCACCACTTTAGAGGGCTTCCATCTCGGATGCTGATGACCATGTACTTTTTTACCAGTAAAACAGAATTTATTTACCACAGTAAACAAGCACTGCTTCACGTCACTACAGAGGAATATAGTTATTAAAAGGATAGTTTTATTTGTAAAAACATGAGAAAACGTTCACAATTTGGGTTCCAAAATAGGTGTATAGATCCCTGAATTGTGTAGGTAAACAAAAGGCTCCATGGGGCTGGAGGTGATCACCGGAATGAAGTTATTTAATTATTTATACCTTGGTTGTCCATGGCAGATTATTTTTTTTTCTTGTATTGGGATGCTACTACAGAAATAATGCCAAGATTTTCAGTAACGCAAAACTAGGGAGTACAAACATCAACCCAAGGACTTAATTTGAACAAACGTGAAGGATGTTGTATACCAAATATTAAAAGATTCTGAGTGGTGGTTCTGGAGAAGTTTTTGAGAATATTACCAATTTTGCACTTTGTTCAAATTTGCCCCTCAACCACCCCATGGGAACACAACCATCAACCCAGGGACTTCATGTGAACAAATTGAATATGAACCCTATAAGGATGCTGAAAACCAAATATCAAAAGATTCTGACTGTATCTCGAGAAGGAGATTTTTAAAGATTATTCCTCATATTGGACTAAGTTAAAATTCGGGCTCCAATAGACAGCCCAAATATTAACCCAAAGACTAGATTTCAACACACTTAGAACTGACTTCACTAAGGATGTTATATACCAAATATCAAAATATTCTGACTGGTGGATCTGAAGAAGAAGATTTTAAAAGATTACTCCTCAAATTGCACTAAGTTAAAATACAGGTTCCTTTAGAGAGCCCAATTATTAACCAAGGGACCTGAGTTAAACAAATTGAATTCAACCCCCTGTACAAATTCAGTATGCCATAGATTAAATGATTCTGACTGGTGTTTCTGGAGAAGAAAAGTTTTACAGATTTTTCCACATATTGGATGAAGTTAAAATTTGGGCTCCAATAGGGAGACCATATATTAACCCAAAGACTTGATTTGAACAAACCTAGATCTGACTCCCAAAGGAAGCTGTATACCAAATATCAAAAGATTCTGACTGATGGAGTTGAAGAAGATTTTAAAAGATTATTCCTAATATTGCACTAAGTTAAATTTTGGGCTCCCTTAAAGAGCCCAATTATCAACTGATTAACTTGATTTGAACAAATTAAATCCAACCCCTGTAAAGATTCTGTATGTCATATATTAAATGATTCTGATTGGTGTTTCGGGAGAAAAAAGAATTTTAAAGATTATTCCTCATTTTGAACTAAATGCCCAAATAAGATCTAACCTCCCTAGGGATGCTGTATACCAAATATCAAAAGGTTCTGACTGGTGTACCTAAAGAAGATTTTTAAAGATTGCCCCCATACTACACTAAGTTAAAATTTTGGTCCCATAGGAAGACCAAATATTAACTGAGGGACTTGATTTGAAAAATCTTGAATCTGACCCTCATAACAATGATGTATACCATGATAAATATAACATGAAAGATTCTGCCTGGTGGTTCTGAAGAAGATGATTAAGATTATTGCCTATATTTCCCTATGTTAAAATTCTGGCTCATTTATTGAGCCCAAATATGAACCAAGGGGCTTTATTTTAACAAACTTGTCAACCCTCTCCCCCCCCCCCCCCCCCCCCCACACACACACATACACACACACACACATCCTACTGATGCTGCATATAAAAAAATTCTAAACAGTGGTTCGGGAGAAGAAATTTAAAAAAAATTTTGCGAATATGCTAACTTGACATTTTTTCGATGTCCCTACAGAATACCCTGACAAAACCGATGCCAATTTTTTTTACCATTCCATTCTACTGGTTCTAAGAATACTTCATACCAAATAACTGTTCTCTGTTCTGTGTGGTTTGGGAAATATGGGCGTTTGGAAATATTTCTATTTTTAGCTCCTGTGGTTCCCACTGGGACACAGGAATTTTTTTTTGAATGAAACAAGTACTTACAACACAATAATACCACCTACTAAATTTGGTTCAAATCAGACCATCAGTTCAGAAAACAGAAATTCAGGGCAGGCCCAAAACTTGCCCCTCCCAGGACAACTACAAATATTATTCCTCAACCTTTGTTTGAACCTATCTAGATCTAGACCTCAAAAATGGAATCACTACATCCATTGGTTCATGGGAAGAAATGTTTTTTTTAAAATTTGGGGTATTATTTTTCCACCCCTTCACCACTGGGGGCTGCATATTGGTTTGAAAAAAAAACACAAGGCCCCCCTGGGACCATCACCCACACAAACTTTCACTTGAATTGGCCCAGTGGTTTTGGAGGAGAAGACTCAAACACAACTTAACGCGTGATGCTGGATGCTGGACAAAAAAGTGATGACAACACTTCACCTTGACTTTCAGTCATGTGAGTTAAATAAATGAGTCACCTTATAAGAGGTGTGCTTGCTGCATTTCAATAATCTTATTTTCTCATATAGATGTTTTCAAATTTAGTCTTAACCCTTTACCTAACGAATTCCCCGAATCCGCCCGCGTAATATGCAAACTGAGCAGTTGAATAAATTAAATTTTTCAAAATATTTCAACAAAACCATATCATGTGACCCCTCATTGGAACGAGCTCATTGAGCTCGTTCCAATGAGGGGTCACATGATATGGTTTTGTTGAAATTTTTTGAAAAATTTAAATAAAATTCTATTCAAAATAATAAATTTTGGTATCGTCTGCGTAGGGTAAAGGGTTAACCCTTTATCCAACCTAAAGGGCTAAATCTGGCCAGCACTATTCACAAAAATCACAAATCAATTTTCATTATTTTTTCATTTTTTATCTCAAAAACATAGGTTATGACCCCTCCTTGGAATGAGCCTGTTGAGCTCGTTCCAATGAGGGGTATTAACCTATGTTTTTGAGACAAAAAAATGAAAAAAATTAGTTATTCAAGAATTTTGTTTGCAAGTGTCGTCTGCTTTTCATGTTAAGTAAAGGGTTAACTTACTTGTCTGAACTCCTGCAGTACAGATTTATTCAAAGGTATAGTTTTCTGCCTAAGTTTTCTGATGGCCACACCTACACCATTATAATTTCCAACAACCGTAAACACTTGTCGCTGACCCTGCTGACTGTCATTGTCCTGCAATTAAAATAAAAAACATACCATAATTCAAAGATCAAGTTGTTTGGCTAGCTCGTTCATTTACCATTCAAAATTTTAAAAACAATTGTCATTTTTTTAATTTTACTACTTCGTAGGGAATGTAAATGTCATGGTTTGACCTCAATCAAATCAGAGGACAACAGGGCTCAAAATAATTTTTCTTCAATGCATAGCAAAATGCTACACAATTTCGAAAAATTACATAGCATTTTTTGAAAATTGCATAGCATCTTTCTAGTACCAAGTTGTGGGTATTTTTGTAGATAGAAGTTTATACTCTTGTACTTGTAGACTATATATCTATATTACATCATGCATGCATACCAAATTCATGAATTCACAACAGTATTTCTCGTTCAATTCATTCAATTAGTCGATCTGACACCACACCTCAACATGTTCTATATACATTTATAACTCAGAAAAAAAACGAAGTTAAAAATGTGTCGTCTTGCCACCCTACCTGCCTCCCCTCCCCCCCCCCTCCCAATCAGTACTGCAAACCTCATGTAACCCCAAAAAAGCACAAATCACACATACTTGCATGTGTTGTAGTCCCCAATATTCATTCAACATTTAAGCAACAAGTTATCATGCCTATGTCAGCCTAGGCTCTGAACACCAACCACCCCCCCCCCCCCCCTCACCAAGGAAGAATTGGAATAAAACAAAAATAGGTAGGTTGACAGAATTTGATGAGGGTCACATGCAAAACCATGGAAAAAAAATTAGGTATATAAATTAAATAAATTCAAACAGGAAAGTTTACCTATGAATTGGATGGGACATCTATTTCACACCAGTCATGCCATGTGCAGTGAAATGAAAACAGGTGAAATATAGTAGCTTTCTACTTGCCAATTCGTAAACGGAACATTGTTTGGGGTTTTCATTTCTAAGGGATTTTTGGTGGTGGGGTGTCTCCTTTATGAACTACTGTGCTTTTAATGAGGTACCGGTAAGTATATTGTCTTTATTAAAACCTTGACTCGTCTCTTTTTTTGTGGACTGAAAGTGTAACTGCCAATGCCAGTTGGCCATGTGCAATTTCTGGCAAAAATACTCCAAACCACGCCCACAATAGTAATCATCTCATTATAACATGCGTCTGACCAAGATTAAATATGAATTATTCTTGCATTCTTTCCCTGATAAGTTCAATACAGCTTGTGTGGTTGTTCTTTTAGAAAAAAGTACATACAAAAAAGTACAGGGAATCATCTTCTTTTATTTATTCTTCATGTTTTCACTGCAAAAAGAAACTAGATGTTTGAAACTCCATGTTGTATTGCTGTGACATGACCTCATTGTGAATAAATTCATTACCTCCCTTAATGTGCATTCCACTGTTCTGACAAACTTACATAGCCTATTAAGACGAGTACAGGTCGGTACAGAAAATGAAAACAACCAGGCCTGGCAATTTCAGGAGCGCGATTTTTTAGCTCTCCATACTGCCCTCCTGAGAGAATTAAGGAGAGCGAAAAATTGCCCTCCTAAATATTTTGGTCTGGGATGATTGAGATTACATGTATTATGCTCACATTAAATTTTTGTTGTAAAGCAAAAATGTAATTTAA
Organism: Pictodentalium vernedei; assembly: GCA_031216915.1. NCBI lineage: Eukaryota > Metazoa > Mollusca > Scaphopoda > Dentaliida > Dentaliidae > Pictodentalium > Pictodentalium vernedei. The sequence goes on along the minus strand of CM062295.1, from coordinate 679,358,983 downwards.
CTTCGAAGTCACATAACATAACGTAATTTCATTTTGAAAGTGGTTTAGTGGTAAAAGGTAATGGCTGCAACCATACCCAAACACAGTTGCAATCACTTGAAGCAAAATGGGTCACAGTAATATTTTTTTTCTGTCAGTTTCAAGTTCAACAACTGACATCACAGTTTGAGGGGTAATTATTCAAGGAATATTGACACTATAATATACTACCATTACCACTATCCTGTCACTTGAAGCACTTGCACCAGGATGTGGCTGCAGATTCAAGCAGACCTGTTGTCCAAGAAAGTCATACGCCTACCACTACCACCTTCAACTCCCGAAGGGGGGTGAAGGTGGTAGTGGTAGGCGTATAACTTTCTTGGACAACAGGTCTGGGGACACACACAGGTCTTGTCAAGTGTGTGTTCGGTTGATGAGTGAGACATCTAGATGTCTAAGAGATTTCGCTTTACCTTAGTAAAGTTAATAAAATCACTGATGTAGTCTGTTGGTTTCAGTTTCAATGAGTTCGTTCAATTGGATACTTAAAATGCTGTGTAAAGCTAATTGCTCTCCTAAGCTGATTGAGGAGAGCGCTTTTTTGCCCTCCTGCATTTTTCAGAATGCCAGGCCTGAACAACACAGCATGGTTTTCTTTTTCTTTTTTCTTTTCAAAACATCTTAATTTATTCAAAATCAAAGTCAGCCAATAAAAGATTTGCGACTCAATAATGCATGTGATAGGAAAAAGTGTGGGTTTTGTCCCTTAAAATGAGACAGCGTTACCAAATTCCACCCAAAATTCCAGACTTGATGTATCGCAGGGGTCAGTCTGGCAGCTGATTTTAGGGAGAGAGACTTTAGGGAGAAGTCAGGGACCATGAGGTAGAAGTCAGAGGACACAAGAGCTGACATGATGAATTGTGGAGTAAAAAAAAATAAATAAAAGTTATACAAAATTTCATACACACACAAAACTAAGTCAGATGGTATATATCAAGAATGTTATTTAAAATCCCCCAACCCACCCCTACAAAAATCTGTGTCTTTCATGGTTTCTGAATGCTGTAACTCTTTCCCTTCCAGTGATGGTGATGACGATATTAACCATGCAGTTGAATTTCTATTTGCTTCTAAACAGTGGATTCAAAATTTAGTATTAGGCCACACAAAGTAGATCTTCTGTTTCTCAGGCCATTATTTGTGAAATTGCATGCGGGCAAGCGTTTTTTTATTTTTTATTTCAGTAATTTCTTCTTTGCCATCAAAAGTTCATGTTCTTGGTTCAAGTTTTAGGCCTCATAATCTACAGAATAGCATGGGTGGTGGTGTATTTCATCCCTTGAGTGCAAGAAGGCTTTGCAATGCTAAAGCATTGCAAAGCCTTCTTGCACTCAAGGGACAAATTTATCAATATTTTTAACTTGGGTAAAATATCAGACATAAACCATTTAATTTTTATTTTTTTAAAGTTTAAATTGGTTATAAAAAGAGAGCATGCGGCAGCCAAAAGGACCATGCGGGAGGGCCTGAGTAACAGATTTTTTATTTTTTTAGGCCTTACCTATTGTGAGAGTGTTGCAGTAGAAGGTATATTCCTTTTAACCCTTTACCCAACGAATCGGCCGCATCCGCCCGCGTAATATGCAAATTCAGCAGTTGAAAAAATTTTTTTTTTGCAAACAATTTCAACAAAACCATATCATGTGACCCCTCGTTGGAACGAGATCGTCGAGCTCGTTCCAATGAGGGGTCACATGATGTGGTTTTGTTGAAATTTGTTGAAAAATTTCAAAAAAATGATTTTTAAAATAATAAATTTTGATATCGTCTGCATTGGGTAAATGGTTAAAAAAAAATATTTAAAGTGTTTAAAATAAATTTCAAGTTCACAAAAGAGGCTGGGGCATTCATGGTGTCTGAATGCTGTAATGGAATTGAAAAGCGTAGTTAAAAATGTTTTCGATATCCTTCGTTAAATAAGCGTTATTAACAATTTGAGTTAATTTATTTCTCACGTAAATGACAAAATATTTCAGTTGTCTCACTTCCCTTCTGTGCTCGATAATAATGCCAACACACAGTGCAGAAATAATGATAATTTCTTTCGACCATCTTTCATTGACACGTGCGATTGGTCCTATGAAGGCCTGCCATTCTTATCTATCCCAATATGTGTGATTTCTATCGTAGCCTTATTAAATTTAACCCCCTTCCAAAACAAGTTTTCAATGCAACTTTCAATGAAAAATATTTTTCAATGGAAAAGAGTGAAACTGTAAACAGTTTCGACCTTTTTTGGATGAACTATCTCCTACACATTTTTTCTTTGTTTTGAAACGGTGGTTTATTTTAATAAATTCTCATTGATATGATGCGTGTCTTGTGTGATTTGTTGTTTTTGCTGGCACTTGGTTTTCAAATAGCCATTTTGTGCTGTTGCTATCAGTTGGGGCGAATGGTTCGAACGACTACTCCATGACAAGTATTTTCAGAAATATAAAATTGGGCTAGTTTAGGCTATTTTCAGAGCCGTATGATGGATTTTAACTGCAGACGTGTTTACTTTGTTATGAATGAGAAAGCGTTTTTTTTTTTTTTTAAAAATGCATAAACAGCCTTGTCTCCCGAGGAAGTTCTGGAGGGCGACTTGAATTTGGCCCACAATGTCTGCCAAGTTGACTTGAGGAATGAGAAGGCGACTTCTTCGTCCCAGTCGCCTAACCCCTTGACTCCATTTACATTGTATCATGAATCGCAATGAGAGAGAATAATATGCAGCGCTAAAAGTGAGTTTTGCATCGCGAAATGCGATGCGATACCGTTTATTTTGAGCCCTGGAGGACAGTATTGATTGTGTCTGGCAAACAATGTAATACAGTCAGCAGACAAATACCATACTGACCCGGGAATAAGCCAAGGGGGTGCGTGAAGTGAAAGAGGGAAAATATAGTATATGGGTGGGCTTATTTTTGAGAGGTCAAGCCTGCAGAATTTAGACACAAAGTTGACACAAAGTTAGGTGACTCAGTCAATCCCATAATAAGGATGCATTAATCCTTTACCTAACAAATCGCTTGCATGCACCTGTGTAAATTTACAAAATGAACAGTTGAAAAAAAGAATGTAAAACAATTTGAACAAAACCATATCATGTGATCCCTCATTGGAAAGAGTTTGTCAAGCTCGTTCTTGGGCTACAGAATATCGATAAATCAATAGATACTGGACTTATGCAACACTGCTGACACAGAATGCTTTTCTCTTGAAAACTTGGTTGTTTCGGGGGGGTCCACTTCAGGCCTGGCATTCTGAAAAATGCAGGAGGGCAAAAAATCGCTCTCCTCAATCAGCTTAGGAGAGCAATTAGCTTTACACGGCATTTTAAGTATCCAGTTGAACGACCTCATTGAAACCGAAACCAACAGGCTACATCAGTGATTTTATTAACTTTACTAAGGTAAAGCGAAATCTCTTAGACATCTAGATGTCTCACTCTACAACCGAACACACACTTGACAAAACCTGTGTGTGTACCCAGACCTGTTGTCCAAGAAAGTCATACGCCTACCACTACCACCTTCAACCCCCCAAGAGGGGGTTGAAGGTGGTAGTGGTAGGCGTATGACTTTCTTGGACAACATGTCTGCTTGAATCTACAGTCACATCCTGGTGCAAGTGCTTCAAGTGACAGGATAGTAGTAATGGTAGTATATTATAGTGCCAATATTCCTTGAATAATTACCCCTCAAACTGTGATGTCTGTTGTTGAATTTGAAACTGACAGAAAAAAAAATATTGCTGTGACCCATTTTGCTTCAAATGATTGCAACTGTGTTTGGGTATGGTTGCAGCCATTACCTTTTACCACTAAACCACTATCAAAATGAAATTACGTGATGTTATGTGACTTCGAAGTTAAATTACATTTTTGCTTTACAACAAAAATTTAATGTGAGCATAATACATGTAATCTCAATCATCCCAGACTAAAATATTTAGGAGGGCAATTTTTCGCTCTCCTTAATTCTTTCAGGAGGGCAGTAAGGAGAGCTAAAAAATCGCTCTCCTGAAATTGCCAAGCCTGCCACTTGGTGGTACACACGGGTCAATATTCAGCCCCTTGCTCATTTGGGAAAAATATGTTTTTTCCCAATTTGGTGTCCAAATTTCACAATTGTCATCCTGTATAAACACTAATTGTTATTCATATTGGCAATTAGGATTGAATTTGATTGCAGTGAAAGGAAGAATATCACATGAACAGCCTGTAATTCTGGGCAAAATTAGCCAAACTAATAATTGTGGTTTGGGAAAAGAAGATTGTGATTAACAATACAATCACAGTATTGTTCTCTTGTGAATTTTGTATATATTCTGGTAAATTGACGTAAATCTGAAAATCGATTTGCATAAGGATTCACTCAAATCTCCAAGTACACAAATCTTAGTACATTCGCTTAAAAAAAACAGTTGGAACAGTTGCAACTTTCTGCATTATAGCTATTTCATGACTGCAATACATATACAAAGACATGTATATCCAGACACTATATAAGTCACACTTTTTTCCCTAAAAAAAAAGGGTCCCCAAATTAAGGGTACATCTGATACATCTATCCAGTTTTTGGTGAAACTCTTGGGTGATGTTCTGGATACCTGAGTTCTTAAATAGTTGACAACACATTTATATTTTGGCCCATTAACAATTGAATAAAATTTACTGTACTCACTACCTTATGTTCAGCTGAAACCAATATCTTTAATAAAGCATTTTTTTTACAAACATGCACAGTGCTATTTTATCTAGATTTAAAATCACAATATATAGACAGATCTGATATAAGGGAAACAATTAAGTTCTTTGACCTTCTCTTCAAAAAAAAAAATTCCACAATTCATCACTGTAGTCATTAGGTTAATTTGTTCATGAATATTAATCAATACCCCTGTTTATGGAGTGTGAGCAGTTCAAGCCTTGCATTTTCCTCTCCATTGTTTGGTTCTTCTTCCAAGATATCTTACAGATATATAAATGTTATAGTAAATTTCCTTTCTTATTATACCGACCGAAATTGTTTACTACAGGCTTGCACTACAGTGGAAGACCCTAACTCAGATAAAATACTCTCTATTTTAATCTTTCCCAAGAGATGTGGGAAAGAAAAGTGGTGTAAAACACATCACGAAAAAATAAGCCAAAACTGGGCCGAGCGCCATCGGCGCACACCCATTATGGGACGCTCTTCCCTTAGTACAATTCCACGACTTCTGTTAACCAATGTGCAGTGCAGTCATCAATTAATCATTCTTTTGAGTCTGCCAACATAGGAGTTATGTGATCAGCAGGGAGGAAGGATTCTTACCCAAAGAAGAAGACAGGAGGGCTTCCATGTAAACAAATGCGATAGGTATAATAAGAAAGGAAATTTACTATAAAATTTATATTTCTTATCAGCCTACCTTACAACTGTTTACTACAGGCTGAATAGGCAACAGGATGGAGGGAATCACATAACCGACCCACACATAACTCAATTGCACAGAGGAAGAGATCCCTAGTCCTATCAAACCATGGCATCACAAACATTAGTAAAAGACAATGAAAGATGAAATATATGGTGATGTGCGGCGCACAGACAGAAAGGGCAGTAACAGCACGGAGATGGAACTGGCCCCATAAGAAGCTGAATGGCTGAGATAGACAACAGCCCAAAGAAAGAGGGCCCTTAGAACAAAGGTCCTCTGTCAGCTCTTGCAACTGTTGCAGATAAGTGGAGAAGGTAGCATTTCTCCAGTAGGCTGCCAGCATAACATCCGACAACAGGACGGAGTTAGTATAAGCCCTGAGAGGAAGACAATGCACGCACCTCGTGGCAGAAAAACGATTGGTAATACAATTGCCAGTAGCTAGACGAGCGGAAGCTGCACAAATAGCAAGACAAATCCATCGAGAAATGGATTCAGGAGAGATCTGGCATGTGAGAAAACGCATATCCACCCAGGATAAAGGCGCGACCCCCCCCCCCCCCCCAAGCAGAGCAGCTCCCAAGAAAGTGTCCATCTTGGAGTAAACTGCAAAGTCCTAGGCCTTTTCAAGGAAAAGTGCTGAACAAGCTTGGAGAGGCAAGGATGAGTGCCTATACGATGCTGTACCACATATGAAAAAGGTCTCCGAAGCACGGACGTGCACCCATTGCTGGAGACCCCCCAGAAACAAACACCAGAAACTCCACAATCGGTGTGATCGAAGGAGTGACAGAAGCAACAGAGTGACCGCACACCATCGACAGAACCTTCTACAGAGGCTAAACCAGTGGAGTGAGTGCCTCCTTGAAAAAGAAAAGCAACTCCACTGCTCGTCTCGAAAAAACCACTACGGAGGAGACAGGTCCCGATAAAAGACATGCGCGAAGGCACAATGAAGTCGGGTTGACCTGAAACCTCCTTGGGCGACTTTGGCAAAGAAAGTCGCAACGTAGAGAGAGACAAGCCGGAACCGCTGCTAACAGAGAGCAGAGCAGATTGATCCACACCCACCGAGGCGACAGGGGAGTGATCGAAAGGATTCGACAATTGCAGGTTCATATCTGAGCTAGAACCTGAGGCAGAATCGGAACCGGCAGGAAGGCGTAGCCGACAAGACCGTTCCAAAGGAAGGACAAAGCATCCATGGCAAAAGCCAGAGCACCTGGACACGGGACACGAAAGTGTCCACTGATGGTTCCAATGAGTCGCAAAGACATCAATCTGGGGATGACACCAGAGATCGCAAAGAGACTGGAACAGCGCCATGGGGAGCATCCACCTGATGGAAAAGAACCTGCCCCGTCGGCACAGCTATGAAGGTCAGACGACCTGGAAAGTGACAAACCACCACTCTGGCGTTGACATCCTGAGCGAGCAGTAGAAGATCTTAAACCAATGCATACATGGGAACATAGTGCATGCCGCCCTGGTTCCGAATGTAAACAACCACTATAGAATCGTCAGACCACAGAAGGACTTGACAATTCGAAAAGCAGGGGATCCACTGCCGGAAACACACGAAGAGCTGCTAGATCTTGGTCCCATGACCCATGAAGGAAAAGACCTAGAGGATCCAATGTCACATCCCTTCCGAGATCAATGGTGATTACCGTCAGAACATGATCAGACGTAGGAAAGTCCAACAGAACTCCCTGCATAATACACGGAACATCTGTCAGGGGAGAAGACTCCAGTAACAGAAGCACCAGAACCAGAGGATCGACATTCGGCCTCCAACGATTGAGCAAAAAGTGTTGGAGAGGTCAGACATGCAATCGACCGAGAGGAATGAGATCCGTCACTGAAGCGCAGAGACCAAGCAGTCGGGGAAGACTCCGAGCTGATGAAGTCCATCCCAGATGACAAGACGGACAAGGGACCAGGTCCGACTTCTCTCTGCTGACTCTGAACCCTAGTGACGTGAGTAGGCTCAAAAGTGTGACGACATCAGACTCCACAAAAGCAGCATTGGATTGCCTCGGGAGGATATCAACTAGACAAGCTGAAGAAGACACCCTGGACTGTGTGTGATGTAAGACTAACACATGCGACATCAGACAGGTGAAGGCCAAGGATCCAGGCCGAGGCCAAAGGGAATGGCCTTGAACTGGAAAACATCCCGGCAATGGAGCGGCGAACCGATCTGAAAGCCTTCATGCTGAACTGAGGAGCAATGATAGACTGCGTCAGAATACTCATATCGATAACCTATCTGAGTCGGCCGTCCTTCTTTGACATCAAAAACATGCGGGAGCAAAATCCCACTGAAGGAAAGTTCTTGATGACCTCGATTTCCCCCTTTGACAGGAGATCGCCTATCTCCATGATCAAAAGTTCCCAATGTGTAACGATGAAAGGGACTCATGTTGGAAGAGGCACTCTCTACTTAGTGGAATGCCTCAACCTGGGACGAAATCGAGGTGACTACTGCAGACGCCTACCCCACCCTGTGAGTGAGTAGAAGTGGCAGTAGGAGGATCAGCTCTTAGCTTCGCAGAGGAAGCAGAAGGATACCTGTTAGGCTTTGGACGGCGCCTGCCTCCAACAGAAGGCCGATCAAGCTGACTAAGCAGCAGCAGATCAATGCAATGACAAAGAGAGCCATCCCGGACCGTCGCCACGGAACCATGGAATAGTCATGGACCCGCCGAAAGAGGCAGATCGAAGAGCAGCGCACTGCCCCTCAAGAAGGGGATGTCTTGTGTCCAGCACAGTGTACCAGGTGTACCTGCGAACTAGTTTCAAGCTAGCCGCATTACAGGTATGTGTGTGTGAAGATGCATGAGCGCCGTGTCCAGCACAGCGTACCTGCGAACTAATTTCAAGCTAGCCGAGTTACAGGCATTTGTGTGAGAAGATGCATGAGTGCCTTGAACAGCACACACAAAACAAAACCTGATTGTCGTCAAACTCATCTGGGAGCAGATAAGCAGCAAAGCACAGACGACATGATCGAAGAGAGAAAGCATTCCAGCATCCCTCCCGATAAGCCCAACATGGACTCCAGGGTCTCCATATGGCTGAGGAGTCTTAGTCCCCATCCAAAACCGTCAAAGTCTGGCAGACTGACAGATTGGCGAAATCATAGGAACGATAACGCACCTGGAGGCAAAAAGTGTCAACCTTGATGAAGAACGTCTTCATAGCCTTGGAACTCAGCATAGAGTCCAAAGCGGTTAATGCTTCAACCACCTGTACAGGCACAGTCGAAGATGCCCAGAAGCATGTTGCTCCACAGGCTGTAGCCGTGCGACCCATGATCGCAGCCGGGCTGACACTGTCGGCTAGTTTGACGGTTTGAGACCTGGAAGGAACCCAAACTCAAAGTCATGTGCCTGCCCCAAGTCAGAAGATTGTTGGCTCTCGACGTCAGGAATGTCAGACTCATCCCACGACTCGGAAGACACATAGCTCATCATGGGCAAACCAGGCGACACCTTCCATGGTGTAGGCACACCAGGGGATCAGAAAGCGGCCTGTTTCCAATCCTGGGAGACAGCGCCACAGGGGGCGCCCGGAAACCACTCATAGCCTCACTGGAAGCAACGGAAAAGGCTCGCGGACAGAACCTAAATGAGCAAGGAGAGGGCCTCCCTAAGCTCACTGACTGTCGGAACGGAACGACATGGGAACAAACCGACAAAGTGGCTTCACTCCTGACCCATTTACCAGCGAAGGGTCACGATCCTCAAATAAACCCGACGGAGACGATGGGCTGCAGCCGAAAACATCTGAAGGCAGATGTGTATTAGAGTATCACATACCACGAGGATTAACAGAGCGGAAACTCAGGAGAGTCGCTGCGGACCTCTGTGGGACTGAAGGTCCAGGCTGCACAAAAAGCGTTGGTCACAAAACTGGCCCTGGGACCAGAGTGCGTGGACGGAAATGCCACGGAGCTCATGGTGACTCCACCATGAACATCTGGATTCAATGAGAAAAACTGAGGTACTCGGCGGCTGAGAGACCATAGTAGAGGGTTTGGCCGGCAGCCCCTTCCAACTTTGCCAAGTTGAAGTCAGGGAAGGCTGAGGCCAATACCCCACATCTAAACTACCAGACATCCCTGCAGACCCCTGCAGGGATAAAACTGCTGTGCTCAATGACAGAGGACACAGAATGGAGGTTCAGTCTGCAGCCACCTCCGACTTCGTCGAGTTGAAGTCAGGGAAAGCTGAGGCCAATACCCCACGTCTACACTACCAGACACCTCTGCAGACCTCTTTAGGGAGAAAACTGCTGTGCTCAACGACCGAGAGGACACAGCAGGGGGTTCGGTCGGCAGCCACTTCCGACTTCGCCGATGTTGAAGTCAGGGAAGGCTGAGGCCGATACCCCACACCAACATTACTAGACACCTCTGCAGACCCCTGCAGGGATAAAACTGCTGTGCTCAACGGCTGAGAGGACACAGCAGGGGGTTCAGTCGGCAGCCACTTCCGACTTCGCCGAGTTGAAGTCAGGGAAGGCTGAGGCCGATACCCCACAACCACACTACAGACATCACTGCAGACCCCTGCTGGGTTAAGCCGAGACCGGCTAAAATGGTGACTGATGACGCTGTAGACGGAACTGCAGTAGCAGCAGATACGATGGGAGCTGTTGAAACTGGCGGAAAAGGGGAGAGAGCAACCTAGCTCGGCCTCCAACGGAGGAGTTACAACCCTCGTGACAGCCTCAGATGTCAACTGGAGAAGGCGCATAATCCCGGAACCAGGCATCTCTTCACCAGATATCCAACAGCTCCCGCAGTATCCACCATGGTAAAAAAACTGCACATCCCCCACGCATGGGGAATAACTCTCTCCAGACGTGGTTGAGTCGGGAGGACCCGAAACAACAGCATTCCCCAGCCTCCACAGGTGCAGGAGGAGCTGCACATCCCCCATGGAGGGGGTGTAACTCTCACCAGACGTGGTCGTGTTGGGAGGCCCCAAAACGACAGCGCTCCCCCCCCCCCCCCCCCCCCCCCCCCCCCCGCGCAGGTGAAGGAGGAACAGCCACGAGAACACACCAAAAGCGAGGGCAAAAGGAATTGCCCTAAAGAAACCAAACTGGAAAAAAACGAGGTGAGAGCAGTAGAAGAAAAAGGTGACCTCAACAGATACAGAATGTAGAACACCCCCAACTACGAGAGAAGGTGGCAGAAAAAATAACCGATGGGTACACGACAGAACCCAGAAATCCTGTCCATACAATCCCTCATTGACACCTTACTCCAATAATAATAATAAAATTTATCAACCGAAAAATTTTATGTCCGAAACGCGATGACACGATGTCTAAAAACATTCACGAAATCGGAATATATAAATAAAATTCAATGAGAATGTGGTTGAAAATATTAACGAGAATATATAAAACACAGTCCTGTTATTATACGATCTTCAGATCCATAATTCCAGTCACAGGAAAACCATTATCGACGAGTTGAATTATCAGTTTCGTAATGCAAAATGGAGATACATCCTCCACGTGTCTCGGACAAAAAAAGAATGATTAATTGATGACTGCACTGTGCATTGATTAACGGAAGTCATGGAATTGTACTAAGGGAAGAGCGTCCCATACTGGGTGTGCGCCGATGGCGCTCGGCCCAGTTTTGGCTTATTTTTTCGTGGTGTTTTTTACACCACTTTTCTTTCCCACATCTCTTGGGAAAGATTAAAATAGAGAGTATTTTATCCGAGTTAGGGTCTTCCACTGTAGTGCAAGCCTGTAGTAAACAACTGTAAGGTAGGTTGATAAGAAATGCCCTGTGGTAATGTTTGTGTTAATTATTAATGTTCACATTAGCGGGCATTATTAATGTTTGAATGGATTATTAATGTGCAGGCTCCCCTTTCCCTTTGTTTCTGTGTATGTTGTGTCTTCGAACTAGACCAATTCCTGTTAGACCAATTCCCTTTAGGTCAATTCCCAAGAGACCAATTCTCCTCAGACCAACTACATACTGTTATTGATTAAGGGTTGATTAAGGATAATTAGGAAAACATTTATTTTTAAAAATCTCCCCAACATCTATAAAATATCGATAAGCCAGAAAATGAGCAGACTATCATCTGAAAAATGAGGTCCCCAGAGGGTGAATTTGCTGATCACCAAATTTAAAGCAGTAAGAGGTACCCAGTGGATAAACTGACCCACTGTATGGGATAGCATCAGCAAATTCACCCTCTGGGGACCTCATTCTGCAAATGACAGACTGCTTATTTTCAGGCTTGAATATCAATAACATTAAATACATTTATAAATATTTATAAATATATCAAATTATTTATGAAGAATTATTTTTAAAGTAGAACACACCAGTTGGTCTAAGAGGAATTGGTCTTTTGGGAATTGGCCTTGTGGGAATTGGTCTAAAGGGAATTGGTCTAGTGGGAATGAACCGTGTATGCACTGTGTGTAACACATACCCCCAAAACTATACTTGAGGTGATGCCTGGATAAAACAGTTCTTAGAGGGTTACGATCAGGCCTGAAAATGAGCCGTCTGACATTTGCAGAATGAGGTTCCCAGAGGGTGAATTTGATGATGCTATCCCGTACAGTGGGCCAATTTATACTTTGGGTTCCTCCACCCGTAAAACTGTCACGGTCATGGTTAGCCATTGTGCAGAAGTATGTGACCTTAAACACCAATAAATAATAATAATAGCATCACTAAAATTTCCCCTCTGTGAACCTCAATTGGAATCAGAGTATCCAAACTAAACAGAAAGAGGTACCCAGAGGATAAATTGGCCCACTGTATGGGATAGCATCATCAAATTTACCCTCTGGGGACCTCATTCTGCAAATGTCAGACTGCTTATTTTCAGGCCTGATTGTATCCATCACAGTAAACGAGGCACAAATGACGTGCTTTTATTTGAAAACAATAAAGTACCTTGCATGGGTCTTGTATCAAACACTTTTGTACACACTATTTTGAAGGCAACATGCTATCGTGATGTATGAGTGTGCAAATAGCCAATCACTTTGAAGTACAAGTGCAAAATACCACAATTCCAATGGCATTTCACAAGGAACATTTCCAGGTTTTAAATAGCAGGAATGCCATTGGTCGAAATGTCCAATGGGACCAACTATGCATGCATATTGTAATATGTGTCTTCTCACCTCAACTTGTTTCAAATTCGAGGTAAACAATATTCAATTGACTTTTAATAATGACTATAGCAAAAGTCACTCAAAAGTGCGAGAGGACTCCAAAGCTGGATATCCCGTACATATATGATAACTTATAATGATAGGTAAACTGTCTAACCGGTTTCGTCAGAGACTTTTGTCTTGTGTGGTAGCTCTCTCCTATTTATATAAAAAGCCTGGCGGGTAGAATTGCCGGGTAGAGGTGGCGGGTAGAAACTGCCTGATTGTTACAGCAAAACGTTTTTTGGCGGATGGGAAAAGCGGGTAGATCTGACGGGTAGATGTGGCGGGTAGAGATCTGCTGAATTAGCTTGTAGATAAGTTAGGGGTGTATTTATTTACGTAAACCTTTTTGGGCAATTATATCTTTCAAATTCAAACCAAGCTGTGGTGAAAAATAGGATGACAGGTAAATCACAGAAATCTGGTCAAGATCTATGATATGTATGAGGTATCCAAGTCGAGAATGGCAGGATAAAAAGAACAAGAAATCGTTTACCATTATGTTAACCATGGATAACAAGAGCGCACGTATCGCTGAAGCAATACAATGTCCCCTACCGGACTAATGAGCATTAATAATTATACAAATGTTATAACCTAGATGTGATCAGCATGAATTCCGTTGAAGCATTTCCAAAAAAAGTCCGGAAAACTGATATTTTGGCGCTTTTCCATATTTCCACGGGCCATAACTCACACAAGAATAATGCAATCAGCATGAAACTCAAACTTGATCTGTAAGTCATCGTTCTATAGTAGTTTACCAAAAATGAAATCATTCTGTTGAAGCATTTCCAAAAAAACTCCGGAAAACTGATATTTTGGTGCTTTTCCATATTTCCAAGGGCCATAACTCACACAAGAATAATGCAATCAGCATAAAACTCAAACTTGATCTGTAAGTCATCGTTCTATAGTAGTTTACCAAATTGAAATCATTCTGTTGAAGCGTTTCCAAAAAAACTCCGGAAAACTGATATTTTGGTGCTTTTTTCCATATTTCCAAAGGCCGTAACTCACACAAGAATAATGCAATCAGCATGAAACTCAAACTTGATCTGTAAGTCATCATTCCATAGTAGTTTACCAAAAATGAAATCATTCCGTTGAAGTGTTTCCAAAAAAACTCCGGAAAACTAAAGTGTGACTGACCAACTGACAGACTGACAGATGGACGGAATGCAAACCTATAGTCCCCTCCGGCGATGCCGGTAGGGGACTAATAAAGAAAAATATAAATCACAGTTTTGTTATTTCTTCTTTATTCTCTTTCTGTTGTGAGGGGTAGGTGAAGCGTTTTGTGGTTCAATATGAGTCCCTGGAGAGGATGTTGGCAGCACACTTGAGTACTTTGCTCATGCTGTATAGGCTTGCGATGGTGGCAAAGACTGTGTTTGGCAGGGTATTGCCCTTGTGTAACGCTATCCTAGGGTGCAGTGGTCCGATGTCGGTGTTAATGTGGCAGTTGAGGGGTGTCCTCACATAATAAGTTGTTTTCGCTGTTGGTGGTCTGGTGCTGCAGGGGTGGTTTTAAAGCCAGTTCGCCCATATCATCAGGTGGAATCACATCCATGGTGTTTCTGTTAATGTCTCTCTGATTTGTTGATCTTATCGATGTAGACGGTAGGATCTCCCTCACTGCCATGCCAAGTATGTCTGTGTCATTAGTGTAACTCGTTCACATGCCATTTGATTTAATTGTACTTGCTGAGTGTGTCGTTTGCGGTTTAGATGTTTTGTGTAATACTCATTCCTATTGAATGTTAGATTACAGTCTTTGCAAGAGAAAAAGCCAATCCTAAAGCGTTTGACTCTCTTGTGTCGGCGCAGTCCCTCTTTGGTCGCATAAACTGTGCTGCAAATGGTGCAGGTTTCAGCCATGGTTAATGGTATGACTTGTAATTAACTCTCTCTTGGTCAGAGTCATTGTTACGTAGTCTTAATTGTGACGTGTTTTCGTCTATGTTGTGCATATTCTCTAACAGGCAGGTGACATGTAGAACAGAAAACTATAAAAAGTGATTAAGCATTAAAAAGTGACTAAAAGTCCTTTCTGTTCATGAACAGAAGGGACTTTTAGTCACTTTTTAATTTTTAATAATGACTGTTGAGATAAACCACTCAAAGAGTTGAGAAAGAAAAGTAATAAAGAAATGTTCTGTGGTCTGCAAGGGTGGTAAAAACAGGCCTGGCATTTTCAGGAGAGCGATTTATTCAATCTTTAAAAAATTGAGAAGGGCAAAAACTAGACCCCCTGACCTTATAAAATAATGATTACCATAACCTATTCCAAAAACCAACATCTTTTCAGATTTCTACAATGTTGGTCTCAGTAAGATGGCCACACTACCTCTTCCACACCTCCTGGCCTTGCCGAGGCCCTGAAGTGAGGGAGGGGCAGTGTAGCCATCTCAGAGAGACTACCTTGTTACCAGCACCAAATAAAATGTACAAAGCTCACAAGGCAGAATTCTGTAATAGTAAAACTTCATTTTGCCACGTTTAGCTACTGTAAACTTGAGGAGAGCTAATCGCTCGCCTAGGACATGCGAGGGGACTAATTTTTAGCCCTCCTGCATTTCTTAAGAATGCCAGGTGTGTAAAAAGAGAAAAGACCCAAATTTAAACCATTGATAATCAGTACCAGTGAAGTAAAATCACTTCCTGTAAATCAGGATAGGCAAGTTGAAATTTGCATTTCGGGGTGGACCCGACTTTTTGGTATAGTTGTTTTAGTTTGTCAGGATCGGTTACGGTACTGAAAATTGTACCGTTTACAATCATTGTATCAAAATACTAGTGTTGGAATGGTTAATCAACTAATCAACATCAACTAGATTTTGGTTATTAATCAATATAAAAAATGCCAATTGACTAGTCGTTCCTTTCTACCAAGCAAAACATATCTTTGGCCACACATGAAAGCTGTGTGGTTAGTTACCAGCCCACAAGCATTATTCAAGAATAATTTACTTCGTAAAACACCTGCGAACAGAGATGAATTTAGGAATAATACATACCACCACATGTATTGGAAGAATTTTTACCCAATAATTAACTATTTATAAAAAATGTATGCCATATCGTACCAAATGTTTTGGGGAATTGAGAAACATGTCAGCCAAGGAAAACGAAAACCAGCTTTTTAAAGCTGATTATAATTCCAGGAAATGATGTATTGTAAAGAGAAAACCGAATTTACATGTAAGGCCATGAGGTTTGTTAAAAAATAAACAACTAAGATTAATGGAGTGACCAACATCTCGTTTCTTGTATTGAGTTTCAATTTGTGTCACTTTCTTTTGATATTGAATATCACTCAACCTTCTGACATCAATTGATCAGATGAAAACTTACATTGGAGAATCAAAACATTGTCAAGAATAAGTTATGTAGTTTAACCCTTTACCTAACATAAGAAGCAGACGACACTTGCAAAAAAAATTCTTGAAAATCTAATCTTTTTCATTTTTTGTCTCAAAAACATAGGTTATGACCCCTCGTTGGAATGAGCTTTTTCCAACAAGGGGTCATAACTCATGTTTTTGAGACAAAAAATAATGAGAATTAATTGGAGATTTTTTAGAATGGCGCTGGCTGGTTTTTACCATTATGTTGGATAAAGGGTTAAACAAAACAGAAGCAGCACAATTTGCTAATTTGCATTGCACTGGAGTAATTTAAAACTTTGGTTGGCTGCTGATTTGTCACGGTTCTTTTGAAGGCGGGTTCTACAGTATATGTCCGTGTATACGTTGCCCCGTGTATAAGTCACACCCCCAATTCTCTCTTGGAATCCCTCCCTTTTGCCTAAAGCCTATGTATAAGTCGCACACCCATTTTCAAGTATATGCAATCAACAAGAATTAGTTGCAAGTTATGTTTTGCCAATTTGGGGTAGTTTGGGATGCAACGGAAATAGGTAAATTTTCACGAGTTATCAAGTGTTGAATAAGATAAAAGAATAAAGGAAAATTATTAAAGATTTAAAAAATACTCGCATTTATTTGTTCTTCGTTGTTTGTTTATCAACCCAATGTCTTCATCCCTGTCAAGAAAATCCGACACTTGTTTGTGACTGAAACTTACTAGTTTCAGAAGCAGAGTACCATTTGCGCAGTTGTTGTGTTTATGTTGGTTTCTCCTGAACGTGAGAAACCAATATAAATACAACAACTGCGCAGGTTACAGTGCAAATTGTTTTCAAATTGTTGTCCTACATAAGCATTGTTGGTGCTATTGAAACTAAGTTTACCTGGTGCACGTGTGCGTAATTTATAACCGGACATCATTACACATCAGTGAATTGGAGTTCAAGGAATAAATAAATACTTCTCTCCAGGTATTGCTGGCATACATTTAATGTGTTTTTATTTTTTCATTGTTATTTTGATGATTTTGTATTTTTTATGGTTTCATCCATGTTGGCCCCACAAACCTATTGATTTCCGGTACACGCACTGATGTAAACACATGGGCCGATTGAACAACAATGACTAATTAGAATACTTCTTTTTTATTATTTATGGATAAAAGTAACGGAAAACACACATATTTTATTGACAATTTATTTTCTGAAGAATTTAAACTGAAATAAAATGAAAAGAAAATAATTTTGGTGAATCTGCAGTCAGTCAAAACCACACACTGTACTGTTATACAATTGACAAACGGTTGGAACAATGTTTGTCCGAAGAAGTCAACGCCCTGAAAATTCTCTGAAACAAGTCGTACCCATATATAAGACGCACCCCCGATTTTGACATCACTTTTCCAGGTAAAAAAGTGTGACTTATACACCGACATATATGGTACAGTAGAACCTGTCTTGAGAGACCGCCCTTTGGGCCACACAAAAGTGGTCTCTCAAAACAAGTGGTCCCTCATAACAGGTTTCAGGTTTTCTCAAGTCAGTGAAGAACCAAACACAAAATTCAGAAATGGCAAAAAAAGGATTTTTGTAATTACTTTGTAGTTGTTCTTTTTTATGAAGTTTTTGTAACAAATTGAAATGGACTGTTATAAAAATTATAAAAATAAATTAATGTTGAAAATCTTCATTGAAGATTTTCAACACAAATTTATTTTTATGATCCTATCTGTCACATTTCAGGTAGTATGAAATTGTTTATTCAGCAATAATCCCAATCTTTTCACAGGTGTCTTCACTATCTCAGCTAAAACACTAAAAATCAAACATGCTAAATAATAAAGGTAAAGGGAAGGTGAAACAACAGGCAGTGAAAACGGTGAAAGCTGGGACCTTCTACCAGGAAGGGCTTGTTACAACCGATAATGTTACAATGCCACATAATGTTACACCAACGCATAATGTTACAAAAAATGTAGTAAACAACCGATAATGTTATAAACTCTGCATACTGTTATAACTTTTTTCAACCCGTTATGTTATAAAAAACGACGCATATAACTTTTTTCAACCCGTTATGTTACAACAAATTAACCGATAATGTTATAACTTCTGTATACTAATTCCAGTTACAGCTATTGTAGATGGACTTTACCACTTACCATTTATTGCCGCATAAAGGTATGTAATATTTATACTAAAGGTTTCTGCTCTGGTTAAGGCGAGGAGACCCCCCCCCAACTCCCGGGGATTTATCATAGAATGACCTAGTCACGTTACATAGACGCGGATTATCCTGGTAACTCAATCGTGTGACGTCATTACCATGATCATACAGTGCCCAACATGGTGAAGGCGGGGGTGGTGGAGGAGGGGTGCTATTTTATCCGATTGGTACGTGTACCAACATGCGTAATCTCCGCTTCCAGAAAAGTAGTTACCATAGTTCCCTGACGCCTTTGGGGATGGGCAAATGCCCCTGTTTCTGTTTGTTTTGGGCATCTGAAACTCATTTGTCGCATATTTCTTAGTCATAAGAATATCTTGTTATTCATTAATTTGACATTTTAACAACTAACAGTGAACAAACATGAGGGGGGAGTTAAAAAGAGGCCAAAAAGTTGGATGGAGCGAGGTACATATGGTGGATGTGGCAGGTTGGTAGTGTCGCACGGAAGCCGAAGAATAAGATGCGAGACTGGGTAGGAAGAGGAATGGGGTTTAGGAGGATTGAAAAGGGTGGGCAGGGATTAGGCTGAGAAAGATTATGGATTAGTACATCAGGGTGATTGTGCAGAGAAAGCTATCTGAGAATACTATAAGAGAATAGTGCTAGACGGTATGATAATATAGATGGTGGAGATGTTGGAAGAAGTGGAAGTGATGAAATTAGGATTACAGGTTCTGGAAAAGGCGGAATCACTAGAACAGGCAGTATAGGGAGAAGGAGGAGATTGTGGAGGAGGAGTTGTGTTGATGTTGGTGTTGTGGCGGTGTTGGTGATGGTGTTGAGTAGTTATGTATGTTGAAAATGAGCCATTTTGTAGGACCCCGGGGCACGACCCCGGAAGTGACGTCATGTCACGTGATTGGGCGGTCACGTTGGGTTGTCATGATAGTGCACGTGGGTGGCTATGTTGTGATGTCATTATCATGATAATAGGTGGTGGGAGTGTGTATGCGCAGCGCGTGTTGTTAAGGGGACACGTGCTCCGTCTCACCCCTAACAACCCGACAATAGATATCAAATTAACACGTGCTCCGTCTCAGCCCTAACAACCCGACAATAGATATCGAATTAATCCAAACAACACGACAATCTTCAGAAAACTGACCCAAACACTCCCGAAAACACTCCCAAATAAAGGTAGGATAGTATCCTTAATGAGGGTATGAGACGTATGAAGAGGTAATCATTGCGCTCATTTTCACAGCTTTCATTTTGAGACATATGATTTTGCGTGCATCGTGCTCATTTTCAAAGCTTCATACTACGAAAAGGGGGATTCTGTGGGTTTAGTATCCTTAAAATATAGGATAGTATCGTTACCTAATGTCCGACCATATAATGGACGCGTAATTTATCACAGAAATGGGTTTATTACAATAATGGTTGGTTTATTACAATATTGTTTTTTAACTGAGAGATAAACTGGAAGAGGGGGGGGGGGCACCGCCCCTGTCCCCGGCACCCTACTGCCCCTTGCCCCTGAAGTCCCGGTCCCTCGAGTTTCTGGCGAGTTACTAAATCGGTACTGGCAGGATTTGGGAGTGTTTTTGGGAATGGTTTGGACAGTTTCCTGAAGATTGTTGGGTTGTTTGGATTAATTCGATATCTATTGTCGGGTTGTTAGGGATGAGACGGAGCAAGTATCCCTATAACAACACGCGCTGCGCATACGCACTCCTACCACCTTTTTTCATGATAATGACATCACAACGTGGCCATACACGTGCACTATCATGACAACCCAACATGACCGCCAGTCACGTGACATGACGTCACTTCCGGGGTCCTGCCCCGGGGTCCTACAAAATGGCTCATTTTCGACATGCATAACTACTCAACACCATCACCAACACCGCCACAACACCAACATCAACACAACTCCTCCTCCACAATCTCCTCCTTCTCCCTATACTGCCTGTGTTCTAGTGATTCCGCCTTATCCAGAACCTGTAATCCCAAATTCATCACTTCCACTTCTTCCAACATCTCCACCATCTATATTATCATACCGTCTAGCACTACTCTCTTATAGCATTCTCAGATAGCCTTCTCTGCACAATCTCCCTGATGTACTATTCCATGACCTCCTCTCTTTCTCAATCTAATCCCTGCCCACCCCTTTCAATCCTCCTAAACCTCATTCCTCTTCCTACCCAGTCTCGCATCTTATTCTTTGGCTTCCGTGCGACACTACCAACCCGCCACATCCACCATATGTGCCCCGCTCCATCCAACATTTTGACCTCTTTTAACTCCATATCATTTTTGTTCACAGTTGGTTGTTAAAATGTCAAATTAATGAATAACAAGATATTCTTATGACTAAGAAATATGCGACAAATGAGTTTCAGATGCCCAAAACAAACAGAAACAGGGGCATTTGCCCATCCCCAAAGGCGTCAGGGAACTATGGTAACTACTTTTCTGGAAGCGGAGATTACGCATGTTGGTACACGTACCAATCGGATAAAATAGCACCCCTCCTCCACCACCCCCACCTTCACCATGTTGGGCACTGGATGATCATGGTAATGACGTCACACGATTGAGTTGCCAGGATAATCCGCGTCTATGTAATGTGACTAGGTCATTCTATGATAAATCCCCGGGAGGTGGGGGGGGGGGGGGGAGGGTGTCTCCTCGCCTTAACCAGAGCAGAAACCTTTAGTATAAATATTACATACCTTTATGTGGCAATAAATAATAATAATAATAATAATTGATTTTGTAAAAGCGTAAAACCACAAAGAGTGCCCTAAAACGCTTCACAGAAATAAAATACACTTTTCTGAAAATAAAGAGTCACATGTTTCAGTCTCCTTTAGGGAGGTTCAGGAGAATGCTTCAGTAAATAGGAAAGTTTTAAGATTTCTTTTGAAGATGTTGATAGTTTCTGAATTTCTGACACTAATAGGCAATGCATTCCACAATCTTGGACCCACGATGGAGAACACACGATCATTAGCCAGATTAGATCTGCTAAAAGGTATGACTAGTTGAATTTGATCTTTAGATCTCAGACTGCGTGATGGAGTGTATACAGTGATGAGCTCTTGCAGGTAAACTGGAGCCAGTTTATGGATACATTTAAATACTAAGATCAATATTTTGAAATTAATTCTCTGTTTAACTGGAAGCCAATGTAATTATCTTAAAACAGGTGTTATGTGTTCAGAGCATTTGGTACCAGTAATTATCCTAGCAGCAATATTCTGAACTTTTTGAAGCTTCTGAATCAAATACTGCGGCAGCCCCACTAACACTGAATTACAATAGTCTAGTTGTGAGGTGATGAAGGAATGCACAAGTTTTTCAAGTGCTGACTGGTTAAGATAAGTTCTCAGTCTTCCAATATTCCGAAGCTGCCAGTAACATTTTTGACATATTTTATTGATATGGATGTCTAGCTTTAAATTTGAGTCCATAATCAGTCCAATATTCCTGGCCGATTCACTTTTCATGGTGATGTTGTTTCCAACCTGAATTGATGTAACAGTGGGTGTAGGCATGCGAACCCCGGATATCACTAAGAATTCTGTTTTAGAGTCATTCATTTTCAGTTTAAAATCTATCATCATCCATTCCCGCACCAGATTTATGCAAGTTTCCATGTTGCTGACTGCAGTGATTGAGTCACTTTGAAGAGATGAATTAAATGTAATGTACAGTTGGGTATCATCAGCATACAGATGATATGATATGCCATGCCTTTTAAGAAGACGACCCAGAGAAGAAGTGTACAGAGTAAACAAAAGTGGACCAAGAACTGAGCCCTGAGGAACACCATACTTTAACATCTTGCTTTCTGAACCGGTCTTGTTGATATATATTTGTTGACTGCGACCTTCTAGATATGATGCAAACCATGATACGACAGTTCCACATATGCCGTGCTGTGTCAATGTCTGCAAAAGAATATCATGGTCGACTGTGTCGAATGCTGCTGACAAATCCAAGAGAACAAGCAGTACAGCCTTACCCTCAGACACTGATTTAACAATGTCGTTGTTGACTCGCAGTAAAGCTGTCTCTGTACTGTGATTGGCTCTGTATGCAGACTGGAAAGGCTCTAAAAGATCATTTTCATGCAGATGTTTTTTGAATTGTGAAGCAACAACCTTTTCAACAATTTAGACAGGAAGGAGAGGTTCGATACTGGTCGATAATTCTTCAGGTTGTCAGGATCAAGAGATGGCTTCTTGATGAGTGGAGTAACAAGTGCTTTTTTCAGTGGGCGTGGAACAAATCCCTCATGAAGGGATGCAGATATAATAGATGATATGGCTGGCAGAAGATGATCAATTGTCTCTTTCAGAAGGAATGTTGGAATTTCATCTAGATCATTGGATTTATTGGATGATGACAAAATCATTTTTCGAATATCTTCTTCCAAGACAGTATGAAAACTGGAAAAATCTCTTTTTATGTCAAGTTGATCAAACTCTGGTGGCTCACGTGATGGTATACTATCCAGGATTAATTGAATTTTGGTTATGAAAAAATCACTGAATTTTTCCAGAATTTCATTGGTATTTAGATGATCTGGGAGAATGACTTTTTGTTCTTTACCAAGGAGACTACTGGTTACTGAGAATAACACCCTAGTATTTGATGACCCCTCTATCAGAGAATTGTAGTACTCCCTCTTCGCTTTTTTAATGATCTTATTAGTTGTATTTCTTTGGTGGCAGAAATGGTAAGTGGTAAAGTCCATCTACAAAACCTGTAACTGGAATTAGTATACATTAGTTATAACATTATCGGTTAATTTGTTGTAACATAACGAGTTGAAAAAAGTTATAACATTATGCGTCGATTTTTATAACATAAAGGGTTGAAAAAAGTTATAACATTATGCGAAGTTTATAACATTATCGGTTGTTTACTACATTTTTTGTAACATTATGCGTTGGTGTAACATTATGCGGCGTTGTAACATTATCGGTTGTAACAGGGCTGTCCTCACCAACTCAACGAAAAACTAAAAATCAAATGTTTTAAAATATGAAAGTTGACAAGATCCAGTACTTGCGAATCGACAATTTTGGGAGGTGAAATAACATGCAGTGAAAATGGCGAAAGCTATGACCTTCTACCAGGAAGGGCCGTCTTCACCAGTTCTACAAAAACACTAAAAATTAAATGTCTTAAAATTATGAAAATCAGCAAGATCCAGTACCCAAGAACCAAGAATAATGGTAAAGGAAAGGTGAATAGGCAGTGAAAACGGCGAACGCTGTGACCTTCTACCAGGAAAGGCTGTCCTCACCAACTCATCTAAAAACCACTAATAACTGACCGCCTAAAATAATCAAATAATCAATACTGGCAAGAGGTAAATGGTAATTTTCACACTTTTTCATTATATTCCATATGTCAAACTAATTCTGTCTCTTCTTTTAGCAAGCACACAAAGATGATTTCTTTTTGTTGACAAGCGCCTCAATAACCGCTATGGAAACTATAAATGTTATGGAAACAGTCACCTTTATGGATCCTGAACATCCTCCGCTCCATCCCTAGAAGTGGTCACCCACTTCAAGGGAGGCGAGCGTTGGACCTGCGTCCCACCTCAGCCCAATTCTTATAAGTATCTGAAGAGCACATTTTTGACCCAGCCAGATAGGTTACAATGCAGGCCTGCCCCTGAACCAGGGAAGTTTGGGTCTTTCTACTGGTGGTCCCCGAAAGGGGTCGTTGTCATCTATCCAAACAGATGTCCTACTACAAATCCTGAAAACCGATAAAGATAGCCTGAGGCAGACTATACTTGCCAATGATGGCCCGTCGTCGCCTGTTCATCCATCTCCGAAGTGGCTGACTATACTTGCCTGAAAAATAAAAAACACCACAGCACCCTCGGGGAGAGGTAGTACCTTTGTGAGAGGACCCAACCTCTCACCTGGTCCTCACCCAAGAGGTCAGTCAACGAAATCAACTCAACACTGCAGAAACACCTGCCAGGGACAACTGCTGAATACCCGAACCTTTTCCTCCTTTAACACGCCTTGACATGAAGCTAACAGTTATTGAGGGTCGAAAGAGGCTTGTCCCACAGTGTCCCTGCGTGCCTTCGGCGCACAAAAAACATTTCATTTCGGGTCAAAGTGGTCTCTCAAGACAGGTGATCTCTCAAGACAGGTTGTCTCCCACAGCAGGTCCATTATAGAGTAAAACTAATCGGTGCCTGGCAGATGTGGTCTCTCAAGACAGTGATATCTCAAGACAGGTTTTACTGTATGCTTAATTCTTGACACATGACTGCAGTAATAAGACAGTGGTATATATATATTGTGCATGGATACTGAGAACTGATGGCACATCAAGCTCATCAAGCTCAATGCGGTTAAAAGTCAAATAGATACGTCCTTTAGGAAGCAAAGAAAAAACCTGTTCCCAGTATTGATATCTTGTTATGCGATCACAAATTTGAAGCGAGCAACAAGACCAAGTTTTGGGGAATTATTCTGGATAGCAACTTCAGTCTAAACAGTCACATAAACTCCATTATGGTTACAGCTACTAAACGTATCAATTTTCTAAAGATAATCAGAGGTAAAAATTGGGGAGCAAACAAAGATGTGCTTCTCAAGCGTTACAATTCATTTATATGTCCGGTATGAGAATATGGTGCCATAATAACAAGTAACCTCAAGTTTTTAAAAATTGCATGAACTGGCATTTAGTTTGTGTACCATTCAAGCAAACGTCCTGTGGCTTAAACCTTTATTTCGATTATGCAAGTTCTTTTCTGTAATGAGAAACATCAACTGAAAAAGTGAAATGGTTTCAACAAAAAGAAAATGGGTTAAGCAAATTTTTTTTGCTTACCCTAATTTTGGCCTAAGAAAATTTTTAATTTTTAAAGGCCTGTGACCAGAGCAAAACCAACATTCAGAAGCCGCAAAGGGTTCAAAATCATGCCCTGCGTGTGGTACTATGCATAGCCATGTGGACACCGATAAGAGAACTTCACGAGCTAGCAAACATAGAAACTACTGAAATGCATTTAACCCTTTACCCAACGCATCCGCCCGCGTAATATGCAAATTCAGCAGTTGAAAAAATATTATTTTTCAAAAAATTTCAACAAAACCATATCATGTGACCCCCTCATTGGAACGAGCTCGTCGAGCTCGTTCCAACGAGGGGTCACATGATATGGTTGTGTTGATATCTTTTGAAAAATTTGAAAAAATGATATTTAAAATAATAAATTTTGATATCGTCTGCATTGGGTAAAGGGTTAAAAGACCTACAAAACAAAACCCTCAATAGATTCCTAGATAGTGAATTAATGGTAGAGCTAAACGAGAACTTAACCCTCAACAGAAAAACAAAATGAGCTAAAAAGTGCAAAATGAGGGCATAGCAAGCTACCGTATTTACTCTATGTATTGGGACACTCTATGATTTGGGACACACATTTTTTCCAGAAAACTATATTTTTTTTATGCTCCAAAGTTTGGGACATTCAGGAGATTTGTTTCCAGTTGGCCCGTTGCTAGTAGCAGACGACACTCATAAAAAAAATTCTTGAGTAACTAAAAGTTTTCATTTTTTGCTTCGAATACATATCTTATGATCCCTCATTGGAACGAGCGCAATGCGCACGTTCCAATGAGGGATCATAAGCTATGTTTTGCGCTCGTTCCAATGAGGGATCATAAGCTATGTTTTGGAAGCAAAAAATGAAAATATTAAAAAAAATTGGACAGCGATTTTCGTGTATAGTGATGGAAAACGAATCACACACAACTTTATTCAGCATCCAATCAAGACCAGCCTGTGTTCTTTCCCCATTTTCTAACAATTGGGACACCTGTGAAAATAATTATTTTTAGCTGTCCCAATACATAGAGTAAATACGGTATCATAATTCAAGTCGCATGACTAAACAAAATCTAAGGATCTATCAAAATTACTACAATAGAGACAAAAGTCAGTGACGTTTACAGCACCAGTCAAAAAACCCCTTAAGGACGGTGTTAGTGAGGACTGCCTCACTGCTCAAAGCGTTATACATTGCCATAATGTGTTGTGAAGGGCAGGGTACTTGAAGCAAATAACCTGGACTGGCGGCAGGTGTAGTGCTGAAATGATTACCTATTCTTTTCCATAAAGCCTTCCGGCTTCTCGGATGTAACACTGGCATATTATTTTGCACGGGATTACCGTTCCAGCTCACTTCAAAGCACTAAAATTTGAAGGTCACGCACAAACACTATAAATACTCAGCTCAGGTGGAAAGCGTTGTCGTTTTATTTTGAGCGACTTACCGTTCCATTTCGATCATGTCATCCTCTAATAGTAGCTGCAGCGATAGTTCTGCTTATGAAAATTCCACTCTTCTTGATTCGACATCAGATTCCGAATCGGAAAAATTTACATGATAGTTCCACTGATAGTGAAATTTTAAATATTTTTGCCTCTGACGCAGCTTCCAGTGGTGAGTTCAGTGGGTATGGCTCGAAGAGCAATTTACAAATCACTGTGGGTGAGGTCGCTGACCCATCCGATGTTTGTGGTGATAAGGAGGAGGATGTTATCCCCTCTGAACAGGCACGACGCTGTCGTTCTGTGACAAATATTGAAAATACGGCATCACGCTGTGATCCGGATCGATTCAGACGGGTAAATACGGAAGTATCGAAAGTAGTGCAGGGGCGTTCGTCCCAGTCTGCTAAAAGACGAAAACATAAAACTTCTCATCTACCTCAAAAGAGGTCGAGATTGAATAATGATACTATTGCACATACTTCTGATCAAAATTCTGCGACAAATTTGGTTGATACACAGGCAGCAGTTCATGATTTGTTTGGCTCTGATTCAGAGGGCCAACATGGATCTTTGCCCAGTGATAACTCACACAGGACAAATTCTGATCACATTGGATCAGATGTCTACAACTTTTTCCTGATGATATAAAATATGGGCAGGAAGTAAATACAACAATAGCAGATTTTGCTAACAAAACTACAACAATTAAATCGGATATAACTGATATAATTACCAAACAGCCTGTTCCCAAGAACTGTAAGCTGATATCAGCACCCAAAATTAATTCTGAATTCTGGCAACAGCTGGATGGTCGCACCAGGACGGGTGATTGTCAGCTACAAGATACCCATACCCAAAAAATTATGGCTCATGCTATGACACCACTCTTAAAAATGGTTGACAATTTAAAGGAAGTAAAACACACTATTGGGAAATTAAACAACCAAAAGCTAAGTCAGAAGTTTAATGATACTCTAGAAAATGCTAAAACAAACTTGACTGATGGCATTACCCTGATGGGTTCAACTTCAGCCATTCACGATGTGTCTGTTAAACAACGACTGTTAATACAACCTAATTTTAGCAATCCATTCAAGGCTTTGTGTGCACCTGACAGACCAATTACCCTCAATTTATTCGGTGATAATGTCTCCAAGGAGATTAAAAAAGCAGGAGAGGTCACCAGGGTAACCTTTCAAAATAGAGGTAGAGGCTTCAGAAATAGAGGGTCTGGTCCTTTTTTCGGCAGGCGCCCTTATTACAATCATCATCCTCGGTCGTCAAATCAATACAACCAGGGCCGACAGCGATGGTCAGAAAGGTCGTCAAACTACAGGAGACCATACAGAGGCAACCAAAAGTTTGCATACCAACAGCACAGGAAGTATATGTAATATGTTAAAACCTGGTGGCAGAACTCAACATTTTCTCTCTGAATGGGAGAAACTGACTCATGATAGATTTATTTTACAAGCTGTGAAAGGATATGAAATAGAGTTTGCGACTTCACCCATTCAACATCGGCCACCTTCTCCTCTGCAGTTTTCACCCGAGGAATCACAACTCGTGGATTTTGAAGTACAAGAACTGATTGATAAAGGGGCTATTCTGGTTTGTAATCATGAACCAGGTGAATTCCTTTCCAGTATTTTCTTGCGGGAAAAGAAAAATGGGAAAATGAGGCCCGTGATTAATTTGAAAACACTGAACAAATACGTTGCCTATTCCCATTTTCAAATGGATACATTACGATCTGCTTTACAACTGATCAAAGTTAATGATTTTTTCACATCTATTGATCTTAAGGATGCTTATTTCAGCATTCCAATCTGTGCTCATGACCAGAAATATTTAAAATTTTCTTGGAAGGGAATTCTCTATAAATTCACCTGCTTACCATTTGGCTTGGCCTCAGCACCCCGCTTGTACACCAAGGTCATGAAACCAATTTTTTTCTATCTGCATAGTAGAGGAATTCGTTGTACATACTATATTGATGATTCACTCACTATCAACCAATCAGGGAAAGGTGCCCGTGAAGACACAAACACTATGTCAGACCTTTTCAACAGGTTAGGTTTTGAACTTAATTTCGAACAATCAGTTTTACGTCCCACAAGGGAAATTACGTATCTTGGCCATATCATCAATTCAGGAACTTTTACCATACGTCTCCCCTTAGAGAGAATTAACACTATTGTGTCAATGTCAAAGGCAGTTTTGGCTGCACAGAACCCAACTATTCGAATGGTAGCGAGACTCATTGGACTCTATACCACTGCTTTTTTAGTAATACATATAGATCCTTTGTACTACAGATCACTTGAAAGGGATAAAACCAATGGTTTGAAGAAATACAAGTCATATTCTCATAGTATTCGGCTGTCAAGAAACAGCAAGATTGAAATTTCCTGGTGGATTGTTAATGTTCGTTTACTGAATTCAAACCCACTTCGGGTATCCTCACCTGATCACACACTTCGCACTGACTCCTCCTCTACTGGTTGGGGTGGCATTTTAGACAATCAATGGGCTAATGGTCAATGGAATCTAACACAGCGGAAACTTCACATCAATGTTCTAGAACTTCTGGCCATCAAGCAGTCATTGCTTACCCTGGCCAATAATTTACACAGTTGCCAAATTTGTGTTAAAACTGATAACACCACTGCAATGTCTTATCTTAATAAAGTAGGTGGCAGGAGAAACGACCTCTTCAATGTCTCTAAAAGTATTTGGCTGTGGTGTTCAGCTCGAAACATTCATATCTCAGCAATTCATATCCCTGGGAAACACAATTTACTGGCAGACTCTATATCCAGGGAAGGACATAGTTCATCTGAATGGAATTACACCCGAAAATATTCAGTACTCTTTGTAGCATTTTCTTCGAGCCTACAATAGATTTGTTTGCTTCACGAAGAAACTGCCAACTGCCCATGTATTGTAGCTGGTACCCTGATTGCAATGCATTTGCAACAGATGCATTTTCCATTTCTTGGCCTGATCATTTACCATTTCTTTTTCCTCCTTTCAGTCTTATTGCCAAAGTTCTTGCAAAGACAGAGGAAGACACGGTCAATCAGGCATTAATCGTTGTTCCCTGGTGGACAACTCAATTGTGGTTCCCCAGACTGTTACAGTTGATGGCCAGTCGACCAGTAAAACTTCCACAGACCAAGACACTTTTGAAAAATCACCTCACAGGCAAGCTGCATCCATTGTTACCAAAATTAAGGCTGATCGCTTGTACTATATCCGGAAACATTTTAAGGCAAAAGGCATTTCGAAGGAAGCTTCAGACACCATCCTTTCCTCCTGGCGGCAGTCGACTACAAAACAGTATGGGTATGCCTGGTGCAAGTGGTGTTTGTGGTGTGATACACAAAAAGTTAGTTATGTTCAACCCACTGAAGTTCAGGTTCTAAATTATCTTTCTGTTTTGGGAAGACACAAGTCATACAGTGTCGTGAATACACATAAGTCCATGTTAATCCAAACCATGATTGCACTTGGTAGATCTGAGTTTTCATCCACACCACTCCTTACCAGATTTATGAAAGGGTTCTTTAATCACAAACCACCGGTGCCGAGATATAACTACACTTGGGATGTTTCAGTGGCCTTAAACTATTTAAAAACCTTATATCCTCTCAATACTTTGTCTCTTGATATTTTGACCAAAACACTAGCATCTCTCATGGCACTTGTCTCACACCAAAGAGCACAAACATTTACCTCGTTAGATCTAAATTACATGCAAAGGACTGTCAATGGCATTAGTTTTGTAACTTCCACTCTGCAAAAGACATCCCGACCCGGACATATTTCTTATAACATTCATCTTTTCAAATATACTGATGATCGGCTTTGTGTGGTACACACTTTGGAAACATACTTGGAAAAGACAAAAAACATACGAAAATCTGATAAATTATTTATTTCTTTCAAAACCAAGAAATCAATATCTACATCTACATTTGCTAGGTGGGTTTGTGCATGTATACATAAAGCAGGTATTAACAGTTCTTTTAAGGCACATTCTGTGAGAGGTGCTGCAACTTCAGCAGCTGTTCGGAAAGGTCTCCCATTGAGTCAGATTCTAAAGGCTGCAAATTGGCAATCTGCAAAAACTTTCCATGGTTTTTATTGCAGGAACCTTGAGGACACGGCTGAACAGTTTTCACACACCCTCTTGACGTGACTTGATTTCATCCATTCGCCTGTCGGTTGAAGTACAGCCTTCAAACAACTTGGATTCAGCGAAGAATGCCTGCAATGATATAGACTCTTTTTTCTTTAGTGTTTTTGTAGACAAACGTCAATAGAGAAATGGATTCATGTGTATGTTTTGTTGTTGTTACTCTCTCGGGTGTTGTGTTTCACTCTGATTATTTCTCTCCATGCGACATTCAGTGACTACGCGATATGTGACATACACACTACATTGATCATACCTGTGTCGCTATGGGGCTTTGCGCACTCATATTTAATGATAAAAGCTTTGAAATCATGCCAGTGTTACATCCGAGAAGCCGGAAGGCATTATGGAAAAGAATCCCCCACCTCATCCAAGTCATCCAAAGGATGTGATGGATGAGGGGATTCTTTGAATACAAGCCTGTAGGCTTGAGGATGTAACACCCACCCTCATTGGGTCACAATACACTGTAATACACATTTGTTTTCCAATGTTACCCACCTCATTTATGGTAGGGGTTTTTTATCATTAAATATGGCTATTCTTTGAAGAGACAACGCTTTCCACCTGAGCTGAGTATTTATAGTGTTTGTGCGTGACCTTCAAACTTTAGTGCTTTGAAGTGAGCTGGAACGGTAATCCCGTGCAAAATAATATGCCAGTGTTACATCCTCAAGCCTACAGGCTTGTATTCAAAGAATCCCCTCATCCATCACATCCTTCGGATGACTTGGATGAGGTGGGGGATTTTTCAAAGTCGACTAGTCGACGGGAGTAATCGATTCAAAATCGACTAATCGGCTTTTCTGTTGAAAACATAATTGTCCCAGTAAATTGGGTGATAAGAGACTGTTACATGTAAGTTGATAACCCTTTCGTTTAATAACTCGTTTGACAGGTGTTTGATGAAGTTTCCTTGTCAAAGTCATGAACGTAGTCGTTCTCTTTTTTGTATTTTGAGTTTTTTAAAATGTCGTGCATATTATGGCTTTAGTCATTCAGTAAAAAAATTACGATACCTGGGAAGTGCGTGCATCCTAGTCCTCTGTCCGTACAGCGGAAAAAGTACCCAATTATGTTAAAACAGAAATTTCGTGAATTTGTAAAATGTTTGAAGTGTCCCGCCATTCGCCCGGTGCAATTAATTAAAAACTCCCGGGTCAAATTTTGTGACTGACAGTTTCCTCACCATCATATCTGGTCTTCGGGTCTTTACCAGCTCGCACCCAAACCAGTACACTAATATCATAGAATATGGAGGTATGGCATTGATTTACCTTTGAGGAAGATAGGGCAATTGGCTCAAAGAAGATTCACTTGTATACATGTACAAAAGTCAGTTTAAGCATGGGAACTCTGCAGAAACTGCACAGTTGCAGCACTTCAACTGACTCTTGTGTGGAGAGCAGAGTACTGCGGACAAATGAGAGGAAAAAGGACTTAGCATGCCCTAACCCTTTACCTGATGTAACAGCTAAAACCTGCCAGTGGTGAGGCATGTATTTTAATTTTATATCAATTAAAAAGTGTGGGCGACTTGGGTGAGGGACAGAACACGTGCATGAATTAACGGCATCTTTGAAGTTGTACACCAAAGTAATTTTCTTCAACACGTGCAAGTGATTAGGTAAGGTGAAATCAGTGCTTGTTATGCTGCTGAAATCTAAGTTGTAACATTATCGGCATCAACAAACGATAATGATTGCATTGATATCCACTTCTCAATAGAATTTATAATAGGTCCACTACGAAGCAGAAACATCTGATGTTTGTAGTCATTAACCCCCACTATTGGCATTTTACAACTTCATCTTTGAGTTTCCCGACTAGTCGAACGGCGGATTTCAGAGTAAATATTTCAAAAAACTTAATCGACTTCAACTAGTCGACTAATCGTTTCAACACTAGGCAGATTCGCACAAGGCTTGTCTCTGCTACCAGTAGGAGCTGCACACAGCAAAAAAATCTCCTTCTGCAGTCGTGGTTTTCCATCCTCAGAGTATTAATTTCGGGGTGGGGAAACAGGCTGGCCCCTCAGCATGGCACTTGCTGTTCTCGACGGAACAGTATACTTAAAATGCAAGCTCGTAAACTGGCTAGCCCCGCAGCAGGGCACTTGTTGGGAACAGTATACTTAAAAGGCAAGTTCGTCGTCTAACCCTATAAGTTACGGAAAATTATATACAACAGAATCAACATGTGTGGAGTCAGTGAGGATCGCTTTGATACTCATTGAGAACTCTAGGAATGAGTCAATGAGGACTATCTTGCAACTCTCCGTGTAGGACTGGGCTCCAAAGAAACCCCAACACTCAACCCAATAGCAACAATCACACAAGAGTCACAATATACCAGGGCTAAAATTTCGACGAGAATCCGAGAATCGATTCGCACAAAGATTCGCGAAATAAAACCGGCAAGAATCCATGTAGATTCTCGCTGCACCTCTGCTAGGATTCGCGTGAAAAGAATTGAGTCAATTTAACCCGTTATTTAACACAGCGGCAACAAATTAACCAGCAGAAGGCTAACATGACCTGAAATATCCTGACACTATGTCAATAAAATCTTACAAATATGGCTGTCGTTGGAACCGGCTCAATGAGCCGGTTCCAACGACAGCCATATTTGGAAGATTTTATTGGTAAATATTGTTTAATAATTTTATCATCTATTTATTATTTATTCTTTAAAAATTATCAAATTTAGTTTTAATAATTAAAAAGGTGTTTTGGGTAAAATGTTAACACGTGTTATCAGTATACAACAGTGGTTCAACCATGGTGGCGTCATGGGATCCTGGGACACTCATAGTTGGTATGGATTCTCGCAACCATTTTCACGAGAATCCGAATGGATTCTCACAAATTCAGACGAAATATAAGCCCTGTATACAATAGTGGATTCCTATCTCTCTCTACCTATAACCTTTTTAATTAAACACTCTAAAATTTTCTTGAAACACTCTTATCAAGAAGACCCATGGAAAAAGTAGACAAAGCACAGGAGGAATAGAAACAAGCTTCCTGTTAACATAGACAGGAAACCACAACACAAGCTTCCTGTTAACATAGACAGGAAACCACAAAACAATAGAAACAAAAGTCAGTGAAGTCTACAGCGTCTTAAGGACGGTGTTAGTGAGGACTGCCTCACTGCTCAAAGCGTTATACATTGCCAAAATGTGTTGTGAAGGGCCGGGTACTTGAAGCAAATAACCTGGACCGGCGGCAGGTGTAGTGTTGAAAGATTACCTATTTTTCAAAGTCGACTAGTCGACGGGAGTAATCGATTCAAAATCGACTAGTCAGCTTTTCTGTTGAAAACATAATTGTCCCAGTAAATTAGGTGATAAGAGACTGTTACATGTAAGCTGATAACCCTTTCATTTAATGACTCGTTTGACAGGTGTTTGATGAAAATTCCTTGTCAAAGTCATGAACGTAGCTGTTCTCTTTCTTATCAACCTACCTACAATTGTTTACTACAGGCTTGCACTACAGTGGAAGTCCCCAACTTGGAAAATATACTCTCTATTTTGGTCTTTCCCAAGCAATTTGGGAAAGAAAAGTGGTGCAAAAGCACCAAGAAAAAATAAGCCAAAACTGGGTCGAGTGCAACCGGTGCAGACCCAGTAGGGGACGCTCTCTTCCAAGTGCAACTCCACGACTTCCGTTGCCAGTGTGCATATACGTTGCTAATGACTCATTCTTTTTTCCGTCCACCATGTTGACGAGACGTTCTTCTCAGCACTAGTATCAGTGATCATCCTGCTCGTTGATTGTGTGTATCCTGCATCAAGTTGGATCAAAGTATCCTTTTATTATCAGGAACTGTTTTTTGATTATATTCTCTATGCAAGTATTTATCCATACCGTATTATATTTTCTTTTCCGAGTCGCGCCCGATTTTCGTGAGCCATGCGGTTTCGGACTTTAAATTGTCACAATTATATTAAATGTTAAAGTTTTTTATTTTGTTAATTGTGTTAGAGTTAGGTGTCAGCAGGATACCTTTATTACAGATTCTCTTCTCTCCTTTGAGAGTGGTCTTCTCTGCTTCTCTCACTTCTGTCATGCCCAGGACTATTCCTTGTGAGCAATGTTTGCTTCCTAAGCATGTGCATGATTCGCATGCTTCATGCTCCTCTTGCAATGGGTGTTCGTCCGATTGACCCTGTGGTCTCTGTGGATTGTGGTCATCCACTTTCTGGGCGTCCGTGAACCGTGTTGTGTGTTCTCATGGCCGTGCCTCCTGCTCCCGCGGGAAAGGGGAACACGGTCGTTCAGGGCCTCCCAAACCGACCACGTCTGGTGAGAGTTATTCCTCCTCCCTGGGGGATGTGCAGTCTATTCCTGTAGTGGATACTGCGGGAGCCGTTGAGGTGTCTGGTGAAGAGGTACCTGGTTCCGGGACTGCGGTACCCCTCCAGTCGACATCTGAGGCTGTCACTAGGGTTGTGATTCCTCCTTCGGAGCTGAGCACGGGTGCTCTCTCCACAATTCCACCAACCTCAACGACACCCGACGTATCTACTATTACTGCTGTTCTGTCTGCTACGTCTTCGGTTTCAGCCGGCTTCAGCTTATCCCTGCAGGGGTCTGCAGGGATGTATGGCAGTGTGGACGTGGGATATCGGCCTCAGCCTTCCCTGGCATCAACTCGGCGAAGTTGGAAGGGGCTGGCAGCCGAACCCTCTACTGTGGTCTCTGCGCCGTTGAGCACCACAGTTTTGTCATTGGATTCGGATGTTCATGGAGGGGCCACTAGGAGTTGGGGCCTTTCCATCCACTTATTCTGGTGACAAGGCCAGTTTTGCGAGACCAACGCCATCTGTGCAGTCTAGACCTTCTGCCGTGCAGAGGTCCACGGCAACTCACCTGAGTTCCCGCTATGTTGATCCTCAGGGTGTGTCATACCCCTATAACATCTGCCCTCAGATGTTTCGGCTGCCGCCTGTCGCCCCGCTTCGGGTGTATTGGAGGATCATGACCCTTCACTGGTTAAGAGGGTTAGGTGTGAAGCCACTTTGCCGGTTCGTCCCCATGTCGAACCGGCAGGTACGGGCAGTGAGCTTAGGGAGGCCCTCTCCTTACTCACTCTGTACAAGGTTCTGTCCAAGAGCCTTCCCGTTGCTTCCAGCGAGTGGTTTCCAGGAGCCCCCTATGGTGCCGCCTCCCAGGATTGGAAACAGGCCGCTTTCTGATCCCCCTGGTGTGCCTACACCATGGGAGGCATCGACTGGTTTGCCCACGATGGGCTATGTGTCTTCCGACTCAGGGGAGGAGTCAGACATACTTGTTGTCGAGAGCCAACAGTCTTCTGACTTGGGGGCAGCTCTTGACTTTGTGTTTGGGTTCCTTCTGGATCTCAAACCATCAAACCAGCCGACAGTGTCAGCCAGACTGCAATCATTGCTCGCGCGCATAGTCTGTGGAGCAACCTGCTTCTGGGCATCTTCGACCATGCCAGTCAGTACAGGTGGTTGAAGCATTTTCAGCTTTGGACTCAAAGCTGAGTTCCAAGGCTATGAAGGCTCCGTTCTTCACCAGGGTTGACACCTTTTTTGCCCCCGGTGCATTGTCGTTCCTACGATTCCGCCAATCTGTCAGTCTGCCAAACTTTGACAGTTTTGGATCAGGACTCCAATTCCCTTGGGCCCAAGTCTGCCATCATTCCTATGACGACTCTGTAGTCCGTATTGCGCTTATCGAGAGAAATGCTGGGTGTACTTTCTCTCTCAGATCACGTCGTCTCTGCCTTAGCAGCTTATCTGCCTCCAGATAAGTTTGACGATGTACAGGCTCCTTCTGCTTCTTTGGCAGGTCTGCAACTGTTCCATGGTTCCGTGTCGACGGTCCGGGATGACGTCCAACGTCATTCCAAAGATCAGCTGCTGCTTCGTCAGCTTCATCAGCCTTCTGTGGGAGGCAGGGGCCGTTCAAAGCCTAACAAGTACACTTCTGCTTCCTCTGCGGAGCAAAGGGCTGATCCTTCTGCCACCGCTTCTTACTCATGGGGTAAGGGTAAGCGTCGGCAGGACGGGTCACCATCACATCCGATCCTTGGGTGTTAGATGTTGTTCGGTCTGGGCTGCGAATATCCTTCCGGAGACACCCCACTCTGTCCAGAGTGCCTCTTCCAACCACAGTTCCTTCAGATGTTTTACGTCGGGAACTTTTGTACATGGAGATAGACAATCTCCTGGCAAAGGAGGCGACCGAGGTCGTCAAGAACATTCAGTCAGTGGGGTTTTATTCCCGCCTGCTCTTGGTGCCGAAGGACGGCAGACTCTGACCGGTTATTGATCTGAGTATCCTGAACCAGTCTATCATTGCTCCCAAGTTCAGCATGGAGACTTTCAGGTCGGTCTGCCGTTCCATTCGTCAGGGAGATTTCGCTTCCAGCATCGACCTGCGAGACGCTTACTTTCACGTTCCGATTCATCGGGTGTCGCGGAAGTATCTCAGGTTCGCTTTTCTGGGACGAGCTTACCAGTTCAAGGCCATGCCTTTCGGCCTCAACCTGGCTCCTTGGGCCTTCACCGGACTGATATCGCACGTGTCTTCCATCGCACACAGTCCAGGGTGACTACTAGACGATATCCTCCACAGGCATTCCAATGCTGCCTTACTGGAGTCGGATGTCGACACTCTTGCTCACATCGCTAGGATTCAGAGTCAACGAAGAAAAGTCGGATCTGGCCCCTTCTCAGTCGTTTTGTTATCTGGGGATGGCCTTCCGCACTCATTTCAATTCGGTGGTGGTTCCCCAGGCCAGGGCTGTGATTCTCTCAGCTTTTGCTCTGACTCTGTCCCAATCCACATCCGTATTCACCGGATGCTCGGTCTCTGCAGTTCGGTGGCAGATCTCATTCCTCTATGTCGACTGCATGTCAGACCTTTCCAACACTTTCTGATCAGTCGTTGGAGGATGAATGTCGATTCTCTGGATCTGATGCTTCAGTTACCAGAATCTCTTCATCCTCACCTTGTCCCCTGCACGGATGTTCAGTGGATTAAGCAGGGTGTCCCGTTGGACTTACCCATGCCCGATCGCGGATGGGGTGTGACGTTGGATCCTCTAGGTCTTTCCCTTCACGGGATGAGGGACCAGGATCAGGCAGCTCTACACATCAACCAGAAGGAGCTTCTTGCTCTTCTTCTGAGTTTCAGGCAGTGGATCCCTCACCTATCGAATCGCCAGGTCCTTCTGTTATCCGACAATTTGACAGTGGTCGCATACATTTGGAACCATGGCGGCACGCACTCGGTTCCAGTGTACGAATTGGCTCGGGATCTTCTACTGCTCGCTCAAGATGTCAACACCAGGGTGGTTGTTCGTCACATTCCCGGTTGTCTGAACGTCCTAGCCAACTCCCTGTCCTGACAAGGCAGGGTCATTTCCACTGTGTGGATGCTCCACAGGGCAGTGTTCCAGTCTCTTTTGCGATCTCTGGGGCATGCATTGATTTTGTCCATAAAGAAATTTAAGAAAACTCACCTTGACATTTTGTTTCTCATTTCGTGGAATTGTCACTTTCCATTTCGGCCGCCACATTTTCAAGAAAAAGTACTGTGTAAAGACTGAGATTTGTACAAGTCCAATAAAACCGTGCACATAAGCTTCAGGTTCAAATAGATTTCGAGAAGTAAATTTTCCCAGCGAATTATCGAATCATAAGAGAATATTATTGTAATCCATTTGCACACAAGAAATTGAGATAATTCACAGTATATTCCAAATTCAAAATGGAATTTCCCACACACTCTTGACAGTCACACTGACACAGTTGAAACTTGATGACGTCACTCTGATTGACATATTGGACATACCTACGACGCTGTCTTTCATTCTCTGCATAACAAATTTTCAATTTGCAACAGGTACTAACTCAACTAAAACTGACAAGATGGCATTGACGGTTGACCACGCCTCTGACCACGTCCAACATAATGTCACAGTGGCATCAGTGCATTGGAGATTGCAAAAACTAGTTAGGAACGACGAATTCTAAGAATTTCCTCGACTGATAAGCTATGAGTCATGACGTCACAAGTTTCCGTGTTTAATTCAGCACGGTGCAGATACGAGTCGACTCGAGTAGATCCCTTCTTCACAGTTGCAACAGGAGATAACACGACGATATTATCATCACAGTATGTTTCGACATGATAATAGAAGGAGATATATATTATATTTGTGTGTCGATCCGATTCTATCTCATTCGGTCTCGCTGCAATAACAAAAGTGATAGTTTTTTTTCAATTAATCAGTTATTGCCCTAGAAAAATGAGGATGACCAGTCAGGCAAGTTTGACAGAGAAACAGCACGACCGGACCAAAATCTACTAGACAATGTTGATCAGACGTGGGTTAGTGTCGAACCCTGTTCTGGGGTCGTCCCCACATCAATTTCTTTGCGACTCGTTGGAACCATCAGGTGGACACTTTCGTGTCCCCGTGTCCAAATCCTCTGGCTTTTGCCATGGACACTCTGTCACTCAATTGGAACGGTCTAGTCGGTTACGCCTTCCCACCGGTTCCGATTCTGCCTCAGGTTCTAGCCAAACTTTGAACCTGCAGTTGTCGAATCATTCTGATCGGTCCCCTGTCGCCTCAACAGGTGTGGATCAATCAGCTCCGCTCTCTGATGGTGGCGGTTCTGGCACGTCTCCCTCTACGTTGCGACCTTCTTTGCCAAGGTTTCACATTGACCCAACTTCATTGTGCCTTCACGCATATCTTTTGTCAGGTCCTGTCTCCTCCGTAGAGGTTTTTCGAGACGAGCAGTGGAGTGCATGCATTTCTTCTTCAAGAAGGCACTCCACTTATGCAGCTAAGTGGAAGGTCTTCTGTCGATGGTGTGCCGATCACTCTGTTGATTATGCCAATCCTTCGATTTCACAGATTGCGGAGTTTCTGGAAAACCTGTTTGATTCTCGGGGTCTCCAACCTGTTACCATCAAGGCTTATAGGTCCATGCTTTCAGACATTTTCTTATGTGGTGTAGTATCGTATCGGCACTAATCCTTACCTCTCCAAGCTTGTTCGGCACATTTCTTTGAAAAAGCCTCGGACTTTGCTGCTTACCCCAAGATGGAATCTTTCGTGGATGTTTCTTTGCCGGGGGGGGGGGGGGGGGGGAGGGGGGGGGGGGGGGCAAGAATCAGATACCAGAGACTACTCCACCTCCTATCTGTATCAGGGCTCTTCCTTCTGTTGTGCGTAATCACCCGTTGCTCTGTCCGGTTCGTGCTATTCGCATTTATCTCAATCGGACACAATTCATACGGAAAGGCAGTAAACGTTTTTTTCTGTCTCTTATTCCTGGTCGACAGAAGATCTCTCCTCAATTCATTTCTCGATGGATTTGTCTTGCTATTCATGCGGCTTACGCTCGTTTTGCAACTGGCGATTGTATTACCAATCGTATTTCTGCCCACGAGGTTTGAGCATTGTCCACCTCTTGGGCTTATTCTAACTCCGTCAAGCCTTCTATTTGCATCAGTTGCAGGAGCAGTCGGAGGACCTTTTTGCTTTGGGCCCTCTTTCTTCTGCTCAGGCTGTTGTCTGCACTCGCCATTAGGCTTCTTGAGGGTCAGTTCCAGCTCTGTGTTGTTACTGCCCTTTTGTGTCTGTGTGTCACACAGACACATAGGCCTCATCTCTCATTGTCTTTTACTAATGATTGTGATGCTATGGTTTGATAAGCCTCGGGACCTCTTCCTCTGTTCACGGTTCCAGTGCATTGGGTTATGTGTGCGTTGGTTATGCGATTCCCTCCAGCCTATTGTCTATTCAGCCTGTAATAAACAATTGTAGGTAGGTTGATAAGAAATTTAAATTTTATAGTAAATTTCCCTTCTTATTATACCTACTGCAAATGTTTACATAGAGGCCCTCCCGTCTTCTTATACAGGTAAGAATCCTTCCTCCCCAATGATCACATAACTCTGACGTTAGCGGATACAAAAAGAATGAGTCATTAGCGACGTATATGCTGCTCACTGGCAACGGAAGTCGTGGAGTTGTACTTGGAAGAGAGAGTCCCCTACTGGGTCTTCACCAGTTGCACTCGACCCTGTTTTGGCTTATTTTTTCTTGGTGCTTTTGCACCACTTTTCTTTTCCAAATTGCTTGGGAAAGACCAAAATAGAGAGTATATTTTCCGAGTTAGGAACTTCCACTGCAATGCAAGCCTGTAGTAAACAACTGTGGTACATATAATAAGAAAGGAAATTTACTATTAAAATTTAAATATTTTGTAGTTTGAGTTTTTTAAAATGTTGTGTATATTATGGCTTTAACCATTCAGTAAAAAAAAAAAAAAGGATATCTGGGAAGTGCGTACCTCCTAGTCCTCTGTCCATACGGCGGAAAAAGTACCCAATGATGTTAAAACAGAAGTTTTGTGAATTTGTAAAATGTTTGAAGTGTGCCGCCATTCGCCCGGTGCAATTAATTCAAAACTCCCGGGTCAAATTTTGTGGTGCGGAGGTGACAAAAAGTGTAGAGGATTAAAACCTGCGGTGGATCCACTAGACATAATTACTGACCACGTGCATGCACCTGCCATGCATGCAGTAAACCCAGACAAATAGGCAAAACATATGGTGTATATATATACAAGAGGAATGGATACTCAGTTTTATCGCAGTCAGTTAAACCTTCCGGAGCAGAGAATGTACTTCTGTACAGTTTCGAATATTTTACCATTCACGCTAGGACTGTAGAGTTCAGACCTGTACAATAATGCATTGCAGTCAGTTAGGTAAAGAAGATGAGCTTTGATTTCAAAGCGTGTTTGATTTTATTGAGGGCAAGTTAACAAGTAGTGATAAAAGGTCTCACGCTCGCCACAGTGACAAAGAGGCAAGTCAGCTAGATGATTGTTAAAGAGATGTTCATTAACCCTTTACCTAACAAATCGCTTGCATCCGCCAGCGTAATATGCAAATTCAGCAGTTGAAAAAATATTATTTTTCAAAAAATTTCAACAAAACCACATATCATGTGACCCCTCGTTGGAACGAGCTGGTCGAGCACGTTCCAACAAGGGGTCACATGATATGGATTTCGTTGAAATTTTTTCAAAAATTTTAAAAAATGATATTTAAAATAATAAATTTTGATATCGTCTATGTTGGGTAAAGGGTTAAGATTACCACATCTGAGTCTTGGTCTACAGTGGTATATTTGTGCCTTTCTAGACGAATTAAAAAAGAACGGCAGTGGTCTGCGACTATTCGCGTTTAAAAATGTTTTGAAATCCACCAAAGAACAATTATCTCTAACACCAATAGGCAGATCATTCCACCGTTTAGTTGTCGATGGGAAGAAAGATGTTTGGTACTTTTTAGTCCGACAATAGGGAACTCGTAGGTTACCTTTGTTACGAAGACTGTGGGTTTGAGGCCCGTGGATTGGAGGTGGGATTCTGCATAAAATGTAACTCGGCACAATGTTGTGGTACATTTTGAAATACTGTATATGTCTGTTACCTGAAATGTTATGTCAAAATCGGGGGTGCGTCTTAAACATGGGTACGACTTGTTTCAGAGAATTTTCAGGGCACTGACTTCTTCGGACAAATGTTTTTCCTACTGTTTGTCAATTGTATAACAGACAGTTCAATCGTGTGGTTTTGACTGACTGCAGATTCACCAAAATTATTTTCTTTTCATTTTATTTCAGTTTAAATTCTTCAGAAAATAAATTGTCAATAAAATATTATGTGTGTTTTCTGTTACTTTTATCCATAAATAATAATAAAGAAGTATTCTAATTAGTCATTGTTGTTCAATCGGCCCATGTGTTTACATCAGTGCGTGTACCGGAAATCAATAGGTTTGTGGGGCCAATATCGATGAAACCATAAAAAATACAAAATCATCAAAATAACAACAAAAAAATAATAACACATTAAATGTATGCCAGCAATACCTGGAGAGAAGTATTTATTTATTCCATGAACTCCAATTCACTGATGTGTAATGTCCGGTTATAAATTACGCACCTGTGCACCAGGTAAAGTTAGTTTCAATAGCACCAACAATGCTTAAGTGGGACAACAATTTGAAAACAATTTGCACTGTAACCTGCACATCTGTTGTATTTTTATTGGTTTTTCCGGAACGTTCTCACGTTCTAGAAAAACCAGCTTAATCACAACAACTGCGCAGGTTACGCCGCAAATGGTGCTCTGATTCTGAAACTATGAAGTTTCAGTCACAAACGAGCATTGGATTTTCTTGACAGGGATGAAGACATTGGGGTGATAAACAAACAACGAAAAACAAATAAATGCGAGTATTTTTTAAATCTTTAATAATAATTTTCCTTTATTCTTTTATCTTATTCACCAAGTGGTAACTCGTGAAAACTTACCTATTTCCATTGCATCCCAAACTGCACCAAATTGGCAAAACATAACTTGCAACTAATTCCTCTTGACTGCATATATTTCATGAAAGTGTCAATGACACTGTAACTCAACTTGACAAACTTGAACTTGGTAAGTTATAAATGAAATGGCAAAATTGAAGATCATTGGTACCAATGTTATTTGATGAAATTTCAACATAACAGCATTGTGTGTGCACAATGTCAGAGTAATCCATGCATTTTTAAATGTAAACTGCAAGACTGGCTAAAGGAAGAATGTTGATACACAAATGCAGTATCTTCAGAGGTTATTGTAAATGGCCACTTTTTTCACAGAAATGAATGCTAATCAATAGCTCTTATCTAAAGGTCTTGCCTAATGAGCACACCAAGTTCAAAAACAATCCTATGATAAATATGGCCTGTAGGCCATGTCAAAGAAGAATGTTGATGCACAAATGCAATAAATTCAAAGATTGTTGCTAACAGCAACAGTTTTTGATGGAAAAGAAAAGAAAATCAATAGTTCCTATCTTTGTCACCCTGCATAAGCATACAAAGTTTCAAAACAACCTGATAATGAACGTGCCCTCTGAGGCATGCCAAAGGAAGATGTCAATGCACAAATGCACTAACACTAAGTAGAAGGTCATTGCTTGTGGCAATGTTTTTTTTTTTTTTGTTGGGGGGGGGGGGGGGAACCAAGTTTCAAAGTGATCCGATCATAAATGTGCCCTGAAGGGTGGGTTAAAGGGAAATATTGAGTTCTGACTAAACTGAGTTCAAAGGTCAGCGGCAACGTTTTTTGACAGAAATGGAAGAAAATCGACAGCTCCCATACAGATGTCACCCCACACAAACACACCAAGTTTGTAAGCGATCTAATCATAAATGTGCCCTGCATGGTGTGTCAAAGGGAAATATTGATGTTTAACTGCACTAAGTTTTTACTAAGTTTATCAAAGGTCATTGCCAGTGGCAACATTTTTTGACGGAAGTCGAAGAAAATCGATAGCTCCCATCTAGAGGCAACCCCAAACAAGCATACAAAATTTCAAACTGATCTGATCATAAATGTGCCCTGTAGGGCATGCCAAAGGAATATAATGATGCCTGACTAAACTAAGTTCAAAGATCATTGCCAGCGTCAACATTTTTTGACAGACGGAAATGAAAGAAAATTGATAGCTCCCATCTAGAGGTCACCCCAAACAAGCATGCCAGGCTTCAAAGCAATCTGATCATAAATGTGCCCTGTAGGGTGTGCCAAAGAGAAATATTGAGGTCTGACTAAACTAACTTCAAGAATGTTGGCCACAGCAACATTTTTTGACGGAAATGAGTCTCCCCA
The DNA here is from genome assembly GCA_031216915.1 of Pictodentalium vernedei. Lineage (NCBI taxonomy): Eukaryota > Metazoa > Mollusca > Scaphopoda > Dentaliida > Dentaliidae > Pictodentalium > Pictodentalium vernedei. The sequence goes on along the minus strand of CM062295.1, from coordinate 679,314,495 downwards.
AACAAGCATGTTTGGTTTCAAAGCAGTCTGATCATAAATGTGCCCTGTAGGGTGTGCCAAAGGGAAATATTGAGGTCTGACTAAACTAAGTTCTAAAAACGTTGGCCGTAGCAACATTTTTTGACAAAAATGGAAAACAATTGATAGCTCCTATCCAAGGTCATTGCCAGTGGCAACATTTTTTGACGGAAATTGAAGAAAATCAATAGCTCCCATCTAGAGGCAACCCCAAACAAGCATACAAAATTTCAAACTGATCTGATCATAAATGTGCCCTGTAGGGCATGGCAAAGGAATATATTGATTCCTGACTAAACTAAGTTCAAAGATCATTGCCAGCGTCAACATTTTTTGACATACGGAAATGGAAGGAAACTGATAGCTCCCATCTAGAGGTCACCCCAAACAAGCATGCCAGGCTTCAAAGCAATCCGATCATAAATGTGCCCTGTAGGGTGTGCCAAAGAGAAATATTGAGGTCTGACTAAACTAAGTTCTAAGAACATTGGCAGCGGCAACATTTTTTGATAGAAATTGAAGAAAATCGATAGCTCCCATCTAGAGGACACACCAAACAAGCATGCCAGGTTTCAAAGTAATCCAATCATAAATGTGCCCTGTAGGGTGTGCCAAAGGGAAATATTGAGGTCTGACTAAACTAAGTTCTAAGAACATTGGCCGTGGCAACAATTTTTGACGGAAATTGAAGAAAATCGATAGCTCCCATCTAGAGGTCAGCCCAAACAAGCATACCAAGTTTCAAGGCGATCTGATCATAAATGCGACCTGTGAGGTGTGCCAAAGGAAATTGTGGACGTACGTACGTAGGTATGTTACGTACGCCAAAGGATGAGAAGTGATGGCAATAGCTCAGCTTGACTTTGTCAAGTTGAGCTAAAAATGGGGGTGTGACTTATACATGGGCTTTAGGCAAAAAGGGGAATTCCAAGTGTGAGTTTGAGGTGCGACTTATACACGGGGGCAACTTATACACGGACATATACGGTATTGCATCAATTTATGTTTGTCTCGTCTCATTTGGAGTTTCTCCCACCCAGTTTCTTCATATATGAGTTCTTTGCTGGTGCTTAGTGTAGCAACAGTAACAATACAAGCAGCTGCAATCTGAATGTTTCCAATTTTCGTTGAATTGGTAACCCTACAGTTTGTCCACACCGTGTCGGCATATTCAAGTGAAGGTCTCACGAATGCAAAATATATTTTCTCTAATCTTTTGCGGTCAAACGTAAATTTGTTCTTCCTAATTAAGTCTAAACAGGACCACGCTTTGATGCAAATGTGGTCAATATGGTTATCCCACGTACAGCTTGAGTTAAGAATCACCCCCAAGATGTTTGTGGTCTGTAACCTCTTTGACCAGGACATTGGCCATACGGAGGAAAGGGTGATTTGAAGTGTCTTTTTTCCTGGATATGATCATAGTTTCAGTTTTCGAGGATTAAATTCCACTAACCAAGTGTGTGCCCACTGTTCAATTCTGCCTAAGTCATTATTCAATATGTCTGATTCCAGATCAGGATTATCCACTATCAAATACAAAGTAGTATCATCTGCAAACAGACGAATGCTACTAGTTAAGTCTAGTGTTATATCGTTAATATATACAAGAAACATCAGAGGCCCAAGAATGGACCCCTGGGGCATTCCAGAAGTAATACCTCTCCATGAGGATGCTTCAGAGTTTATCACTTCTCTTTGGTGTCGATCACTGAGATATGACTTAAAAAATTCGAGAAGTTCGCCTGTTATACTAATTTTGTTTAGCTTGTAAGTCAACCCCCGATGCCAGACCTTGTCAAAGGCTTTACTGACGTCGCAAAAAACCACTCTAACATCTTTCCCCTCATCAAGTGCGCAGCTGAAAGCATCGTAAATATCCATTAATTGAAGCACTGTTGAGTCTTGCGGTGTAAATCCGGACTGGAAAGGACTTAGTAGCTTTTATTCCTCCAGAAAATGCAAAAGTTTTTGGAAGATACATCTTTCAAAAACATTGCCAAGTCAGTTCAATAGGGATACAGGTCGGTAATTCGCCAGTAGGTTGGGAGGACCCTTTTTCAGGACTGGGATTACATTGGCTTTCTTCCACTGTAGCGGGAAATATGAATGATTGATTAATATGTTAAATAAGGTAGTGAGTTGTTCAGCTAGGGACTAATTTGCATTCATTGAGGATACGTGGGCTGATCAAATCTGGTCCAGAGGCTTTTGAAACATTAAGTGATTTGACTGAATCTAATACATCCTTGGAACAAAACTCTAGGGAGCTGAGAGTTGGCCGATCCGGGAGAGGCGAAGAGGGAAGACATGCATAAGTATCATTAACTCTTGATATACTGCAGAAATATTCATTGAACACGTTTGCCTTATCAATATTTACAGAGAGAGTCTTGTCAGAATGAATAATATTAAGAATGTCAACCCGAACTTTTCCCAAAAATGTTTTAACCCTTTACCCAACGAATCGGCCGCATCCGCCCGCATAATATGCAACTTCAACGGTTGAAAAAATATTATTTTTCAAAACGTTTCAACAAAACCATATCATGTGACCCCTCGTTGGAACGAGCTCGTCGAGTTAGTTCCAACGAGGGGTCACATGATATGGTTTTGTTGAAATTTTTTGAAAAATTTGAAAAAATGATATTTAAAATAATAAATTTTGATATCTTTTGCGTTGGGTAAAGGATTAAGTGTTTTCCACCATACTGAAGAATCGGTTCCTGTACTATTGAGTGTAGATTGTATTTTATTATAGTAGTTGGTTTTTGATTTACGAATAGCCACGACAACCTCGTTGCGTTTCTGGCGGTATTTATCCCATGCCTCACTTTTTATCCCAGAGGAAAGAAAACTGAAGCCAAAAAATAAAAGTAATCTTTAAATTTACTATCCTTTATTTTCATAGATTTCATTAGGAATGTCTACACAAATGTTTCTTATACAGTTTTCAATTTTGTTTTACTAACAGAGATGGGCCGAAACTGCGGTTATCGGAAAAAGCCGATATCCGATATTTCCGGTAAATTTATCGGCCGATCCGATCCAATAACCGATAACTTATAACGTGTAAACCATAAACTACTGGAACAATAGTCAATTACTTCCTTAACAGCGACAAGATGGCATTTTATGCAATCAATTTACATGGCCTAAATCATAAATCGATTTTGTCTGTACTGCAGGCCTCTCTAATGTTACAAATCGTTAAGGTATAGAAACGATAAATTGTTGGGATAAATTGTTGGAGGGAGGGGGGTAGGGGGTGTCATAACATGGAAGAATAATATGTTTACATACTTTGACCAAGGGACAGCTTAACAAAACACCCTACGGTCATGTTCGAGGCACACAAAATGTTTTGCGGTGAATGCGTTCGATTGGCTCTGTGACATCTCGCCGTGAGTATACTGATCAACGACGCATGAGCTACCGGAACGTTTGGAAAAATGGTCAGTATTGGACACCTAGAATGAATTAAAAGAGGAAAACAAAAAGTTGGCCCAAAAAGAAGTTACCAGTGAGGCCCTGGCGCCACGGTTGCCCCATGATCAAGAGTCAAGTCAAGTCGGTCCCAAAGCAGGGAAAAATCCCCCCACCCCCATCATTTTACTGCACTAGAAATAACAAGTTGTTTTAACTCCTTTATCCAACGTAAATTACGGAACGACAAAACCCGACAGTGCAATATAGGCCTACACAAAACCTCTATTCAATAATTTAATTAATTTTTAGATTTTCACTTTTTGTTTTGGCTTCCAAATTGCTCATAACCTAGGTTTGGGGAAAATGAACATCTACATGTAAATCACACAATTATTATTTTCGTGAGTGTCGCCTGCTTCAGCTAGGCATTGGGTGTATGGTTAAAAAAGCTGAATTTCTGTCATTTACTGACTGAAGGACCCAGAGAGCCATAAAAAATGTGGCGAGGGTTGTGTTTTGGGGACAATTTACGACTTATTTAGTGTACATGCCCCCCCCCACCCCCCCTCCCCCCCATCCTGCCAACTAAAGACCACCTCATCGGGAGAATCTATATGTATATAACTAACACCAAGAACTGATTTTCATCCATGCATTGCAGACCATTTTGATAGCTTCATTTATTGATTTCAAAGGGCATACACGGGAAATTATGACATAATGCTACTAATGCAGATGGAAACTCGGGTAGGCCTAAAGCCATTTACATGTAAGTCCCCATCTGCCCCCCCCCCCCCCACCACATACACACACGCCAAGAAAACGTGTCTTGTTTACCACAGCGAATAGGCATCGTTCCAGTCAAGTTGACCAATAATAACCCCCCCCCCTCCCCCCCCCCCCCCCCCCCCACACACACACACAAGCCACAACCTAGTAAACTCGCTTTGTTGTGGAGGCCAATCAGGCCATCACTGATGGAAAGTTGCAACCACTTTCATGTTTATTTAATTAATTACTGGCATTTAAGGTCATATATTCGGCACACGAGCTAATCATGTTCGCAAACACAGATATACATTCAAGTTTAGCCAATCATTAAAACTCATGTTGCCCATTTTAGAGAACTTCTACACCAAGCACTGGTTACTCGGTCCTATTCTACCAGTGATTACTGAAGCAGGGCTTGTTTACCACAGTGAGCATGTGCAACCACTTTTAGTCACAGCTATTGCGTCATGAGCAAACACGCATTGAATATTACGTATTTCTACTATTTCAGTTGCGTCATACTTTGAATATTCTCTATCAATATTCCCTATCAAGTTGAATAAGTACTGATCAGTGTTGAATTTCGTTTGTAAATTGTGCTGTAAACACTTAAAATGCCTAAAACCAGCAAGATTTGGGATTATTTTATTGTTAGTCCAGCAGACACAACAAAAACTATATGTAATTCCTGCAAGGCTTCCGTGTCGAGAGGTGGCAAATCAACTAAAGATTTCACAAACACAAATTTAAAGTACCACTTACAGCATAACCATGGAGTTTTATTTAAAGAATTTGAAGATGCGGAGAAGATGGCAAAGCAGATAAAAGAAAAAGACAAGACTGTGAAATCAGAATCCACAACAAGTCAAGCCAAATTGGTCCACAAGCAACTTCAGCTTACTGAAAGCCTTGACAGAGTGACGCCATGGTCACCTCAAGACCCCCGTACAATAGCCACAAACAATCGACTAGCAGAAATGGTTTGTCTCGACATTCAGACATTTTCAATGGTTGAAGATATTGGTTTTATACGATTTTGCCAGCAACTGGAACCTCGGTATAAACTACCATCCAGGACCCACCTGAGTCACTCGCTCATTCCAGATATGTATGAGCGTATAAAACACGAAATGAAAAATGAACTAAAAACCATGGATACAATTTCTTTTACAACTGATATTTGGTCCACAAACATGGGATCACATTCACTGATGTCACTAACTGTTCATTGGATCACTGAGAAATTTGAACGAAAGGCTTGTGTGTTAAACGCTTCCTCTTTTTCTGGTAGACACACAGGGGAAGCCATTGCAAGTGGTAAGTGGTATAGAACATATGGTGACAATGTGGGGTATAACACATGATCAAGTACTCACAATTTTGCGAGATAATGCCGCTAATGCAGCATGTGGGGATGAGAATAGCAGATTTTGATAGTCAGGGTTGTTTTGCACACACTTTACAACTTTGTATTAATGACGGTACTGACAGTCAGAGGGCCGTGAATGATATGCTATCGATATCGCGCAAAATCGCGGGCCACTTCAATCATTCCCCCTTAGCATGCAACAGACTAAAATAAATCCAAGTTAAACATAACCTCAAAGAACATTCTATCTTGAAAGATGTATCCACGAGGTGGAACTCCACATTTTATATGCTCGAACGCGTGATTGAGCAGAAATCGGCCATTGTCGAATTTAGTAGCCTCTATGAAATTCCAATCCTTACTGCTAACCAGTGGATTTTAGCGGAAACTCTTGGGAAGACCCTTGAACGATTTGAAACACTCACAAAAGAAGTATCAAGCAGTAATGCCTCTATTTCCACAATAATACCATCAGTTGAAATGTTGGCCAGGTCTCTTGCAAAACATGGGGATCATGACAGGGGGATTCAGACCCTTACACAAACAATTCTTGATTCATTAACATGACACTTTCACGAAATCGAAGAAAACAAACTTTGTACTATGGCAACACTTTTGGACCCTCGTTATAAGGGGATTTTTTTTAGAACATGCGATACAGAAAAGCAAGTGATAGAATGGCTCAAAGACGAAATATTTCTAAACCTGGCTGTGCCGTCTTCAAGTAAAAATGGACCTGGGACTGAAGAAATCACTTCAGGTGAAGGGCCAACACCTCCAAAGACTGTCAAACAAGATGAATTTGCTGCAGAATATGCAGAAATCTTATCCAGCAAAGGCATCGCATTATCAACTACCAGTGCACCCACTCCTGCACATATAATACAGAACTATCTTAGTGAACCATTTCAGCCTAGTGGTGATAACCCACTTCACTGGTGGGCCGTAAATGGCCATCGCTTTCCTCTTTTGTGTCATCTTGCAAGAAAATATCTAGCTCCCCCTCCCTCGAGTGTTCCAAGTGAGCGTCTCTTTAGTGAGGCGGGGCTGATCTACGATGATAGGCGCTCTCGGTTAAATCCAGAGAAAGCAGAGATGTTGTTAATAATAAGGGGTAATCTCCCTCTCCTGAAATTTAAGTACTAAGTGACTCATTTTGACAAGCATACCAAAATTCGAACACAAATTTGATACCTTCATCTTCATATAAAGGCTATCATTTTAGAATTATTTCTCAGTTATAAAATGATTTGGCGTCGAAAACAACCATTTTTGTTTATGTCTGCTGCGGTCAGCATTTTTGTTCAAATATGAAATCGAATATATTACAAGTAGAAAGCGATCAAAAATTGGCTCATTTATCACAAATGAAAAAAAATATTATCGCCGTTAACCCTTTATCGAACATAACGGAAAATCCTGCCTGTGCTATACATGGAAATCAATTAAATAACCATTTAGTCCTTTTTTCCAGATTTTCATTCATTTGCTCTCAAAACAAGGTATGATCCCTCATTTGAACGAGCACATCATGCTCGTTCTAATGAGGGGTCATAACCTATGCTTTGGAAGCAAAAAAGTGGGGAAAACGAGAATATTTCTAAAGTGAGTTCTGCTTAGGTAAAGGGTTGTTAAAATTCGATCATCGTGGAACTGTTCTGCCTGAAATGCTTTGTAATTATATTACAGAGTTCACTTCAGACAGGATAGCTCCTAAACTGAGGCAAAGATGTTTATTATGGCACAATGGCATCTAATGTTTGGACTATCGTTATGAATTTTTTGAGTTTTGTCAACTGTTGAATTTTACTTTTTCCTTCTCTTGAAAATAAAACTAAAAGCCTATTATTTTTGTGCTACTGTTAGCTTGAATACTTTTTCAATCAAGTTCTTGAATAGCGAACGATCCCACTGCCAATCTTGCATGGGAGTTACAGGACTGGTCACCATAAATTGAACTTGTGTGTGTGAGTGTGTGTGTGTGTCAAAATTAAGTACTCCAAGAGCGAATTAATCTGATGTCTTAGTAGCACGTGAAGGCCAATATTGAAGACTATTTTGTGGCTCTAATAATTGCCACTCTATGTTATCTTTTTGTTTATTGGGTTGGGTGGAGGGGGGGGGGGGGGGGGGAGGAAACAATGCTGCAGCTGTGTCACTTACCCACTCAGTTTGAGCCTAAATTCACACAAATGTTTTTAATCTGTTCGGACACATTTGATGTCAAATCACAGGACATGACATTCTGATTATAACAAATAAAAGTCTCTCAAAACGTGGATGAAATATTCAGTGTTTTATTTATTTCAATCTGAGCTTTGCGGTTGAAAATGAATTCAAGTTGCAAGCATCAGAGCAAAAACAGATAACTGAAGCTAATTATTTTTTAATCCCGCCTTATTTAAATAATTTTCTGAGGAGTACAACAAAGATGAGCCCAGATTCTGAAAAAAAATCTCATAGCCACATAGGACAGCAGTTAGTCATTGCTCCCTTGGAAAAAAATCTGCAGATGGAAATTATCCCTGTCTTTGCCATTACCAAGGGATATTGCATTCTGATGCCAAAGACATCAAAGGTTAGAGCAATTATGAATGTACTAATGTACTATCAAATTGAACCTTTTGGTGGCTTTTCAGGAGCAAATCGACTTGTTTTTTCGATGACCAAAATATTCCCTTTGTGACAACAGGTTTTAAATTGCTCACAAATTCCAATTCATCAGCAGATATTTCATTTGTTTGTTTATAAATATGATGATAGGCTTCTCTGGTTTGTATATACTCTATTCTAAAATGTACTAACCCCAATCGATTATCAACTCAAATTCAATTAAAAGAGGTTACCCATGTTAGTGAATTTGAGTCATTCTTCTAATTTTTTTTTTTCAGTTTTGTTTCCATGTTAAACATCTTGTGACTCCATGTAATTTCCGACTCTTAATCAGTAGTGATGAATCAATAATCAGAACCGGCCAGTTATGGAGCATCGGCTGATTATGACAACGGCAGTTGAAAAACGGCAGTTTCCGGTTATTCTATATTTAACACTGACCCTTTAATATCTGGACCTTTTAATAAAGTTTCCCCATTAAAAACATGTGTGGTGCATAGCAGAAAATTCAGGGATTTGTAGAGCAGAGATATTACCTAATTTACCAACTGCAATCGGGACGAGATCGCCACCATTTCCTGAAGATTGTGAAGTTCATTTAAACTTTAGAGAAACACATCAAGGGAGGTAACACATTGAAAGAAAACACTGAATAATACATTCTGACAAACGTGTAAACCATGCGTCATACGACTTCACAACACACATTAACAATAAAATTATTATTCATTTAAGACACAAAGTATGTGTGCTCAGTATATTTCTGGTTAATACAGCCAAGTATATTGTATCCTTACACAAAACCATATTAATACTATTTACCAGAATAAAACACAATCTTTACGACAAAAATATCATGTGATTGTATCGTTAATAACGATTTTTTCCCCACACCCCAACCAAAATGCAAATAGTATTTTGGCTAATATTGCCCAGTAACTTATGTGGTATTAAGCTTTCGTGACTGATGATTTATCAACGAAATTCTGTGGCATAAAAGTCACCAGCAGATTTTCTTCAGTGTCCTACTTCAACCATCGGAATCAGCATCGAAATCGGCATGATTGGCAGAAAAATAACTGGGAATCGGTTGATAGTAAGTTTTGATAATCAGTTCATCACTATTAATCAGCTCCCTCGATCGCTTTTGAATGTTAATGTAGCAGTGCCTTGCGGAGTTGGGACAAATTGTGCACAAATGATTCATGCATTTGAGTTGGACAATCTGTACCTTTCTTGGACAATTCATACTCAAGACATCTGAATAACTTGTATACCTTTTTCTGGACTTTTCGTACCCCCCTTTATGGAAATTGTACAATTCATACCCTGAAAAATATATCAATGATGGATTAATCAGGGAAGAAGAGAAGTGAGAATGGAACATTTATAACACATTAAAAACTTTTAATGTTTTTTTATTCTTCAAAAGAAGCAAACAGTAAAAAAAAAACAGAAAAAGGCAAAATATTTTTTTTTAAAAATTCACCACAATAGACACAGGGTGCTTAGATTTTGTCACAAACTCTCAAGTCAGTCATTTCCCCCACACTCCTGCTACCCCCACCACTATGGTAACCCATAGTGCCCCACTATGTGCAGGCGGTACCATGTCCTATGGTGACAACAAAGCATCCAATATATGTATGTTGTTATTGCCCCCATATTATATCGAGATTGATATATCCTTAGTAGATAATTCTACGAAATTGATATTTTTCTGCATATTCAGGCTGGTCTGACTCATTTGCATGTAGCCCAAGAACATTAGGTTTCACTAGGGAAAAAAATCGGAGAAAGCTGATTTTTTCAGGGAATGTCGAGTACATGTCACTGAACGATTAGACAAAAGTCCCCTAAAATCTCAGCTGAGCTTTTTTCTCTACAGCCTTTTTTCGAAAACGCGTTTGAAAAAAATTAAAAAAAATCGCAGGAACTTTGTAACCTCGAATTGATCCAACTGTATTTTTTGTTTACGTGTATTTCGAGCTACATAATGTCTAATATACATTTACCTAGAGGAAAATGTGCATTCTGTGACAATTTCTGCGAAAAGTTATTGAAAATTCACAAAAAAGTATCGGATTTACGCAAAAAATGACGATTTTCCTAACGGATTTGCCCAAAGGGTCGTAGTACAGAACGGGATGTTAGTTGGACAGACGATAAAAAATCCACCACCATTTGAAGACTTTTATCATTGCTTACAAAATAGACATTATGGAAAACCCCCTCTGCTTCTGGCCGAGTTCCCCTTTTGGCATAAAATTTGTCAGCATGAGAACTCAACTATTTTCGGGCTTGGGACCGAACAGACACGTCTGTGTCTGGCAGCATTAGATCAATAAATAATATTTACAGAATGTACAAAAATCAATAAATAATATTTACAGAATGTACAAATCAATCAACATGGATTAAGTTACATTGACTATTATCAACGCTATATACAGAAATGACATAACCTATATACATATTATTCATCGAACTCAGAAATTTCCGACAGGACAGTGTTTCTGTGGTTGTTACAAGAATCCGAACTGCAATTACACAAACCTGAGCAAGAGAGTCCAGCCTTCTTACACCCACACCTTTTTGTACAAGCACTCTTGCAACCACAACTGATCAGATTCAGTAGGTTATCGGGGGCACATGGCTTTGTGGCTGCAGTCGGTACAAGAAGTCCATTGTCTAGCGACCACCCCCAATCCGTCGGAGTAAGCGAAGTGCCCAGCCATTGTTGGACCTGGAGATAACATCTGTAGACATGTTGTTGTGCAGCATCGCTGCTTGGTGGGAGTGAGGCTAGGTCGATGGGTTTATTCAGTTTAGATTTTGCTACATAACGCTTGTAAGTGACATATCTATATTGGTCGAGAGGAAACAGTTTTACTCCCGTATAAGATCAGGAGAAGTTGTTCCCCGGCAGCGGCTACTGCACTTGGTGTACTGTCATCCGCCCAAATTGTGTTGACATACTGTTGTGAGTCGCTAGTAACATCGGAGACAATTGTACTGAATACTTTCTTCTTACCAACTCGAAAGAGTGCAGAAGTAGTGTCACAACCACTTATAGAATGTGCTACAAGGAGGTTGCTTCTATGGTCACCCATTTTGGTTGCTATTTCACTAACTGAAACTAGTAAGTTTGGGGTAATGGAATACATCATGTGAATATTACATCCCGGTTGAACTGGAGAGGTAAGAATGACTAACAAGTCTGTGTCTGTTCCCACAACGACAACATTGTTGTCATCTTGAGCGATGTCAAGTGCAGTTTCGGCTATCAGTACATCAGCATCAGCCTCGGCCTGCTTGGACTGAATATTGATAGCAGATAGCTCCTGCATTAGAAGATCGATCAGTTGGGTTTTGTTCTTGGCATTTGCAAGGAAATCGGATTGGGGTGTGGTGGCTGGTAACTCGGGTGAGATATTGATATCAATGGAATACCTGTCTTTAGATCTACGGGCTTGTTCCATGCCCTTTGTCGACATTGTACAAGCATAATCATCAAAAACAACCACGACGTTCGCCCCAAAATGTCTCACTAGATAATTGGAATATGATGTACATATGTCCTTATATGACGACTGTTTAGGCCATACAACTGCCCTCAATAAAAATCCACCATCTACAACAAACAGAGAATGTTCTGGGATTTTAGTTTGCTCGGAACCGTATGTTTTGAGGATCTTACCGAGCGTGCTTTTCTGTGTCTTCCTCATTCCAGCAGAATCAAACAATGCTGGTGGTTTCGGGGCGAGTTCATATTTGAGATACTCTTCCATCTCTGCTTGTGACTGAATAACACATGTGATGCGGTTGAACAGAATTGTGGGGTCAATCACTACCTTACTTCCACGGACTTTGATGCTATTTGCCATCGATGCGAAAGACTTCACAGTGTCAACACATCGTAGTTTGATGCTGTTGAACGTTTTGCTTACAACATTCGATACGCAACATTCACCAATTTTGCGAACTTGGTCACAGTTCACAGTTTCGTCGGCCACAAGCCCGGTCGCTATAGAGACTAACTGTAGTGGATCTCTATTCTGAAAGGGGGAATGCACTCCGAGCCAGTTCAATAATTTGGTGATATCATTGGCATCAGTCAATTGTGAACTTTGACGGAGATCCCGATGTTGTTCGCCATGACCAGTGTGAACATGAACAAAATTTTCGAGAGCATTACATATCGGAAGGCAAAGAGGTAGTCCATGTACCCATTTCGCAACAGTGCTATCGGTTATTCCCCTGCCATGTGTGAGACCACCAGGGAGCTTGAACATTCTCATTAAACACTGCTCTATGGTCTGATCAGAATATATCCCGTCCCAGAATTTATCTGAGCGCCTTATGGTAAAGTAACCTTTCTCAGTGAACAACTTCAAATCATCCTGTTGCATTATTTCTGTTAGCTCATTCATCTGCTGCAAATAGAGATGAGAACTTTTTGCGTATGCAAAATGACCACCTGCGTGAAATACTGGAATCATATTGCGAACACAATATGTGTGGAGTTCCCAGTCGCCTGTGCGCTCTGCTCTCAAGAACAACTGGAGAAGACCTATTTGCTCGTAGTATTGTACCCAATGCATCTTGAGTGTAGGCGAACACCACATTATGTGATTTAATCGAACATGGAAATTGAAACAATGATGCTATAATATGGTATTTGAATGAGAAAAGTCGATGCCGTTTGAATTTGAGTTTAGGGGGTATGGTTAATATTTCACACGTTTCACCAGTTCATTATGGAATAAATGACTATTGTTATATATCATTATAAAGCCACTGCTTTTCTGCAATTTTTGATATATAATTTAACTCCCAAAGTAGTCGTAGATTTGATTTAATGGACGTTGTGTACCGTTGTGTGTATGAAAACAATAAATTTTTTTTCGTAATTTTGTACATTTTCGTGAATATTTCACCATTGAGTGTGAGGATTGGTACAAAGTTGGCATTTTCTGTTGGGGATATGTATTCTCAATATAATTCAGCACGATATTTATGATTCTCACCCTACTAAGGCGAATAAGAATGAGAAATATGGAGCTGGGTCGAATTTTTTTTAAATTTTTTTTTTTCATCAAAAAAACGCTATAACTAAAAAAGCTCAACTCGGATTCGCGGGGACTTTTCACACTTTATCCGCAATGTGTGTCCCGGAAACATATAAAAAAATCAGCTTTCTCCGATTTTTTTCCTTACTTTCTCATTTTTATGTCTAATGTGCCTGGACTAATGGAGTGACCTTTGTTTACATCTTTGCTACACTAATCTATTTTTAAATCATTGTACATATAGCTGTTGATTGTTTAATTGTTTAAATAGGTGAAGGACCTTGTTTACATGAATTAAGACAGAATCACCAAGAAACTGATAGAAAACAGAACTTTGGAGAAAATTCATCTTCTAGGGCATTCTATCTGGGTACTATACAAAGGTTTGACAACAGAATTCAAAAACTCATTTTTAGAAAGCCATTTCAGAAAAAAGACATATTTTCAGAAAGACACATTTCAGTTAAAATTGATATTGGAGATTATTATTGTTCCAGAACAGTGTGTTTATTATAAAAGCAGTGCTTCTTTGTGCATTTTGAAGAGTGATTCCAAAACAGAATTTTGAAGAGAATTTATTCATCTTGTAAAAGATAATTTATACTTCCTAAAAAACAGAATATATTTTTGTAAAAAGCCAGGATTCTACTGGATTATTTGGAAATTACTTGTGGCTCCAATACTTATTGTATTTTTACTCCATTTAAATTTTGCTGAGCATTTTATACTTTATTGGAGACAGCTGAAATTTCTAAGTGAACATTTTATTACAAATCTACGGGATACTGTTTCTGAAGACATATTCTTGGATTTAATACTACCAGCTGGAAACTTTCTTCACAAGATTCTTCACTACTGGATTACTGGGTTCTGTCAAACTGTACTTTGGATTATTTCAACAATTGATGAGTACCACTGTTTTTTATATTCTGTAAACCAGTTAGTGTAAAAGATCATTGTATCAATTTTTTTTATATTTAATTTTTTTTAATTAAAATTCAGAATCATTAAATTCATAGCTATTGTTGCTGATTCTCAGTGTTCTTTCTGTTACCAATATCAATAATATTTCCACACCGTAACAGAAATTGGGGGCTCGTTGCCGAGATTGAATATAAGATAACGAAAAAGCTTTATTTGCATATTGCATTTATTATTTTGGCTCATAGTCAAAACATTTAAATTTTCTTAGAAAATTTCAGTATTATTATTTATATAATCTGAGAACCAGTAAACCTTTTCAACATGGTATTTACTGTGACAGAATTTATTTCTGAATTTGAAAGCTCTCCTAGTTTGGCCCTTTTAGAATCTCTTAAGAAGGAGGATTTATTTCAACTTGCTCAGTATCTAAAATTACCTGCCACCCCTGGTCTGAACAAACATAAACTTAAACAGCTCATTGTTAATCATTATATGGAAGAAGGTCTTTTAGCTCAGTCTGAAACTCCCCCCTCTGAACCATAACATATTGATGCCCTTGAACTCAAGAAATTAGAATTGGAATTAAAAAAGTTAGAAATGCAACAAAAAATAAGGGAAATTTAAATTCAGGTCCAAAAAGAAAGGGAACAAATTCAGGCCAAAAAAGAAAAAGAAGAGAGAGAAAAGTAAATTAAATTGAAAGAAATTCAGGCTCAAAAGGAAAAAGAGGATAGGGAATTAAAATTAAGGGAAACTGAAGAAACTCAAAAAGAAATTCATTAAAGAGAATTAGAAATTCAGGCCCAAAAGGAAGTAAAAATAAAAGAATTAGAATCTCAGTGTCAAGGCTCAAATGTAATTTCACCAGGCAGATTTGATGCAACCAAACATGTTAGGGCTAGTACCCCCCCACCCCTTTCAAGAAAAAGAAGTTGATAAATATTTTTTACATTTTGAAAAAGCGGCAACAAGTTAAGAATGGCCAAGGGATGTCTGGACTTTGTTATTGCAAAGTGTTTTGAAAGGGAAGGCCCAAGAAATCTATTCTGCTCTATCTTCTGAGCAAAGCAATAATTATGACACTGTTAAAGAGGCTATACTTAAGGCATATGAACTTGTTCCAGAGGCCTATTGGCAGAAATTCAGAAATTTTTATAAAAAAGAAAATCAAACTCATGTGGAATTTGCCTGAGAAAAGCAAAATTTATCTGACAGGTGGTGCCATTCAAAAGAAGGGAAAGATTTTACAAAATTACAGGGAATAATGCTAATTGAAGAGTTTACAGGAAAGATACATTCAGATATAAAGGCCCACCTGGATGAACAAAAAGTTGACACATTATACAGAGCAGCAGTACTAGCAGATGACTATGCCTTAACTCATAAAACTTAGATGTGAGTCTTCCATGGAAGACGTGTGTCGCCTGGCATTTCAGACAGAATTCTAAGTGGAAAAGGAGCATAACTCTGGAAAAAATACAGCGGATCAAAAAATAAAATAGGAGGTGCACAATGCCATGATGTGATAAAGAATCACTGAAAGTTTCATCAAAATCCATTCATAGGCTAAAGAGGAGTGGCGGATAAGAGAAAGTGTGACGCGGACGACACGAATGCTAAGTGGAAAAGGGGCATAACTCTGGAAAAAATACAGTGGATCAAAAAATAAAATAGGAGGTGCACAATGCCATGATGTGATAAAGAATCACTGAAAGTTTCATCAAAATCCATTCATAGGTTAAAGAGGAGTGGCAGATAAGAGAAAGTGTGACGCGGACGACGCAAGACGACAAAAGTAATCCCTATATGTCGCTCCCCACTTCGTGGGACGGCGACACAATGAGTCGTAACTCCACAAATTTTTGGCTCCACAAGAATTCTTTCCAAAGTGGACCTAGACCAACTTCAGATAAAACTCATCCTTCCAATCTTCCGAACTTTTCACCGCCCAAATTTAATAAGAAATCTGGTAAAAATATAAAACCTCTAATGCCAGGCCTCCACCATTATGACCCAACAGTTCAACTAAAACTTGTAATTATTGTAAGAAACAAGGCCATATTATTACTAACTGTAAACAATTGAAGAAGAAAAATTCAAACCAATTACTTGGGTGTCGTTATTGTAAGAAAGGCCCTATTATTACTGATTGTTGGCTGTTAAAAAAGAAAAATGAGTCCTCTACTTCACAGAAGGCACTAGCAGGGCTTGACAATTCAAAATTTTGGGGAACCTATTTGGAGGTTGCGTCAACCAATTTTCGTTAACCTTTTGATCGGTTGCCTTAAAATTTTTGGTAAACCTCTTGGTTAACCATTTCACGATTTACGTTTGATATAATAAAGTTGTTGGAAAACAACTGTGTCAGTAGCAGCTGTGAACCTTAAATAACAATATTACTGTATGGGTACCATTTTTAATGAATTTGAAAGTTATATTCTTGATACTGCAATAAAGAAATTAGAATCAACTTGATAGAGATAACATGTTTTCTTTCTTATTCATTTTGTTCTCTTATTACCCCCACCCCACCCGTCTTTTCATTATAGATACAATGTTATGTTAAATAGAAGACCATTGCTTTTATTCAAAAGAATCAACAGATTGATCATTCTAAAAACAAAATATCTCATATTCTGAGTTATCTGTATGGGTACCATTTTTAATAATCAAAGACGGCAATCGCCGGCTTCGGCGGGCCGACCATGGTTTGGTCGCGTGGAGAAAATTTTTTATTTTGGCACCGAAAAGAAGCGATTTCCGTACATCTGAGGGAATTTATTACGCTCCGTAACACTTCACTCAGATGTAGGGAAATGACGTATTTTCGGATATTTAAAACTTTATACATGTAATTTAAATTTACACCCGATTCGGCAAGTTGACAACACTTAGTGACAAAGACGTGGAGGTGCAATGCAGTCGGTATCTGAATTAGGTACATGTATACTATACAATACTAACAGTCAGTTGATCTCACCTGCAATCACCAAGAGTTTGTAAACAGAGCATTGAAGAGTTTAGCAGTGAGGTAAAAAAAGTCGTCTCGTCCCACTTTCCATTTACCCAGACAATTTTGGGGTCTGGACGATTCGGACCATGTACGATTTGGACAATATTTTTTGGACAATTCGGCCCAGATCTGTGGACAATTCGGACCAGATTTCTGGACGATTCGGACAAGATCATGAACTGTTTGCTATTATATGATTATGGACGATTCGGAATACGTTTACAAATGATTCGGAACAGGCATAACTGCAGAGGTTACAATATAAAGAAAAGCACAGTCTGGGGGTGGGGGGACTGCCCCCCCCCCCCACCCCAAACTCTTATTATTTCAAACAGCAGACTGCTGTTTGAAATAATGGAGCTTGGGGTGGGGGGGATTGAGAGACAGACATGTAGAATGGGATGCCAAATAATCATCCAGAAATCTGGTCCGTATCGTCGATAGATCTAAGCCAAATCATCCAATACATTCGATCATAATTCTTGAGAATCGAGGACACCAATGGGTATCCCGATGACGATTTCATCGTATCTTTAGCATGGTATTTCCAAGATTTTTTACAAGAATAATATTTTTGTGTGCCTTGTGAATCTATTTGTTTTATATTCAGTTATGAAATAGTCACCTAATTTCGGCAGGTATACAGAATTTGGGCCCCTGAATTTGGGCGCCCAAACCGGTATACCGGTACCAAAAACGTCCTGGATATGGCCCTGCCAGGGAGGATTCGTCTTTTACTGGTGGGACAGTTCGTTCTCAGTGCAATCTTTTGTGATTGTGAGTGCGGCAAAAGCTTAGGCTGAGTCTTATGAAAAACCAGCATTTGGACATTTCACTGATATAACTTTATTTGAAATCTAAAAGTTCACAGCTGCACACCCACACTATCTTATCTTCCATCTGCATGTACAATAATACTAACTCGTACCTGTAAAATTTTTAGTCGTTGAACACTTTTAGTTTATCTAGCCTAGTTGGAAAAAAAACTGTCCGTTCCGCCCCAGGTTCCGCCAATCACATCAAGACTATTTCATTTTTTTTATTTTAGTTTTATTTCTTTTTATTTTATTATTTTACTTCCCCAAAAAAACTGCTGTCTGCCAGTGTCCGGCCCCTCCCAAGCACTCCCTGTTTCTGTGTACATATAAAAAAAACAGTAATGCAAATTCGAGGGGGGGGGGGGGGAGGGGGCTGCCAGAGATACAGTTGAAGGGATAATACAGAATAAACCAAAAACTTCACGTTACCCCCCAGTTAGGAGCCTAACATCCCAGCATTTACGGGGTCAAACCGTCACACTGGGTATTGTACTGATGATCACTCCGGGGGCGAACAGAACTAGGCCCCGTATTTGGCATTCCTATGGTTTCCGTCAGCACAGCTTGCAATAAAAATTATTCAGTTTCTGCAAGGAAGATAGGAGTAGGTTGTGCGCCGTAAGAGGGTACACTAAATTCTGGACCCAGCGCACTCCCTCTCACCTTCTTCTGGAACATAGGGACACCTAGAGCTTCTAAGCCTTTTTCAATTTTTTTTAAGATGTGGTCGGAAATTAATGATTTGATTGCCAACCATTATATTTGCTACTACGACCGCCGAAACCAACAATTATATGCGAATTTAAGGAGGGCACCCCGTCCTCATTTCTGCCAGATGAAACCTTCAAAAATTGATGAATTATGTGGGTTTATCATTTAATTCAAGACTCAAATTATTGTTTTAACGGAGAGATGGGGGTGGGGGGGTGGGAGCTCTCAAAATCCTATCATATATCTGCCCGATAATAGATTGTTTTGCCCCCCCCCCCCCCCCCCCCGCCCCAACAGTGCTGACTAATATTTTTACAATAATATGATTTTAAGGGCGCTATGGTTTATTGACGGCTCTACAAAAATGTTTGACAGCCTGAGGGTTCATTAGAGGGCCGAGACGAAGTCGAGGGCCTTTAATGGCCCGTGAGATATTAAGCTATCTGTAGGCCGTTAATGAACTATGGCGCCCGACAAAATCGCGTTATTACTAATACTATTATTACCACCACCACCCGGTGCCATCAGCACTGTTGTAAACGGATATAAGAAAGAATAGCTTCTAGAAGTTCTATTGCCAATTTCCACTGCAAGCAAGGGTAACATCCAATCGGTATGCGGAGAACTGTGTTTAAATATTCCTAGAATTCAACATGATTTCCGACTTTGATAAAAGATATCAACAAGATTTTTCCATGGGCGGTAAGGGTAACGTTGGGTTGGTAGACGGAGTCTGAAGAACTATGTTCAAATATTATTTGAACATAACTTATTGTTTTATTAACGTCTGGCAAATTGGTAATAATATTTAATTATTATTTTTAGGCGAAAAAAGTTTTCAACAAATCATTTAGGCGCTAATCATTAAATGTGACATCCCATCATTGTAAACGCGACAACTCGTCCCGGCAGATATATTCAGATTGAGGACGAAGTAACAATTGCCAGATTGGGTCGAGTTACAACTTACATTTTACTTCACAAGTTCAGGCAGGTTTGTCCCGTGCATATCGCGTTAAGCCGTTTGCAACTTTGTTGAACGAACACCTTTGTGGTTTGTGTAGAATATGAGCGGTACAACCTATGCTGGGGCTGTTTTTCTCACATCATAATAACCACCGGATGTTTTCATATCCACCAGATGTTTTCTTCAATTGTTGAGTGGGGAATACAAATGTTTGAAGAGGCACGGATTCGAGAAAATATGACAGTTTTTTTCTTGAATCTTCGAAGATTTCAACGCACATTTAGATCAGGAAAAATCGAGTATTGACTGTATTCATTCAAGAGGTAGGCACGGGATTTTTTCGTTAACCGATTCGCCGTTCAACCGATTTATTTTTTGCGTAATTGATAGGCAAACGTTACGAGCGTTCGCGTGAATTGTCAAGCCCTGCACTAGCATGTGCTTAATGCCCTGAAAAGTATGTAATAAAGCAAGATGCTTTAGAAAATTATAAGCCATTCATTTCTGAAGGCTTTGTTTCCCTTTAGGGGGATAAGCACTGTTCGTTACCAATAAAAATACTGCGAGACATTAGAAAATTATAAGCCATTCATTTCTGAAGGCTTTGTTTCCCTTTAGGGGGATAAGCACTGTTCGTTACCAATAAAAATACTACGAGACACAGTGCTTCGTATGAGCAAATTTGACGGGTGCTACTTTTCGCTCTCGCAAAATATGAGACAGGTGCTATTCACACTCATGAACTGCAGTTTTAATTATTTGGAGTATTGATAGTCTATACATGTACATAAGCTTGGAAAAAAAGAATTAAAGAGGATTGCCATATGGAAAACAGCAGGAGAGCACCGCACACTGCAGACATCATTTGACATCAGACGAGCCATAAATCACCAATCTGCCAATTGTCCAGGAAACCCATTTTACCAGAACATTTTGCAATACTTTCTTCCCAGTGAAGTTAAAGAGGATTGCCATATGGAAAACAGCAGGAGAGCACCGCACACTGCAGACATCATTTGACATCAGTCGAGCCATAAATCACCAATCTGCCAATTGTCCAGGAAACCCATTTTACCAGAACATTTTGCAATACTTTCTTCCCAGTGAAGTTAAAGAGGATTGCCATATGGAAAACAGCAGGAGAGCACCGCACACTGCAGACATCATTTGACATCAGACGAGCCATAAATCACCAATCTGCCAATTGTCCAGGAAACCCATTTTACCAGAACATTTTGCAATACTTTCTTCCCAGTGAAGTTACCCCCCCCCCCCCCCCCCCCCCCCCCCCCCGCCCTCCACACTACACATCAGTCATTGAAAGAGAGTCAGGTGTGATTGTGAGGGGGAAATCAAAATCATGGGGGTCGACACACATTTATTCTGTGTATACAAATAATCTGAATCAGTATTTCACAGATAGTATTTTCCAGTGAAACTGTATTTTAATAAAGCACTGGCAGTAAATAAATAAAAGTTAATTATCTCTACAGTGTGTGTTGTTTTTTATTCCAACAATGCCATTATTTATTTATTTATTGGTGTTTAAGGTCACCTATTTATGCACAATGGCTAATCGTGACCACAACATGGAGATAAAGTCAAGGGTAGTCAATCGTTTATACCCATGTTGCCCATTTTAGAGGAATTCCACCCCAAGCATTGGTCAATGGTGACTGGGTCCTATTTTACCAGTACAACAGAACTTGTTGACCATAGTAAACAAGCACTGCCTCATTTCCTGGGGTTCCACAGGGGAACAATGTCATTATCTGATCTTAAAATATTTTGTATCACAGACTATCTAAAAATTATATCAGGTAGAAACATCATATTATTTTATGATAAATCTGTGTTACTCATACTAAGTATTTTTTTTAACTTGCGTAAATTCCGTAATATCAAAGTCTGAGGCCGAATCTTCCCGGGCTGAACCTTCCTGGGGTCGTACCTTCAGTATCAGGACAATCGGACCAAAGACAACTTGGACCAAGACAAGTCGGACCAGTTCGAGACAAGGTTAAAGTGGGCGGAATTGTCTTCAAAAGTGGGCCGACTGGTCTTGGTCCGAGTTGTCTTTGGTCCGAGTTGTGTCAGAATTGCAATGGCTTACTGTAATTTGTTGTTTGAAAAAGATGCATCAGGGAAAACAGGTGTGTGGGAGTTTAATAACAATTTATATATGGGTAAGTTTCGCTGTTGGTTTTGTATAAAAAAAATTTGATACCCACGAGGGCAGCTGAGGAAATAGAAGTAGATGAACTTACGACCAACATCACACTTTCTGACTCTTCATGTGCAAGTTAACAAAACTGAGATGGTCACACTTTCTGGGACAAATTGTCAATAAATAATGTCGTTCGATTGGTCAGACCCCTCTAGGAACCAATTGCACTGTACACATCACATGCGCAGAGTGCCTGTTACGAAATTTAGCCGGGGATTTTCCAGAACGTGCACACGTTTTGGAAAAACACAGTCAGTATATAGTAACAGTCACAACTGCGCATGCCGGAATGATGCCACATGTGTATTACTGCAACGAAATTGTTTTCGTGGGTAAACTATTGATTTGATTCGAGAGATTATTAAAAAATTGAGGCACGCACAAATTACTCGCCTGATTTTAAACGTTGGTACATTTAGCTGTTTCTGTTACAAGCGCGATTAATGGCACCCAACAAATTTAAAATCTGAGTGCGAATGGGCACGTTTGCATTTGCGCCCGTCTCACACGAAGCACTGGAGACACAGGGGCTACTCAGTCTTTAATGTTAGAAGGCATTTTGCCATTTTCTGAAGAAAGGGCTACAGGGGGCACAAATTCTAGTATCAGGTATTGAGTCAAACTCTTTAAATGTCCCACTTCATAAAATAAATTTAAGAAGTAGTTTAGTAAATGGGACTATGACAGTAGGAATCTGACCTACTCTACCTGTAAACGGTATTTCTTTATTATTGGGAAATGACTTAGCTGGTGACAAAGTCACTGTAGAACCTCAAGTGGTGGATAAGCCGAGCACAGATGAAAGTATTATTAATTTGAAGGAATGTTTGTTTTCCTTTTGCCTTTCCAGCATGTGCTGTGACTCGGTCCATGGCAAAGAAAGCTGAGGTTGATAACAACCTCAATTGTGTTGATTCGAACAGCAAAGCTGAGAATAAGAACAGTCACAGAATTACAGATACTGAAGACATTGATTTGTCTCTGACATTTTTGAGTCAATGTGATGACTCCTCCAGAAATTGTAAAGAGGCCTCTACACCTGAGAGTGATAAGGGGGACCTCCTTGAATGTCATTTCCTGGACTTCTTTAATTCAGGAACAGGAAAGTGATCCTGACCTTGCCGAGCCACGTGAAAGGGCTCTAACAGAGGCAGAAGCCCAAAACTCCCCTGTCTGTTATTTAATAAAATTCTGATGTACTCATGAGGAAATGGCAACCACCACAAGTACCCTCCAATAGTGATTGGGAGGTTATTTATTAAATTGTTGTCCCCACTAAATACCGGAATGAAATAATAAGTCTGGCTCATGAAAATACAATGGCTGGACATTTGGGAGTTAGGAAAACCTACTCTCGTATTCTGCAATGTTTTTACTGGCCCAAACTTCGACAGGATGTTGTTGAATTTTGTAAAACCTGCCACACCTGTCAAATTGTAGGAAAACCCAACCAGAAGATTCCTCCGGCTTTCCTTCAACCAATCCCTGCTTTTGAGGAGACATTCAGTAGAATTATTATTGATTGTGTTGGCCCATTGCCTAGAACAAGATCTGGAAATGAATATCTTCTTACCATCATGTTAGCTTCTACACGATTTCCTGAGGCTATACCTCTAAGAAATATTAAAACTAAGACTATAGATAAGGCCTTAATAAAACTTTTCACGACTAAACAGAGCAGCAGTACTAAACAGAGCAGCAAATTGGAAGGATGATCAGAAGGATGAGTTTTATCTGAAGTTGGTCAAGAATTTAATAACGAATTCTCCCACCAAACACTGCAAATTAGATGTAATCCCAACCTGGCTGTTGAAATATTGCACCATGGATATTAGAAATTGTAAACTCATCTCTTACATTGGGTGTCTTCCCCACCAATATGAAGCAGGCACTTGTTACCCAATTACTTAAAAAACCCGGGCTCGACCCGGAAATATTGAAGAATTACCGCCCTGTCTCCAACCTTTCGTTTTTATCTAAGGTTGTGGAACCCGCGGTTGCTCTTCAATTGAATTCTCATCTTTCCCAGTATGAACTTTCAGAGGTTTTCCAGTCCGCCTATAAACCTAAGTGCAGCACAGAGACTGCCTTACTCCGAGTGCTGAACGACATTCTAATGTCGATGGATAAACATCTGGTCTCCTGCTTAGTATTACTCGACCTGAGTGCTGCCTTCGACACCAATGACCACAATATGCTCATAGATAGGTTAGAACACATAATAGGAATTTCAGGTGGAGCTCTACAGAGGTTCTCTTCCTACCTAACAGGCCGTACCCAAAGTATACTCATTAACAAGTCAACCTCCACCGAGTTCAATCTTCAGTATGGTGTTCCCCAAGGGTCCGTTCTGGGCCCTCTATTGTATGTGATTTATGTTCTTTCCCTGGGTGATATCATCTGCAGCCATGGCCTGCAATTTCACTTTTATGCCGATGACACCCAGCTATACGGTACATCCATTTTAAACCAGATAATGAAGCATTTGCATGTCATCGACTAGAGGAATGTGTGGTGGATATCAAAGATTTGATGACTAATAACTTTTTAAAGTTAAATGCAGACAAAACGGAGGTTATTTACATTGGCTTACCTCACCAATTAGGCAAAATTTCAAAACGTCCATTATCAATAGAAAGAAATAGCATTTTATCATCGGCTACCGTTCGTAACCTGGGATATTTCCTCGTTGAGGCGATGGCAGCAGTCAAACACGTCCAGCAGGTCTGTCGTGCTGCATTCTACCATCTTAGAAATATCAGCAGGGTGCGAATGTTGATAGACAAACACACAGCTGTACAATTAGTCCACGCTTTTGTCACGAGTCATCTTGATTATTGCAACTCACTGCTATACCGATGCAAAAAGGTATCACTGGATAAGCTTCAACATATCCAAAATTGTGCTGCTATGTGTGTAACTCAAAATAGGAAGTCTTGTCACATAACACCTATCCTAGCTGACCTCCACTGGCTTCTTGTCCAACAAAGAATTCAATATAAAATAATCCTTCGGACATATAAATGTATAAATGACCTGGCACCATCATATCTCTCCGTTCTGGTCACATACCTGCCAGAGACCTCTGTTCATCAGACTCGCACACCTTGGTGCAACCTGTTTCAAAATTAGCATCCACAGGTGACCAACCCTTTTTGATCGCCGCCCCTAACCTCTGGCACCCTTTACAGAGTCACCTGAGACTACCACAGAAACTGAGTCATTCAAAGCTGATTTGAAAAGGCATCTCTACAAACACGCTTTCTGCACCAATATGCAGTTAAGAAATCATTTCCCTTTTTTGTGTGTAAAGCCAAAGAGCACATTTTGTGGATTTTAGGCTGAAAATTATTATTATTATTATTATTATTATTATTACCCAGGTCAGTGCAATCAGACCAAGGCTCAAATTTTATGTCAAAAACATTTTTCAGCAGGTGATATATGAGCTCAAAATTAAGCAGAACACATCAAGTGCCTACCATCCCGAAAGTCAAGGTGCTCTTGAACGCTTTCATCAAACACTAAAGACCATGATAAAGGCCTATGGGGAGGATAATGAGAAGCAGTGGGATGAAGGAGTACATCTCTTATTTGCAGCCTGTGAGACTTTAAAGGAATCTCTGGGGTTCAGCCCTTTTGAATTAGTGTTTGGACACTCAGTGAGGGGTCCACTCACTGCTTTGAAGGAGAAATGGCTCAAGGAAGAGCCACCTGAAATTTCTCTTCTGGACTATGTGTCCACTTTTAAGGAAAAAATGCACCAGGTCAGAGAAATGGCAAATAAACATTTACAGAAAGCCCAGAGTCATATGAAGACCTGGTATGATAAAAAGGTGAAATTTCGCACCTTTACACCTGGGGACAAGGTACTAGTATTATTCCCTTTAAAGAGCAATGCTTTACAAGCAAGATATTCTGACCCTTATATTGTTAAGCACAAGATCAGTGATACTGATTATGTTGTTGAGACTCACGATAGACTCAAAAATGCTCATATGTGCCAAATAAATATGATGAAAACATATGAGAGGGAAGCAATCTCTCTACCAGTCTCAACAGTCACCCACATGGATGAGGTGGAAATTCCTGCGGAGGATATTCATGAAGGTGGCAAAAATGTACCTCTGAAGTTACTGAACTCAGATGTCCTGAGAGATCTACAAAATAAAATAGATTATTTACTGCCTGACGAAAGAAAAGATTTAGTTGATTTAATTTTCACATATCAATAATTATTTCACGATGTGCCTAGTATGACAACTATTATTTTTCAGGATGTTGATGTAGGAGAGGCAAATCCCACCAAACAGCATCCATAGAGATTGAACCCTTTCAAAGCTGAGACCATGCGAAAGGAAATACTGTATATGCTGGACTTGATATCATTGAACCTAGCCATAGCAACTGAGTTCGCCCTGTATACTCATCCCAAAACCTGATGGGAGTAACCGATTTTGTATGGATTATCATAAACTGAACAGCCTCACCGAAACAGACAATTATCCAATTCCAAGAATTGATGACTACATTGACAAACTTGGCCATGCTAAATTTGAGACAAACTTTGACTGTTAAAGGGTTATTGGCAAGTCCCTTTAATAGAAAGAGGAAGAGAAATATCTGCTTTTGTTACCCCATTTAGGTTGTATCAATATAAAGTAACCCCTTTTGGCATAAAAAATTCTACAGCAACGTTCCAGCACATGGTTAACCACTTAATTGCAGACCTAGATCACAGTGAAGCTTATATTGATGATGTTATTATACACACAGATACAGACTTGGCTGATCATCTAAAGCATATTCAAGATTTTTTTGACAAAGTGACCCAGGCCAAACTTAACTTGGTAAAATCAGAATTTGGCAAAGCAACTGTAAATTATTTAGGTCATGTTGTGGGTCAGGTGCAGGTGAGGCCAATTGCAGCAAAAGTTGATGCCATTGTAAATTTTCCAGTTCCAAGCTCTAAAAAGAGCTCATGAGATTCTTAGGCATGGCTGTATATTATAGAAAATTTTGTTTAAATTTCTCAGATGTTGTCTCCCCTTTGACCAGTTTATTGAGCAAAAGGGTTCGGTTTGTCTGGACTGAGGAATGCCAGAAATCCTTTAAAAGAAAAAAAATGTTAAATAATTCCCCTATCCTGGCCATACCTAATTATGAAAAGCCCTTCAAGAATACAATTTTGAGATTAGGCATATTTCGGGAAGAGATAATGTTGTAGCTGATGCCCTTTCCAGAATATCCTAATTTAAAATGACCTGATTGGTCCCCATTCACTTTAAGTGTATATATATGTTTTATTAAAAACATTTGTAAAGATTATCGTGTGTATATTGTAAACCAGTCAGAGTCGGCTAAAGTTATATAAAAAGTTTTCAGTACCTTCAAACTTTTTCTTTTAAGGCGGGGTGTGTTATAGCTCCCATATTATATTGGGATTGATGTATCCTTAGTTGATAATTCTACGAGACCGATATTTTTCTTCATATTCTGGCTGGTCTGACTCATTTGCATGGAGTGACCTTTGTTTACATCTTTGCTACACTAATCTATTTTTAAATCATTGTACATATAGCTGTTCACTGTTGATTTGTTTAAGTAGGTAAAGGACCTTGTTTACATGAATTAAGACAGAATCACCTAGAAACTGATAGAAAACAGAACTTTGGAGAAACAGAATTGGTTTGTCAACAGAATTCAAAAACTCATTTTTAGAAAGCCATTTCAGAAAAAAGTCATATTTTCAGAAAGACACATTTCAGTTAAAATAGATATTGGAGATTATTATTGTTCTAGGACAGTGCATTTATTATAGAAGTAGTGCTTCTTTGTGAATTTTGAAGAGTGAGTCCATAAGAGAATTTTGAAGAGAATTTATTCATCTTGTAAAAGAGAATTTATACTTCCTAAAAAACAGAATATATTTTTGTGAAAAGCCAGGATTCTACTGGATTATTTGGAAATTTCCTGTGGCACCAATACTTATTGGATTTTTACTCCATTTGAATTTTGCTGAGAATTTTATTATATTTTATTGGAGACTGCTGAAATTTCTAAGTGAACATTTTATTACAAATCTACGGAATACTGTTTCTGAAGACCAGACATGTTAACCTCCAGAATAATTTTTCAGGGAACCTGAGGGTGATTTTCAGGGAAATGGGATGGATTTCAGGGAAAAGTACGCGCGGGGGCAAAATAAAATTAAAAAACTTGTGAATTTTCAGCTCACGGACCACTATTAACACGAGGTTATATCCAGAACTAGTTGTCAACTATGCTGATGCATTTATGTTATGTTGAAAAATTAAAAAAATCATAAAATAACTGTTGATTTGACCCCCCCCCCCCCATATCCTCTTCTTCATGAGCCCCCCCCCCCCCCCCCTCTCCCCACCCACCCACACTGTCCCACAGAGCACATCCACCTGTGGTTTGCTCTTATCAAAGTCTATTTAGCTAATAATTTCCCAAGTCTGGAAATGTTAAAAGGAAAAGATGTCCTGATGTTCAGGTACTTCAAGAACATTAGTACTCAGAAAGTATCTTTATCAAACTTCATGCATGTGGGACGCTTATGCCCTAAACAAAACTTTTCTTTTCATCATTGAAGCATTTTTGTTCAATTCCATTCAAAATTTTCTGGTTACAGATGGCCTACAGTTAACAGTTCTGTAGTCAGCACAACAGAATAAATATGGTGTTAGAAAAAGTCTATTGTGTTTAAATATGCTGTCATAATTTTTCGGCATCCTAAGCGACATTAACCTACTTTTAAGCTGTGCTAAATAGTTGATGTTTACGTTTTGATTTTGGAAAAGGGATGAGAATTAAAGCTATTCTATGAAGGAATAAATAAATATATATTATTTAATTCCTTTTCATATATTTTAATTTCCAAAAACTGCATTTAAATGAAGGTGGAGTTTTCAATTTTTTTAAAGTAAGTCACCTATTTTCACTTCGACACTCGCACATTTATCACAAATCTCCGAAGAAAAACCCCAGAAATAAACATGAACACAGTTGAAATATATATCGTAAAATAGCCTTTTCTTAAATAAATTTAACTTAAATCCATATTTTACTGCTTCGTGAGTTTTTACCAGAGTTTGAAATGCATGTGATTTGACTCCGAACGTTTTTCATAAGTTACAACAGGAACGAAATATTTGACTGTTGTTTTCCGGGATTTTTGGTCCAAAACTGATTCCTGTCCGGGAGGCCGGGAACTACACTGAAATTCCGGGATTTTCCCGGGCATTCCGGGAGAGTTAACATGTCTGCTGAAGACACATTCTTGGATTTAATACTACCAGCTGGAAACTTTCTTCACAAGATTCTTCACCACTGGATTACTGGATTCTGTCAAACTGTAC
The DNA here is from genome assembly GCA_031216915.1 of Pictodentalium vernedei. Classification (NCBI taxonomy): domain Eukaryota; kingdom Metazoa; phylum Mollusca; class Scaphopoda; order Dentaliida; family Dentaliidae; genus Pictodentalium; species Pictodentalium vernedei. The sequence goes on along the minus strand of CM062295.1, from coordinate 679,285,178 downwards.
TTTGGACTAATTCAATAATTGTGAAGTACCACAAATTTTATTTTCTGTAAACCAATTAGTGTAAAAGATCTTTGTATAATTTTTTTTATATTAATATTTTTCAATTAAATTTCGGAATAATTAAATTCATAGTTATTGTTGCTGATTCTCAGATTTCTTTCTGTTACCAATATCAATAATATTTCCACACCGGAACATATGTACAAAACATACAACAGGGGTACAAAACGTCCAATGTAAAGTACGAAACGTCCAAAGCATTGTATGTCAAAATGGCCGGTTCAATTTTGAAACTTCCAGCGTTTTCAGGTGAGATCGGCCCAATGTAAGTTCAGTCCAGGTGACTTCAGACAATTTGGTGAATTTGGATCCAGTTAGTTTGGTCCACTTAAAAGTGGATTCGGCCAAGTTGTGAGGAGCCGTCAATATGTTTGGACCTCCCTAATACTATTGGTGAATTTGAACCACATTTTAATACAAGAGGCCACAAGTGCCCTTAATTGCTCAACTGCCAAATTGGTTCAAAGAAAGATACTACTCAGAGTTTGCTAAGCACCAAATATATCCAACTACCTGTTTTACGTTTTAGTTGAAATATTGTAGTGAAAGATGTATATGTTATTTATTTAATTATATCTTTAATGATTGAAGTATAGAAATTAAGATTTTATTTGTGTTTGACATTATTTTTTTAGCTTTTGAATACGACAACCATGGGAAATGGATATTATTGGTAAAAGAGGAAATTTTTTCAATATGCCAAAAAGTTGATGAAGCGAACTGGTATGGCTTCAATATCGAGTATGAGACCCATTATCGTTAATTATAGCCTGACAACACCTTCTCATGCTCCCAATCAGGTTCCTAGAGGTCCTTTGTGGGATGTTGTTCCATTCTTGGACCAGCATGGCACCAAGCTCCTGGACACTTCCTGGCTGGACTGGACGGGCTGAAATTGCAAGCTCCAACTCATTCCAGACATGTTCGATTGGATTTAGGTCAGGGGATCTTGCTGGCCAGTCCATACACTCAATCCCCTCCCTCTGTCGGTACTCCCCGACAGCATGGGCAACATGAGAACAGACATTATCGTCCATCAGAATGAATCTATCACCCACTGCACCTGCATACAATCTGACATGGACATCCAGGATTTCATCAATATTCCGTTGTGCAGTCAATGTACCACGTTCAAGGACACAGAGCTCTGTATGAACCATGACTGACTTTCCACCATACCGGTCTTGCTCAGTATGGTTTTGCTCTTCTGGTCTTCTCCATATCTTAGAACGTCTACCTGTGTGGTCTAGGCAGGACCGTGACTCATCTGTAAAAAGGACAGGTCATCAATCTTCTCTGGTCCATCCAACATGGTCCATGGCCCATTCATATAGTGCCTGACTGTGGTTCTTGGACAGCGGAATGCCAATATATGGTCTTCTCAATCGGAGACCACCTTTGTGCAACCTTGCCCGGGTATTCTGCGTCGAAACATTTACCCCCGGTGCATTCTGAAGGTCACTGCGAAGCTGGGTTGCTGTGGCAAAGCTATTCCTACGGGCCTGAATGATCAACAACCGATCTTCAGCTGCAGATGTCACCCTGTTTCTGCCACCACTCTGCCGTCTTACTGGTGTGCCATACTGCTGAAATCTTGCCCAGGCTCTGGTGATCACCTATGGTGCACACCAAGGGCTTCACCAACCTGACAGTGAGTAGCCCTTGCTCCACCTCACCTACAGCCTGCTACATTTCTGCTGCAGACAAATATCTTCTTACATTTGCATTTGCCATATTCAATCATTAAATCACAAGATTTTGTGTTGAAATGAAGATCAGGGACCGACCTGGGCATGGGCCAGTGCGTATTTGGTTCTGAAACATCAGGACCTGGCTCTTAAATCTCAGAAATAGGCTTCTCAGTTGGCGCGTAACTTCTCAGATCATATTTTGATATTCTTTCGATGGATAATCGAGAGAGACACTCTTACATGTATTATATATATGATTATCATTTATCATTGTTGTAGAGTGCTTAAGTTAACACTTCAAGTCTTAATTACCATGCATTAATCTTCACTGTGTTTTCTGATCAAGTCTTGGCTGCCTAAATAGGCAGCCAAGACTTGATCAGAAACCACAGTGAAGATTAATGTTTGCTACAGTGTACTAAATGAAAATGATGAGAGCTATTACATACTTGCAGTGTGTGTTACAAACAGCAGTGTGACTCCGTAAATTGAAATCTGGCGCATGAATTGAAAAAAATAGGCTCCGAGGCTAGAGCGTATTTTAAATAGTCCTGATCGGTCCCTGGAAGATTGAATACCCTACACATGTCATGTACATGTAGACAGTACACGAAAACATCATGACAATCAAAGGGTACATGCTTTCCTCGACTATCACGAAAATCTCAATTTTATAGTAATTTCCTTTCTTATACCTACCGCAATTGTTTACTACAGGCTTGCACTACAGTGGAAGACCCTAATTCAGATAAAATACTCTCTATTTTAATCTTTCTCAAGGGATTTGGGAAAGAAAAGTGGTGTAAAAACACCACGAAAGAAAATCAGCCAAAACTGGGTCGAGCGTCATCGGTGCAACCTAGTAGGGGACGCTCTTCTCTTAGTACAATTCCACGACTTCCGTTAACCAGTGTGCAAAGCAGTCATCAAACCATTCTTTTGAGTCCGCCAACATAGGGGTTATGTGATCAGCGGGATGGAAGGATTCGTACCCGAATAAGAAGACGGGAGGGCCTCTATGTAAACAATTGCTGTAGGTATAATAAGAAAGGAAATTTACTATAAAATTTAGATTTCTTATCAACCTACTTTACAATTGTTTACTACAGGGTGAATAGACAATAGGATGGAGGGAATCACATGAACGAACCCACACAGAACTCAATAGCACTGGAACCGTGGACAGAGGAAGAGGTCCCTAGGCCTAACAAACCATAGCATCACAAACATTAGTAAAAGACAATGAGAGATTAGGTGTATGGTGATGTGCGACGCACAGACAGAAAGGACAGTAACAGCACAGAGCTGGAACTGACCTTGTAAGAAGCTGAATGGCTGGGATAGACAACAGCCTGAGCAGAAGAAAAAGGGCCCGTAGAACAAAGGTCCTCTGCCTGCCCCTGCAACTGTCGCAGATAAAGTGGAGAAAGTAGCACTTCTCCAGTGGGATGCCAGCATAACATCCGACAACATGATGGAGTTAGTATAAGCCCCAAGAGGTAGACAATGCACGCACCTCGTGGCAGAAAAATGATTGGTAATACAATCGCCAGTCACTAGACGAGCGGAAGCTGCACAAATAGCAAGACAAATCCATCAAGAAATGGATTCAGGAGAGATCTTCTGATGACCAGGAATAAGAGATAGAATATCGATCCCACCCTTCCAAATGAACAGAGCAAAGGGTGTTTACCCTCAACAGAAGGAAGAGTCCCGATACAGATGGAAGGTGGAGTAGTTTCCGGTATCTGATTCTTGGCCAGAAAGGAGCAGTCACTGGTAAACATAACACTCGCGGGAGAGCTTCAGAAAAAGTCTGGGTCAACCGAGAGGGAGTACAGCTCACTAACCTGTCTGGCTGAGGCAAAAGCCATCAGAAAAACTGTCTTGCATGTGAGAAAACGCATATCCACTTGGGATAAAGGCACGAAAGACCTCCCCCCCCCCCCCAACCCCAAGCAGAGGAGCACCCAAAAAATCTTCCATCTTGGAGTAAGCTGCAAAGTCTTAGGCCTTTTCAAGGAAAAGTGCTGAACAAGCTTGGAGAGGCAAGGATGAGTGCCGATACGACACTGTCCCACATACAAAAAAGGTCTCCAAAACATGGACCTGTACCCATTGCTGGAGACCCCCAGAATCAAACATATACCAGACACTCCGCAATCTGTGTGATCAAAGGAGTGACAGAAGCAACAGAGTGATCCGCACACCATCGACAGAAGACCTTCCACTTAGCCGCATAGGCTAAACCAGTGGAGTGCCTCCTTGAAGAAGAAAAGCGACTCCACTGCTCGTCTCGAAAAAACCACTACAGAGGAGACAGGACCTGATAAAAGACATGCACGAAGGCACCATGAAGTCGGGTCGACGAGAAACCTCCTCGGGCGACCTTGGCAAAGAAGGTCACGACTTAATGGGAGACGTGCCGGAACCGCCAGTAACACGAGATCCGGAGCAGATGGATACACACCCAACGGGTGCGATTGAAAGAATTCGACAACTGCAGGTTCGTATCTGGGCTAGAACCTGAGACAGAATTGGAACCGGCAGGAAGGCGTAGCCGACAAGACCGTTTGAAAGGAGGGACAGAGCGTCCACGGCAAAAGCCAGAGCATCTGGATATTGGGACATGAAAGTGTCCACCTGATGGTTCCAACGAGTCGCAAAGAGATCGATGTGGGGACGACTCCAGAGATCGCAAAGAGACTTGAACACCGCCATGTGGAGCACTACTCGGTGGAAAAGAACTTGCCAAGCCGGGACAGGGAGTCGGCTAGGATATTTAGAAGACCAGGAAAGTGATGAACCACCACTCCGGCGTTGACATCCTGAGCGAGGAGTAGAAGATCCTGAACCAATTCGTACATGGGAACATAGTGCATGCCACCCTGGTTCCGAATGTAAACAACCACCGTCGAATTGTCGGACAACAGAGGGACCTGACAATTCAAAAGGCGGGGGAACCACTGCAGGAAACTCAGAAAGAAGAAGAGCAAGAAGCTCCTTTTGGTTGACGTGAAGAGCTGCTAGATCCTGGTCCCATGACCCGTGAAGGAAAAGACCTAGAGGATCCAACGTCACACCCCATACGAGATCGCTGGCGACTGCCGTTAGAACACAATCGGACATGGGGAAGTCCAACAGAACTCCCTGCATAATCCACTGAACATCTGTTTGGGGAGACGGTGACAGGGAAGAAACTCCGGTAACTGAAGCACCACATCCAGAGGATTGACATTTGGCCTCCAACGACTGTAGCAGAAAGTGTTGGAGAGGTCAGACATGCAGCCGACCTAGAGGAATGTGATCCGTCACCGAACTGCTGAGACCAAGCAGCCAGGGAAGACTCCGAGCTGTTGCAGACATGGACTGGGACAGAGTCAGGGCAAAAGGCTGAGAAAATCACAGCCCTTGCCTGGGAAACCGCCACCGTATCTAGCTGAGTACGGAAGCCCATCCCAGATGACAAAACGGCCGAGAAGGGATCAGGTCTGACTTCTCCCCGTTGACTCTGAACCCTAGTGACATGAGTAGGCTCAACAGTGTGACATCAGACTCCACAAAGGCAGTATTGGAATGCCTCTGGAGGATACTGACTAGATAAGACGAAGAAGACACCTTGGACTGTGTGCAATGTAAGACTAACACATGCGACATCAGACAGGTGAAGGCCCAAGGATCCATGTCGAGGCCAAAGGGCATGGCCTTGAACTGGAAAACATCCTGGGGAATGGAGTAACGAACCGACCCGAAAGCCTCCATGCTGAACTGAGGAGCAAGGATAGACTGCGTCAGGATACTCAGAATGATAACCTGTCTGAGTCAGCCGTCCTTCTTCGGCACCAAGAACAGGCGGGAATAAAATCCCACTGAAAGAATGTTATTCATGACCTTGATCGCCCCCTTGGACAGGAGATTGCTTATCTCCGTGATCAAAAGTTCCCAACTTGTAACATTGAAAAGGACTTGTGTTGGAAGAGGCACTCCCAACTGAGTCGAATGCCTCAACCTGGGACGAATTCGAGGTGACTACTTCCGTCACCTACCCTTACCCTGTGAGTGAGTAGAAGTGGCGGTAGGGGGATCAGCCCTTAGCTTTGCAGAGGAAGCAGAAAGGTACTTATTTGGCGTTGAATGGCCCCTGCATCCAACAGAAGGCTGATCAAGCTGACGAAGCAGCAGCAGATCAATGGAATGACATGGGGAGTCATCCCAGACTGTCGCCACGGAACTATGGAATAGTTGCGGACCCCACCGATAGAGGCAGATCGAAGAGCAGCACACTGCCCCTCAAGAAGGGAATGGCTTGTGTCCAGCACGGCATCCCTGCAAACTAATTCCAAGTTAGCCATGTTACAGGCATGTGTGTGAGAAGATGCATGAGGGTCTTGGACAGCTCACACAAAAAACCTGTTCATCGTCAAACTTATCTGGGAGCAGATAAGCAGCAAAGCAGAGACGACGTGATCGAAGAGAGAAAGCATTCCAGCATCTCTCCTGATAAGCCCAACATGGACTCCAGAGACTCCGTATGAAAAATGACCAGCTTGGGAGTTGGAGTCCTGATCCAAGACCGTCAAAGTCTGGCAGACTAACGGATTGGCAAAATCGTAGGAACGATAATGCACCGGAGGCAAAAAAGTGTCAACCCTGATGAAGAACAACGTATTCATAGCCTTGGAACTCAGCTTAGAGTCCAAAGCTGTAAATGCTCCAACCAATGCGGACTCTTTTATTTATTGGTGTTTAAGGTCACATATTTTTGCACAATGGCTAATCATGACACAAGTATGAAGTCAAGACCAGGGGTGGGCATTGTTAATAAGCCATGTTGCTCATTTTAAAGAGGGTTTGTACCTCCCAAGCATTGGTGACTGGATCCTATTTTACTGTAGTGAAAAGGCACTGCTTCACTTCCCGGGGTTCCCACGGAAACTTAGCATTTTTTCAAAGTCCCCAAAAAGTACCTATGACAAAAGCGATAATAATTTTTTGGGACCATTCCATTCTGTTGGTCCTAAGGAAGCTTCACACCAAATAAAAACTCTCAGTGCTGTGTAGTTTTGGAGATATGGGCATTTTAATTTTTTTCAATTTTTAGCTCCTGCAGTTGGGGCTGGCAAATATAGACCCTTGAACTTCTCTTGAACAGATCTGAGGCTACACCTCAAAAGAAAGCTGCACACAAAATATCAACCAAGTCTCTGCTACTGCTGGTTCATGAGATTTTTTAAGATTTAGACACATTTTTGGGGCGTGGCTCTACCAAGGGGCAGGGCAACTTGATTTGAACACACTGAATTGACATATGATAGAGAACATGCACACCAGATTTGATTCAATTTGGTTGAGTAGTTTGTGAGAAGAAGTCAATAATGTAAAGTTAACGCCGGACGATGAACAGAAAGTGATTTGTAAAGCTCCCCTTGAGTTTCATTTGTGATATAATGGCAAGTATATCGTCAATGTAAAATACCGTATTTACTCGATGAATTGGAACACTCTTTGTTTCGGAACACCTGAATATTTCAGAAAAATAATTTTTAAAACTACTCAAATTATTGGAACAGTTTAAAAATTATTTTTCGGAATTCATCTTAAGTATTGATACAGGCTGAACAGGAAGGCGACATGAGTCACAGTTGTACTTTGTTGATACTTTCGATTATGAAAAGATATATGAATATGTCAACCATGTTTGCTATTTCTACTCTCGCAAGGTAGGTACTTTGTTTATACCTTTGATGTGCCGATTTTCAGTTCTTGATAACAAAATAATATTGTGAACAGGTGATGGAAAATTTCAAAAGAGTGCAGGCGTGCACCAAGAATGATACCTTGTGGAGGCTTCAGAAATTGACATTTAAATTGTATCAACTTTGATTATTCATCGTCATCATCATCATCTGGTAACTTGTCGCGTGAATTAAAAACATGGGAGAGTGTGTGTGTGTGTGTGTGGGGGGGGGGGGGGGGGGGACTGTTTACGAATATTATCTTATTATCAAGAGTTGAAAATTACCGGCAGTGATTTTCAGTTCTTGATAACAAAATAATATTTGTGAACAGGTGATGGAAAATGTTAAGAGTGCAGGCGTGCTAGTGCTGTGCGGTTAACCAAATTTCGGTCGGTTTTGTTTTTTTAAATAACCGACCAACTTTTCCTCCGAGTACCAACATTCGGTATGTGGATGGTGTTTTTTTTGTTCTAACTTTCTGAAGACTTTTGAACCTTTTTATAAACTATTTCCATTGCGTCAACATTGTTCAACACCGTGGAGAATTTCTGATTGGGGTACAGGCTTGTCATTTTGAGGCAAGCGATTCCCACGGACCTAAATCACCTGCCTCACACAAAATACCACAGTCGACAACAGGCGATAAATATTTATCAGCTCCAACATGTCAACAGAGCCTGAGACGATATCGCGCACAGCCCCAGTTAAAATCGATAGGCTATTTATATTAAATTGAGTTCAACAGCTTTGCAAAAAATCTTGTTTTTGTTTGCAGTGTGTCATGTCATTTCCCCCACGTGTCTTGAGTACTCTCCCTTGATGTGCAGCGGATGTTTTGAACAGCTGATACCAAGTTTGCCTTCTTGTCTTTATCCTCCCGTTTTTGGAAACGTTCTGTTTATGAAATGACAGCATATCAAAATATGTCTTATTGAGGAACAATTCTTCCAATATACTCCCCAGTATGTATTATTCTTTGGGTTTTTCTTTTTTTCGCAAAAAATTTCTTACCGGTACCATCACTGGCCACCAGGTGGGAAAAGCTCACCTAACCTCGGGTCAACTCAAGTTTGCGTCCGAATTCTGATACTGTGTTCAGGTTCAACGTCCCAAAAATAGCAATCCAACACCTATACCTTTACCACTCCTTCACTTTACGCACACCTGTGGCTTATTCACTGGTCAGAACCCCTTATATTTGTTCATTTTCGGCCTTTAAATCAATACGCCCCCCAAAAACGAAACCAAAACAAATACTTAACTACTTTTGTAAAAACCGAATCGAAACCGAGGCTAAATTCCATAACCGCACAGCTCTAAGGCGTGCACCAAGAACAATACCTAGCGGGGGCTCCAGAAATTTACATTTAAATTGTATCAACTTCTATTATTATTCATCGTCATCATCAGCTGGTAATTCGTCATCTGAATTAAAAACATCCTTCACCACATCATGCACTGACATCAAATCACTAGAGTCATAAAATGTTTCTTTCACAGGCATCGTCTAATTCCTCAAGTGTCTGAAATGGGTTATCAATAGGTAACCATGGGTCCTGCCTAACTAAACTGTCCTTGGCACCATTAAGGTGGTTGCTAATCCCACAGACTTTGAAAGAACGTTTAATAAGTTCAGTTTTTTTCTTTCAAGTTTGTGACAGCAAAGTTCATCCAATTTACAACAGTTTGTTTTGTGGATTCTTTGATTTTTTCTTCCTTATTTTCAATTACTTTCTTTGTTTCTTCTCTCATAAATTCTGTCCATTTTCTCCTGATGTCACCCTTAACTGGCTTATTAATACAGACGTCCAGTGGTTGAAGCTTGGACGTACAACCCCCTGGAATGATTGCTGGTAAAACGTTGCTCTTACAACCTAAGCCTTTTTGACGTCATCCGTTAAATGTCCATTAAAACTGTCCATAACTAGAAGACACCTCTCTTTTTCTGTATATTTAACCCTTTACCCGACATAACGGACAAAACCGGCCAGCGCTATTCACAAAAATCGCCAGTTAATTTTCATTATTTTTTTAATTTTTCGTCTCAAAAACATAGATTATGACCCCTTGTTGGAACGAGTTCGTCGAGCTCGTTCCAATGAGGGGTCATAACATATGTTTTTGAAACAAAAAATTAAAACAATTAGTTATTCAAAAATTTTTTTGGCAAGTCTTGTGTGCTTTTCATGTTAGGTAAAGGGTTAACAAGCACCATAGAGGGTAACACAACACCGCTGCTACTAACAGGTAATACAAGTGTCAGATGTCTTTTCTCTGACCCAGTTGTGAGTAAACGCACTGATTTTTCTCCAGTTTTGTTGACCGTTTTATTTGGTAGCAAGTCAAAGTAAACAGGTGTCTCATCCATATTGACAACGAATTCATCTTCGAAATCATCCTCTGCACGTTTGTCTTTGATGAACTGTAAAAAGTTATTTGTCTTTTCTTCCAAATTTTTAGAAAGTTTCTGAGCTAAAGAAGTTTTTGCTCTCAGGGTCAAACTGTGCCACTTCATAAATCTAACTGCCCAACCGTAACTAGCTTGAAAGTCCTTTGGAATATTTACATACTCTTTTTTAACCAGTTCTCTCGCGTATGAACACATTGCCTCAATAGAAACTGGTAACTATAAGTCCCTTTGTACCAACACCCATTCTGCGATCTTGTCATCAATATTCACACCATAAGTTATGGGGTGTCCACTCTTAGATAAATGTCCTTGTTTCTTTCTTTCTTCAGAAAAAATCAGTTTTTCCCCATCTGCATAAAGTTGCCGGTGATATTTTTAGTTTCGATGCCGCTGGTCGAACACCAATTTCTATTGCCAATTCAACAGCCTTTTTCTTCTCTTTTAATGTGAAGCTTTTGTATTTTCCCCTGACGGTGTCTGAGATGGGCTCGATATCAGGAATGCATGGGGTGGTTTTCTGTGCTTTCTTGACAGGACTTGTAGCTTCTTCAACCTCCTCAATTTTTCTTTTGGCCGGTCTGCCAACTGGTCGCTTGGTTACTGCTTTTTCCGGGCTTAATTTAATTTTGGACCTCACTTCCTCTGCTGGCTTAAATCTTACTATGAATTTATCCATGGTTGCAAGTGACTGTCGACTGAAGCGATGAGTCAGACTTTTAAACAGTTTGGGATGGGCAGAAAAAAATAACAAAATAAACAGTGAAAACAAAACAATTCACTTGGATCCTTTATTAAATGTGGGCTCCTTTTGTCTTGGATTTGTTTTTACTTTCAAAACAATACCATTGTGCTAGCATATCTTACATGTACCTGTGATTAACACTTGTTGAATTCATGTTGGCGGCACGTTTGAATGGGGAGTCTGACAGGTATTCCCATTCATCAGTCTGACCTGTAATCACCTTGTATAATGAACTTTTTATTAAGCTACAAGTAATTAGCCCGTTGTTTGCCAATAATAAAATGGATAAAACCTACCGACTTTACAGTTTAATATTAGTCTGTCAGATAGATTTTGACAATTTTTTCTAACGGAACGTTTAACTCTGTTTGGCTCATTTTTCACCAGTGTTGTTTTAACTTACGTCAATCACACTTATAGGGGACACTCTCGTATTATCTCTCGAGATTATTCACAGTACCAAGAAAATCTGTGTTGTCAATAACTTTTTTTGAGCAATGATAAGATTAATGTATGATTGCAGCCCTCGAAATTGAGAATATTTTACTACGGCATCGTTTTGCCGTAGTAAAATTCCAGTGCTACGGCAGTTACTACGGCATTTATTCTGGCACTATCTACCATGTTACAGGGGTCGAAATAACACTTGTCCACTTGTCGCCTACAACGAACGGTAAAAGTAATTTCTACCAGCGACAACCAAAAAATAAATTCACTTGTCCTGGGCGACAAATGTATTTTTGCCATGACTTTTTATGTTGTTGAAATCATTCCCAAACATACCAATTCCGATTGCAGAACAAAATCCGAAACAATCGGCACAGCTAACAATGATTAAATTCCACTTCCATTTTGTTTGTAGGGGAAACTCGTTTTCTATTTTGAACCAAACGTCATAGATATTGCGGGAGATTCTGTGCGTACTCGTCATCATCTAGTGTTTTCTGGGGAAATCTTGTTTCCATTTTTAACTAAATTTAAATGTCATTGGTACTGATTGAAAATTAATGCGTACACGTCATGCGATGCCGTTGTAACTACACAATAGTTGAAAGACGTGTTCAGCGTTATCTACAAAGAGTTTAGTCCTGGGTAAATTTGTAACGAAAAACCCTTGAATTGACTCGGAAAAAATTGTAAATTCTTTTCATGTTCACCGGACATGTTTTGAATAACAATTACAGTAGAACATGATAAAAATGAATATTACGACCAAGTTTTTCTGGAAATGAACGCATCGGATGTACAAGGATGAATAGCGACACTTATCGTTGGCCGCCATTTGCAACATTTCAATCGCAGTTTAGTTTGAGTATAGGCCCAAAGCTGGGAACACGTGGTGGCGGATGGAAGAGGGGTTAGCTTGGATGTCTGGGAATGGAATTATTTTTCTCACAACAACATCGCACTGAACCATCAAAATAAGAAAGACTCACTCTTTCAAATTGTTCTGAAACATAGGCCCTAAGCCTAAGGAATGAAGGGTGGTGATGGGAAAAGGGGGCGCTTATAGATGGCATGGGTCGGGCATACTGACTAGAATCCGTTTGTGGGCATATTTTCCCCGACAATACCCATCTTTTAATTCTATAGAGCGGTGACTGGAAAAGTCGACAACCCACAAAGCCGAGGACATGATGCGCTTGGGCAGGGATCGTTGTGTAGGCCTATGTGTGTGTGTGTTAGGGGGGGGGGGGTGTCTTCTCTAACCTTGAAGTTTCCCGATAGAATTGTGACATTGTTCGCTTCATGATTATTCATTTCAGCTTCCTGCCGTGGAAGAAAGCTCAAATCAAAAAATCATAAATCGGACTATCAGTTTAAGTTGAGACAGGTACCTGCCCACAAAATTTTGCGAGCATGTTTTGATGGCCCTAAATGCATTTTTGGTGCATTTTAAATAGAACAGTTTTCCATGATTAATCCCGATATATCTATCAGATCCCGATGTTCCGACAAATGGTGTTTTTTCCCAGACAGTGACACTTTATTTTCCCGACAGCATTCTTTTTTTTTTTTTGGCGTGGATGGGCCTTACCGGACCCTCGACTCATTGGCCTATGCAAGAAGGAGAAGGCATTTTCCACATGAGAGACTTGATGGGAGTACCAGTGATTCCCGATCCTCAGCTGCTTATAGAAGAAAGAAGAAAAAATGCCCCATTTACCCTTCCACCCCTGTGAAAATCAACACAGGCTCAAAGTATCAGCAACGCCTTCTCGTCTGTATTATTTATTTATTACTTGGTATTTAATAGGGCTATATATTTCTGCTCAATAGGCTAATCAAGACTGCAACAAAACATGCATTTCATGCATTTCAACAACAAAAACTTGTTGCCCATGTTAGGGGAGTGGGGGGGGGGGGGCTACCATGCACTGTGTGACTGGGGCCAACTTTACCATTAAAACAGTTTTTTTACTGCAGTAAACAGGCACTGCTTAACTTCTCAGGGGTTCTTATGGAATAGTCTCATTATCTGGGCAGCGGCAGAAACAAGAAGGGGTGGGTAAGGCCCTCGACTTGAAATGAAAGCGTGGTGCTTGCGTAGCCTTTATGCTGAAAACCATTTTTGGAACTTGATATTGTGTGAAGGTTGCATGGTGCCACTGCCAATGTTTGGGTGTGGGGAAATTGAGGGCAGCACTCCCTAGCCATGTCGCTACTTAAACCCTACATTCACATAAGTGTTCGTCCAATTTCATTATTTGTTAGGTGAGGTGTATTGACTGAACATGAAAAAAAACGAATCAAAAAACTATCAAGATTTTATTTGAAATAGTGAACACGAGGCCAAAACGTGGCTGAAACGCTTCAAAAGCTAAAGTGAAATTTTCTCATAGTCATCATAATGTTGTACTCCGTGTTTTTTTCTCATTTCATGATCATCTCAGTTCAACTTTAATGGAAGAGATTGCTAAAGACTCTGAATTCATTGGGAGAAGTTGAATGTAATTTACACTTGATTTAACCCAATTAATTCAAGTGTCTTGTGAAAATGCATTGCATTTTTTCTGAAAAAATATGTCAGTTGTCAAAGTTGTCAGAACTAAATTCTGATTCCGATGAGGATAAATCGTCCAAATTGATATAATCGATTGTAAAATCAAGTTCAGGCTCAACCATTTCAACGTCAGCATTAGCTGGCTCGCCCTGTTCACCGAGAAAGAAGCAGTTGCGTTTTCTGATATCAGATTTCTCAGATTGAGGTTTTCTTTTCTTTGAAACTGAATAGCCACCTAATCGACGAGAGCGTTGCCTACCATCTAAACTGATTGTCACATAACATTGTGCAGCCATTTTATAAAGCTCGTCATCGGCGGAGACGTGTTCTCGACCTCTCGCAATGAGCAGTTCTTCAATGGATGAATGACTTAATGACTGACGTTCTTTACTGACGATTTTTGAAAAGGTGCTCAACACCCTTTCTGCCTCTGCACTGGAAATAGGAATCACCATACAAAGTTCAGCTAACAACAAAAAGTTTTTAATGTTGAGAGCATCAGAACAGAGAAACATTTGCTGCCACGCTTTGGTCGGACATTCATTTCTCAAAAAAGAAGTAAGATGGGCTTGAACAGTTATAAGTTCTGTTTTGATACGTGAAGTGTCACAACCATTATTTGTCAAAATATCATTAAAATGTTTTACAAGTGCATCTACTGCACAATCTACGTCGGCCACAGATCTGTGTATATAAGTTTTGGTGTCAAGAATTGTGGCGACATGCATGTACAGTGTGTTCTCGGTCAATTCCAGGAAACGCATTTTAAGATTTTTTACCAATTTTTCAAGAATTGTTTCAAGTTCAGCTGCAACAGCTGACATAGCTTTGTCTTGACCCACTGACATTGAATAATTATGAAATGTGACATGCCAATCTGCTAATTCCGATAAAATTTCTTCATTTTCGGTCACTGTTGCGCCTCTTGTCGTACGTGGTTCGTATGAAGTTTCGGTGTCTTTTTCAATGAATGGCCAGCACAACCTGCACAGTGTTGGAAAATATTCGTTCATGTATAATGCTGCCGATTTTTTTTTTGGCCACTACCCTCTTCAAAGAATAACAAGTCAAGACTGATGCCTTGATAACAGTTATTGCCTCAGGCATTAATATTCTCCGTTTCTCCAAAGACTGTGAAAAAGGTGCGAGGTATGCCAAAAGGTCCCTGCGGGCAGCCATAAAGATTAAATGATTGAGACGCATAGCACCTTTCAAATATCCTTTCAAATTTGGGATGAAATTTTTCATTGTTTTATTAAATGGTGAACTGATTTGCTGATGACAAAAACCTAGAAAAATTGGCAAGTTTTTAATATAACTGTCAGAACTTTCCACTTGAAACGAGACCCATCTTGTTCCACTGATTCTTTTATATTTATATAATCTCAGCCCAGAGAAAATTGCCTGGCACTTCATAAGCCTCCATCGCAGATTTGCCCGTTTAAATATCTTATGACAGTTCTCAAGCTCTTCGTCACATGCAAGATTAAAAGATGAGTTTTTAAAACTCTCTTTCAGTGCTAATTCAAGATGGTGATTTGCACACCACCCCATAAGGACATGTTGCCATGTTGACCACTTTCTTCTTTAATTTTATTGAATAGCGAATGGTTGACGGCTGCCCCATCGCTTCCCACACCTACTAGTTTTTCTTGCGAAGCAAAATCGAGCTCAAGCTTTTTTATACAGTTCTCATAAGCTACTTTGAGACCTTCGGCATTTGTGTTTTCTGGCTCTTCGAGTGCCACAGTATAAAAGCGGGGGGGTCCCTGCTTTACAGAGTTTTTTTAAATAGAGCTCTTTTTTGTCGGATGTCTTTGCACTTGACGATCCATCATATAGCATTGAAAAAAAATGACACAGGCTGTAGTTCAAGGGATCAGTGACCTCTTCTTTTTGGATGACATATGCAAGTGTGAAAACCATTTCTTTCCCGGCCTTGTCGCTGATATGACCTGAGCCCATGTCAACTTTATGGAAATTTTTTTCAAAATGTGCAATTCGCTCAAAGTCTATGTAAGATTTATTGTTCACACCTATGAAGTGTGCCAGCTGAAACTTTGTAACAAACTGTCTCTGTTGGAAGTGGGAGAGTTTTTGGACAGCTTCTTTAAGACACAATTGACTATTTCCCAATTTCGAAAATGAATTTGATGTAGCACTAGCAGATTCTAATTTATTTTCAGTTGCTGGCTTATTTTTATCGACCATGAAGTTAGGGGATCGCTTTCTCAACAAAGCGGAATTATGTACACGAGACTGGAGATGGTAAATAGCGTTGCATTTTTTAATAACGTTTGTCCCTGCAATCCACTTGTCCGTTTTTTCCAGTACTCGCCCTTTATGTTGAGGAGTATTTACAGATTGAGAATGACAGTTTCCATCTGATCCTGAGCTATATATCTCGCGACATAACGTACAAAAAACTGATTTCACAGTCTCTTCATCTTTCTCAGTCTCAACACTAATATATTTAAGTCCCCAGGACAGCACAGTCTTCTTTTTCACGCCCATTATGCAAATTTTTGGATTACTTTAGTTTGATCGACCTTGAAAACGAAAACAAATATGCGGGCCTACTCAAGTCTCAAGGCGAGGCTTAGACGAGCAGCGACGAGGACGGGTAGGCTATAAATAACCTGCTAGGGACAGCTGCACGGCCCTGAGCTATGCAAGAGAGCATGCAGCGTTGCTGCGTCACTGACAAAGCATTTCAATTTTTCCTCTTACTGAGCAAATCAAGGGCAGTAATAGCGCGTGGCATTCGAAGCAACAAGGAGAAGCGTCTTTAATAACAGCAATTTCTAATTACTGAAAGCAAACTTCACGTGGCGTTTGCGTTCAAAAGCTTTATCAATTTAATGTTTTGGGGTTTTTTTGGTGGGGGAAACTACTTTTCTTTCTTTTATTTTGATTTTTTTTGCCGTAGCTGTTACTAAACAATGTCTTATTCAGCGATTTTTAATTTTTTCTTGGCTCGTCTTTTTTTCTGTACTACGGCAAATATATGCCATTGCAAAATCAATTTTCTGCGGCATTTTGCTACGGCATTGCCAAATGCCGTAGTGAATTTCGAGGGCTGATGATTGTATGTTCCACACAGAATTAATCTTTTTTCACTAATACTGGGAGCAAGATTGTAATTACCGGTAGGCCTATTAAAGATTGATTTCACTTTAAAATACTAGTAAGTTGGACCTGAAATTATTTCTCCAATGTGCACTGTGGTTTGATACACTTTCGTTTTCGACGTATTTTCCCATTTCCTAAATATTGAAACACTTCGATTTTGACGAATTTTTCCATTTTCAAAATATTGGAACACTTCGAAAATTAATTATTTTAGACTGTTCCAATTCATCAAGTAAATACGGTATGTGACGATAAATGGCCATTATGACTGAAAGAATAAAATATTGATATGCAACACAGGGACCGATCAGGACTATTTAAAATACGCTGTAGCCTTGGAGCCTATTTTTAAATTCATGCACCAGATTTCAATTTACGGAGTCACACTGCTGTTTGTAACACACACTGCAAGTATGTAATAGCTCTCATCATTTTCATTTAGTACACTATAGTAAACATTAATTTTCACTGTGGTTTCTGATCAAGTCTTGGCTGCCTATTTAGGCAGCCAAGACTTGATCAGAAACCACAGTGAAGATTAATGTTTGGTAATTAAGACTTGAAGTATTAACTTAAGCACTCTACAACAATGATAAATGATAATCATATATATAATACATGTAAGAGTGTCTCTCTCGATTATCCATCGAAAGAATATCAAAATATGATCTGAGAAGTTACGCGCCAACTGAGAAGCCTATTTCTGAGATTTAAGAGCCAGGTCCTGATGTTTCAGAACCAAATACGCACTGGCGCATGCCCAAGTCGGTCCCTGCATCATCCTCTTCTCATATTGAATACTGTAATAAATTCATGTTATGAGATGTGACTGGATCAAATAAACAAGAGGCCCCAAGGGGCTTTAATCACTCACCTGCCAAAGTGGTTAAAAAAATATTTGGGGTCAAATTCAATTAGACATGGTTCTTCAACACTACAGAGGAATGGAAGTCATGAAAGGCAAATTTTATGGAAAAACACTTAGGAATGGATTTGAACAAATTTGAACCTAACATGCCTCCCCCCACCCCACCACACCCATTGAACAAACTTGAACCTAACATGCCTCCCCCACCCCTACCACACCTGTTGAGAGCCCAAATATTAAGCCAGGAACTCAAAATGAACAAACTTGAATCTGATCCCCCTTGAGATGTTATATACCAAATATGAAAGAATTATGACTGGTGGATCTGAAGAAGGTTTTTAAAGAAATGCCCTCACATTGCACTAAGTTAAACTTTGGGCTCAAACAGGGGGCCAAAATTTTAACCCAGGGACCCAATTTGAACAAACTTAAATATGACCCACCTAGATATGTTGTATACTGAATATGAAAGGATTCTGATTGGTGGATCTGAAGCAGATTTTAAAAGAAAGTAGGGCTTGTTACAACCGATAATGTTACAACGCCGCATAATGCTACACCAACGCATAATGTTACAAAAAAATGTAGTAAACAACCGATAATGTTATAAACTCTGCATAATGTTATAACTTTTTTCCACCTGTTATGTTATAAAAATCGACGCATAATGTTATAACTTTTTTCAACCCATTATGTTACAACAAATTGACCGATAATGTTATAACTTCTGTATTGTAATTCCAGTTACAGCTATTGTAGATGGACTTTACCACTTACCATTTATTGCTACATAAAGGTATGTAATATTTATACTAAAGATTTCTACTCTGGTTAAGGCGAGGAGACACCCCCCCCCCCCCCCCCCCCCCCCCCCCCCCCCACCCACCAACTCCCGGGGATTTATCATAGAATGACCTAGTCATGTTACATAGACACGGATTATCCTGGTAACTCAATCGTGTGACATCATTTCCATGATCATCCAGTGCCCAACATGGTGAAGGCGGAGGTGGTGGAGGAGGAGTGCTATTTTATCCAGTTGGTACGTTTACCAACATGCGTAGTCTCCGCTTCCAGAAATGTAGTGTACCATAGTCCCCTGACGCCTTTGGGGATGGGCAAATGCCTCTGTTTCTGCTTGTTTTGGGCATCTAAAACTCATTTGTCGCATATTTCTTAGTCATAAGAATACCTTATTGTTCATTAATTTGACATTTTAACAACTAATAGTGAACAAAAATGAGGTGGAGTTAAAAGAGGTCAAAAAGTTGGATGGAGCGAGGTACATATGGTGGATGTGGCAGGCTGGTATTGTTGCACGGAAGCCGAAGAATAAGATGCGAGCCTGGGTAGGAAGATTGTCGGGTTGTTTGGATTAATTCAATATCTATTGTCGGGTTGTTAGGGGTGAGACGGAGCATGTGTCCCCATAACAACACGTGCTGCGCATACGCACTCCTACCACCTATTATCATGATAATGACATCACAACATGGCCACTCACGTGCACTATCATGACAACCCAACATGACCGCCCAATCACGTGACATGACGTCACTTCCGGGGTCCTGCCCCGGGGTCCTACAAAATAGCTCATTTTCATCATACATAACTACTCAACACCATCACCAACACCGCCACAACACCAACATCAACACAACTCCTCCTCCACAATCTCCTCCTTCTCCCTATACTGCCTGTTCTAGTGATTCCGCCTTTTCCGGAACCTGTAATCCCAAATTCATCACTTCCACTTCTTCCAATATCTCCACCATCTATATTATCATACATCTAGCACTACTCTCTTATAGTATTCTCAGATAGCTTTCTCTGTACAATCTGATGTACTAATCCATGACCTCCTCTCTTTCTCAGCCTAATCCCTACCCACCCCTTTCAATCCTTCTAAATCACATTCCTCTTCCTACTCAGTCTCGCATCTTATTCTTCGACTTCCGTGCGACACTCCCAACCGGCCACATCCACCATATGTACCTCGCTCCATCCAACTTTTTGACCTGTTTTAACTCCACCTCATTTTTGTTCACTGTTAGTTGTTAAAATGTCAAATTAATGAACAACAAGATATTCTTATGACTAAGAAATATGCGACAAATGAGTTTTAGATGCCCAAAACAAGCTGAAATAGAGGCATTTGCCCATCCCCAAATGCGTCAGGGGACTATGGTACACTATATTTCTGGAAGCGGAGATTACGCATGTTGGTAAACGTACCAACCGGATAAAATAGCACCCAGCCTCCACCACCCCTGCCTTCACCATGTTGGGCACTGGATGATCATGGTAAACGTACCAACCGGATAAAATAGCACCCATCCTCCATCACCCCCGCCTTCACCATGTTGGGCACTGGATGATCATGATAATGACGTCACATGATTCAGTTACCAGGATAATCCGCGTCTATGTAATGTGACTAGGTCATTCCATGATAAATCCCCGGGGGTTGGGGGGGGGGGGGGGGGGGGGGGGGTCTCCTCGCCTTAACCAGAGCAGAAACCTTTAGTATAAATATTACATACCTTTATGTGGCAATAAATGGTAAGTGGTAAAGTCCATCTACAAAAGCTGTAACTGGAATTAGTATACAGAAGTTATAACATTATCGGTTAATTTGTTGTAACATAACGGGTTGAAAAAAATTATAACATTATGCATCGATTTTTATAACATAACAGGTTGAAAAAAGTTATAACATTATGCGGAGTTTATAACATTATTGGTTGTTTACTACATTTTTTGTAACATTATGCGTTGGTGTAACATGCGGCATTGTAACATTATCGGTTTTAACAGGGCTGGGCGTTTTATCACTCTAAATCTTTCAAAACATAGTTTGCAGCCAAACATTTTGTAACATCAAGCTTTTTTTTTCCATCTCAAAATTGAACAAAAGGCATAAGAAAACAAAAACATTTTTTCAAATTTTGGTCCAAAAGTTCCAAGTTGGAACCGGCCCAAAAATTTTCAGACTAAATTTGTTTGGACCAATTTTCAACCCAGGGACCCACTTGAATCTGCCCTTCCACCCACCCTTCCCCACCCCCCCAGAGACGATGTATGTCAAATGTTAAAGGATTCTGACTGGTGGAGTGGAAGAAGATTTTTAAAAAAATTTCCTCATATTGCACCAAGTTAAAATTCGGGCACTCACTACTGACTGGTGGATCTGAAGAAGATTTTTAAAGAAATTTCCTCATATTGCACTAAGTTAGAATTTAGGCTCCCATATGGAGCCCAAATATTAACCAAGGAACTTGATCTGAACAAACTTGAATCTGCCTCCCCCCACCCCCCTCCTGCCCCTTAGAGATGATGTATACCAAATATGAGAGGATTCTGACTGGTGAATCTGAAGAAGAAAATTTTTAGAGAATATTCCACATATTGTGCAGTTACAGTTTGGGCTCTCATAGGGAGCCCAAATAATAATCTAGCAACTCGATTTGAACAAACTTGAACCCGACCCCCTTATAGATGTTGTATACCAAATATGAAAGCATTTTGACTGGTGGATCTGAAGAAGAATATTTTTAATGAAATTTCCTCATATTTCATTTCACTAAGTTAAAATTTGGGACCCATTTTTTACAAAACTTGAACCTCCCATAGAGAGCCCAAATCTTAACCCAGGGACTCGATTTGAACAAAGTTTAATCTGACCACCCCCCCCACCCCCCCCTATCCCCCTAGAGATGTTGTATAACAAATATGAAAAGATTCTGACGAATCGATCTGAAAAAGATTTTTTTTTTTAATTTTTTAAAAAATGTATGGGTGCTACTAGAGTTATGCCCTTGAGGTGCCTCCTGTGGGCGGAGCAAGTTTATTTGAACAAAATGAATTGACATATGACAGGGAACATCCACACCAGATTTGGTTCAATTTGGTCCAGTAGTTTGCGAGGAGAAGTCGATAATGTAAAGTTCTTGACGGACAACGGCTGTGGTTCGATGTGGGATAAAAAAAAAAAAAAAAATAGATCTAACGATGGCAGTAAGTCATTCCAACTTTGTTGGATGACTTATTATCCTCTATCATAGCTATTAAATAATGAAATGCCAACCTGTGACATAATCTCTTGAGATTTTGTTAACATCATCGAGCCCAGACCAGCAGTATTTGTTATGTTAATGTCTTTAAAAGGTACAATCCATGTTTTCATATCAAGGTCTGCATCCATTTTTTTCTTTCTGTAAGAAATCAATATACAGACTATACCTTCAACAATACAAACTGGAAAGGTTTATTGTATAGGCCTAAAAAAGGTAAAAAATTTGTTTCTCAGCCAGCACACATGATTCTTTTGGCTTCCGCATGCTCTTTTTATAATCAATACAAACTCAAAAAAAATAAATATTAAATGGTTTATGTCTGATATTTGACCATAGTTAATAAAGTTAATAAAATTGATAAATTTGTCACTTAAGTGCAACAAAGCTTTGCAATACTTTAGCATTGTAAAGCCTACTTGCATTCAAGGGATGAAATACATCACCACCCATGCTATTCTGTAGATTATGAGGCCTAAAACATAAAACAAACCAAGAACATGAACTTTTGATGGCAAAGAAATAATCACAAAAATAAAAACTAGAGTGATGTCACGCATGCAGCCCGACTTTCCCAGGAATGGCAATGCTTAGACGCAAAATAGTCGGAGCCATTTTTTGTTAACAGTTTACCTAACGAATCTGCCATATCTGCACACGTGATATACAAAATTTGCTATTCAAATTTTATTTTTTCATTTCTCTACTTCAAAACATACCTCATGACCTATTAATGGAACAAACTTGATGAGCTTGTTCCAATAAGGACTAATAAGCCATGGTTAGAAGTAAAAAATGAAAAAAATCTGATGTTTCAGAAAAATAATTTGTACTGTTGGCTGGGGGGAGGGGGAGGGGGAGGCATGATGGGGGAGGCGTGATGATAATTTCTGTCTGGATTTTTAACCACAAACTTTAACCAAAACTGTAAAAAAGCATTTTTGACAAAAGGAAAAAAAACGGTTCTGCATGTAGAGACTGTAAATAGTTCAAAATGCATATTGGAGGAAATAAAAAAAAAAGAAAAATGCCCAATTTGAGGAGGGTGGGTGCGGTGGGTTTTTAAACAAAACTGTAAACCAGTATTTTTGACAAAAGAAAAAAAGTGCCTAATTGGCCCCCGGGGTGGGGGGGGGGGGAGATGGGGGAGGGGGTATATAAGTTTAAAAAAAAAAAAGGTTCCACATGTAGTGACTGTAAATAGTTCAAAATGCATATTGGTGAAAAAAAAGGAAAAAAAAAGCCTAATTGGGAGGTGGGGGTTAGGGGCGGGGTGGTGTTGCCCAAAAGGGGACGTTCTCATCTAGACATTATATGAAGTCAACCTATCAAGTTGCAATGAAATCCCTCCATAAATATGACCTGTAGACTGTGCTAAATGTTTTCGGGCTTCGGGCCCCTGTTGCCGTCACAGTTGCCCAAAAGGGGATGTTCTCATCTAGACATTATAAGAAGTCAGCTTATCAAGTTGCAATGAAATCCCTTCATAAATATGACGTGTAGACTGTGCTAAAGGTTTTCGGGCTCAGGCAGCCATCATAGTTGAATGATCGCAACCAAAAGGGGACATTCTCATCTGGGCATCATGTGGATTGACCCTACAAAGTTACAATGAAATCCCTTCATAAATATGACCTGTTGACTGTGCTGAAGGTTTTCGGGCTTCGGGCACCTGTAGCCATCACAGTTGCCCAATCACGTCCAAAAGGGGACTTTCTCATGTAGACATTATATGAAGTCAACCTATCAAGTTACAATGAAATCCCTCCATAAATATGACCTGTAGACTGTGCTGAAAGTTTTCGGGTTTTGGGCTCGGGCAGTCGTCACGGTTGATAAATCAACGCCAAATGGGGAAATTCTCATCTAGACATCATACAGAGTCATCGTATCAAGTTACAATGAAATCCATCCATATTAAACATGACCTGCAGACTGTGCTAAAAGTTTTTGGGTTTCGGGCTTGGGCAGCCATCACAGTTGACAGAACTTGCCCAAACGTAGACGTTCTCATCTTGGCATTATACAGAGGCATTCTATGAAGTTGCAATGAAATCCCTTCATAAATACGACCTGTGGACCGTGTTAATGGTTTTCGGGCTTTGGGCTCGGGCAGCCATACCGGTTGACCGATCATGACCAAAAGGGGATGTTCTCATGTACACATGACCTAAAACCTGCATATGAAATTTTGTGATGATCAGACAAGAACTACTGGGTATAGCCTGTACTTGAAAGTTGAATAAAAAACTTTAACCACAAACTTTAACCAAAACTCCAAATGTCAACTAAACAGGAAAAGAAAGAAAAAAAAAAAAAAACACTTGAACCTTCAGTAAAAAAACTTTAACCACAAACTTTAACCAAAACTCTAAAAGTTAACATACGAACAGACAGACGGACAAAAGTCATTACTATAGCCCTCACTGTAAACAGTCGGGCTAAAAAAAAAATAAAAAGTGCGAAATCGGAGACGAGTGTAATTTGAACCCGTAAAAGGTTAGTGCATGTATTTTCGTCACCAAACACCAGAAACCTTAACCTTTTGAACCTGAGCGGCAGTTTTTCCAGCCAGGAACATCATAACGTCATTAAATAGGAAGGCTGTTCAGTAAATGTGTGGGGTAGACCAATCAGTATTTTCAATGCGCGGCCACGAAGCTGCGCACTGAAAATATTGATTGTTCTACCCCAGATAATGAATATGGACTCTTCTAATTGCTGCCCTGAACTGGCATGGTAGATATCTCTAGTGTTCAAAGGGTTAAATGTATAGGGAACTGCTAAATTATGACAGTAACTTGCCACTGGCCACAGTGTGGTGCTTTCTCAAAACAACACACATTTATATGTCCTCACAGTATATTAGTGCTCAACAATATTTTTCAACAAGTGTACTTTTTAGCTCCCATAAAACAGAAATAACGGGGTGCTGACGGGAACAATTGCACTCGCACCCGTCTCATTTCCAGGACTGGGTATAGGTTGAAAAGACAAAAAAAAAAAATTATAAATAAGGCCTAAAAGAATTAAAATCGGTATTCAGGCCCCTCCTGCATGATCATTTCATCTGTTGCATGGCTTATTTTTATTACCAACATAAACTTTAAAAAATTAAAAAGTGAAATAAATTCTCAGAGTTAATACAGGGTTCTTACAGTCAAGGACCAAAATAATTCAAGGACTTTTCAAGAACATATAACAGGGACCGATCAGGACTATTTAAAATACGCTCTAGCCTCGGAGCCTATTTTTTTCAATTCATGCGCCAGATTTCAATTTACGGAGTCACACTGCTGTTTGTAACACACACTGCAAGTATGTAATAGCTCTCATCAGTTTCATTTAGTACACTTTAGCAAACATTAATCTTCACTGTGGTTTCTGATCAAGTCTTGGCTGCCTATTTAGGCAGCCAAGACTTGATCAGAAACCACAGTGAAGATTAATGCTTGGTAATTAAGACTTGAAGTATTAACTTAAGCACTCTACAACAATGATAAATGATAATCATATATATAATACATGTAAGAGTGTCTCTCTCGATTATCCATCGAAAGAATATCAAAATATGATCTGAGAAGTTACGCGCCAACTGAGAAGCCTATTTCTGAGATTTAAGAGCCAGGTCCTGATGTTTCAGAACCAAATACGCACTGGCGCATGCCCAGGTCGGTCCCTGATATAAGCATTTGCCAAGGATGTTTTTTTTAAAATGTACATTTGGAATATAACCATATTTAGAAGCCTTACCAACTTTAACCCTTTACCTTACATGAAAAGCCGGCGACACTTGCAAAAGAATTCTTGAATTCTTGAATAACTAATTTTTTGTCTCCCTCATTGGAACAAGCTCGGTGAAGACATGGAGGACTCTTGAATCTTGGTATCTGAATGAACATGTACAACTAGAGGGCAATCCGATTCAAGGCTGACAACTGGGTGAGGATTAAAACTTAGAATAAAACATATAACAGCAAAATTGTTCTTGGATGAATGCCCTATCTTCTCATGGGAAACGTTCTGAGAAAATATGGTTCCAGTGCAGAGAAATCGCATGTTAAAGTTAACGAAAATAACAATTATTCCGACAGTACCCTTATGGGAAGTCTCAAATCTGTGAAGGTTAAACTTTAATAATAACATATAAAACAAAAAATTTGTCATACTTTGACTGCTGCATTCAGAGCTCAATTAAAATTGGAGTAAATCGTCACCTAAACATACCAAATTCTGAAAAAATGGGAGTTTTTTTGGATGGTACCTACTTTTATGCAACCAGAATGGGATAGGGTTAAACTTTACAACCTAACTTACAACAGCAAATCGGTAGTCAATTGTGAATACGTACATGAAGTGTTTGAAATTAACCCTTTACAAAATGATAAAAAAAAGCAACCAAAGATGGCTAATTTTGGCATTTTCAAACAGTACACTTATTTTCACCCTCAATGTGCTTGAGGGTTAAATCTGAAACCAAAAAGTAAACAGTAACTTTCTTCTGCAATCATTGTTGCATCTATACATACCAAAATAATTGTTACAACTACCTTGCAATTAGAGAAATTTGCCCTTGAATTTGTTCAATTTTAAAGAACAAATGTTATATTCATGTTGTTTTGGGCCAGTGGGGGTTAATGTTGTAAGATTGGATTGGTGATTGTGGTGTATCATATTATGCTCTAAATGTGTGGAAAATTTGAGCTAAATAACTGAAAACAATTTTGAGACTTTTGAAAAATGGTGAAATTTTGACGGTTTTGGCAGAATATTTTGAAAATATGCAATTTCACAGACATGATGATACCGCATTTCACTAGATTTTATGACATTACATAAGTATACCAAATTTGGTTAAAATCGAACAGCTTGTTTTTGAGCAGTGCAACAGGCAAAATTGACAGCGGAAAAAAAAAATAGAGAAGAAACATTTTTGAAAAAGAAGAATACCAAGAGTCTTTCCAAAACTGGGTTTGGGAAAGCCTAATAATTGGTTCATTAATGAAGGAAGAGTTGCACACACAAAAATCTTATATACAAATTTATATTAAATCTAGTTGAAAGGGAGATAACCTGGTAAAAATCATCACAGACGGAAAATTGGGAAGTGTCCATGTTTAAGAAGTTTCACAGAAATTGGTTCAACATTGTCGCAGATGAAAACTGTTAGAATATGTCATTACTTGAACAGTCCATTGAAAATTAGGCTCACTTCTCAGTAATTCCATCAGGGTTCGTACACCACTGAGAAAAAAAAATTCCAGGACTTTCAAGGACTTTTTCCAAGCATCTTCCAGGACCGTTCCAGTCCTTCTGATAACATAATTCTGACCCCATTTCATACTTGCATACCTGTTTATAACATAAGTTATTTATATTGTGCAAGCGGTCACATAATGGGGCAAATAATACCGGGAATACCTGATGCACGATTAACCCTTTACCCAACATTAACCCTTTACCCAACACAGACGATATCAAAATTTATTATTTAAAATATCATTTTTTTAAATTTTAAAAAAAATTTCAACAAAACCATACCATGTGACCCCTTGTTGGAACGAGCTCGCCGAGCTCGTTCCAACGAGGGGTCACATGATATGGCTTTGTTGAAATGTTTCGAAAAATATTATTTTTTCAACTGCTGAATTTGCATATTACGCAGGCGGATGCGGGCGATTCGTTGGGTAAAGGGTTAAGGAAGCACGCTGTTTTTTTAAAAAAAAAGAACACTGACTTTATGCACTGTCAATCTATGCAATTACGCAAGTTATTACAGCAATTCTTTTTTCATAAACACACTAGATTATTGACAGTACATATTTTTCAAGCACTTTCCAGGCCCTGGAATTTTACAACTGGAGATCCAATTTTCAAGAACTTTCCAGGCCCTGGAATTTCGATTTTTTAATTCAAACACTTTCAAGCACCTTCAAGGACCCGTATGAACCCTGTGCATAACAGGGTGTCTAAAAATAGAACACATTAGGTGATGGAACTACTAACAGGGTAGCTATGGTAATTACTCCAAGAACAGATCTGCAGTTGTTAATGATAATCCTATTATCAGTCAGATGTGTGCATTCATTGCATGGTGATTTTCACATGCTTTATGAATAAAAAAAGCTCTTTAATTCTGTCTTCTTCTTCATACGGGGATTCCACGAGATTGCACAAGTTCACCAAAAGGTCATGTGATAGTTCATCTTTCTTCTCAATGCACAAAAAAGATTCAGGTCATCGATCAAATCAAGTGTAATCTCTCTTTTTAAAAGTTTATTTTGTCATGAACCTTCGCTTACGCATTTTGAAAAACACTTTTATACCAGAAGAAAATGGAAGGATTTAACTATTCAGGAGAATTGGTCAGAAAAAGGAGTTTGGCGAGTGGTTCCACCACCCAGCAATCGGGCATGTCGCCTTTGTCTGTGAAACCAGTTTCGAAGACTACTTCTGTGTTCGATATCCCACAATCAGCTGAACACAACATTTTATTATTGACAGTGGATGAACGGGAAGGCAGGATCCAAGTGGCTGATAGGCGCGCATCTTCTAGCCCAGATAATGCAAGAGATGCTGCACCGGGGTCGGATCACAAAGGAACTTCCCCACGATGCCATTTTGAGTCAGTACATTCAAGCCATAACAGGCCTTCAGCAAACATTCGGCAAAAGCTTGCAGGAGGACCGCATCAACGAGCTGCTACATTCAACAAATGGCACCAGCACAGTAGGTTCAACTGACAGGAGGAATGCCGGAATGACGGGACAGTTACTTGTCTTCACTTTACAAGGAAATGGAGTTTGAAGAGCAGGCGGGACCGGTTCTGAATGATCAACTGGCACGTATCACCAATAGTTTGACCGACAAACGCCTTAGTGAGAGACGTCTGAAAATGGTCCAGCAGCAATACACTCGGCCTCAAAATCTTCTCAAATTCTTGTTGTCCCCAAAGTGAACAAGGAGATATGGGGCAAAGGCAAATCATCCTCCCGATCCAGAGATGTAAAACTTCAGAGAGTCCAGTTAAAATTAACGCAGGACACCTATGCCACCTTAAAAGTACGGGATAACCTGGTGGCGGGGCATCTCGGAATACACCAGTGGACACAAAATTCAACAAAAAGAAACTCATCGACTCAGCGAGTCTTTCAGTCTCAGCACACCACATCTCCATGCACCAGAAAGAGCTCTTCAAACGTGACTTGAACAGTAGGTATCCACCCCTTTGTTCTGCGAGCAACAATGACTCGACTATGCTTTGTGATGAAGATCTGGCTAAATCAATAAAGGACATAATTGAGACTGATAAAGTTGTAAGCGATGTCACAGTCGGTACTGCTACTATCCAAAAAGAAGTAGTTACCAGTTTAAAGGAAGCAGCAAGTTTCCTGACAACGGAAAAAGTCGGAATCAACACCAACAGGAAGAAGCCATACCACAAGACAAACGTTTCTAGTGGAGGATCCGACCAGTTCTTCCTCATCAATGATGACGCTGACCGCCCCACAGACAACTCACACCACTGTCGAACAGGACAAGCAATATCAGGTAAGCAATTCTTTCTTATCTTGGACTTCATACATTAAAACCTTCGGTCAAAATTACACTGCCTCGTGAATAGTTTCAGAGCAGGACAGCTGCAATTTCATGTCCACAATTGTCAAATGATCACAGCTGACCGTTGGATATTAAATACCCTCACTGGTATTCACATTGAGTTTCTATCTAAACCTTTACAAATGTCTCCACCACGTACAATTACATTAAATTAACAGGAACATCAGGTTATTTCCAATGAAATATCCAAATTAGTGGAAAAAGGGGTAATCGCACCAGCCACATCGGATTGTGCAGTTGAAGATATTTCCACTATTTTTGTCCGTCCGAAAAAAGATGGGTCATTTAGGCTCATTTTCAATAGAGCTACAACGATTAATCGTGATACGCCCGAACCGTGATACACTGCTCACGATTCAATATGTATCGTTGTTCACTGTGTATCACGATACAATAAATATAAATATAAGGCAAAACAGTTACGTAGATTTTGAAAGCTGCTAGGAGCGCAGTGGCTCAGTACGTAGAGGTGCAGGTGTTAAATTTGAAAATTGCTGCAGTGAAACGCTGGGTTTTTTTTACCAGCATTGACAATGCTAAATATGCAATTAACACAGGATTATTCAGTGAACCAGTTCCCTCTAATTTGCTTTTTTTTTGATTAATCCATTATATCTTGTTTGACAGAGCTCATAGAGCTCTGTCAAACAAGATATAAGGGATTCAACTGTTAGAACATATTTCTGAGAGGAAAAAACACCAGAAAACGATAAAATCAAAACTTGAAATAAATGAATGCAAATGGTCATCACTTTGAGAAGTTACATACTGTTCAAAGAGTGCATTCAAAATTTTGTAATAAAAGGAAGCTACTGGAAATGAATACATGTTGTTCAAAGTATTTGATAGTTGGACTTGCATGGCATGAGGCGTGAGACATATGTATCATGATACATATCGTATCGTGCAGACTGAATCGTGATACACATCGAATTGTTAGGGAAACATATCGTCGCAGCCCTAATTTTCAATCTGAAACTTTTCAATGAAAATGTTGAAAAGAAACATTTTAAAAAGCAAAGGCTGCAGTCTACCTTGAATCTAATGACACTGGATTGTTTCATGGCATCAGTAGATTGGACAGATGCCTATTTTCTCCCCCCACTGCATGTGTAACATACGTCTGTCCAGGGTGAGATAGCAGGGAGAGACAGATGTATCCCACCCCACCCACGTGACGTTATACATTTATAACGTTATTATGACGTTATGCATATCGTATCAGTTTTTTGCTACCAACTAATTCATATTGACGTCATCAGAATGCCGTGTGATCAAAGTTTGATGCTCTAAAACTCTTTAAACCCCAAGATGCCACCGTTCCTAATTGATTTCGGGGTATATACCTTTGGTATATACGTAACTTTTCCATGCTCTTTCCGATGGTGTCATTAGTTTTTCAAAACAACGAATACCAAATGAGTTGATTATATCAGCATGTGATCGCCGATTACCTCTGGCTAACGTTACCGCTGTATGGTAGGGGAGAAAAATAATCCCTGATGGGTACGGGTGTGGGATGGGAAAATCTCACCCTCGGGACAAGATATTTGGTTCAGACACTCGGCAAGCCTCGTGTCTGGCCCAAATATCTTGCCCTCGGGAGAAATTTTCCCATCCCACACCCGTACCCATCAGGGATTATAATAATTCAATTCCAGTAAAAGAGGCTCACCAAAAGTATTTGAGGTTTTATTGGGAGGGGGTGAAATATCAATTTTCTGTACTCCCCAATGGACTTTCTTTGGGGCCCCGAATATTCACCAAAATTTCAAATGCTTTTACGGCATTTACGGACTATGCGACATTTAACCCTTTACCCAACGAATCGGCAGCATCCGCCCGCATACCGTATTTACTCTATGTATTGGAACAGCTAAAAATAATTATTTTCACAGGTGTCCCAATTCTTAGAAAATAGGGAAAGAACACAGCCTGGTCTTGATTTGATGCTGAATAAAGTTGTGTGTGATTTGTTTTCCATCACTATATACGAAAATCACCGTCCATTTTTTTTTATATTTCATTTTTTGCTTCCAAAACATAGCTTATGATCCCTCACTGGAACGAGCGTATTGCGTGCGTTCCAATGAGGGATCATAAGCTATGTTTTGGAAACAAAAAATGAAAATTTTTAGTTACTCAAGAATTTTTTTATGAGTGTCGTCTGCTACTAGCGATGGGCCAACTGGAAACAAATCTCCTGAATGTCCCAAACTTTGGAGCATAAAAAAAATATAGTTTTCTGGAAAAAATGTGTGTCCCAAATCATAGAGTGTCCCAATACATAGAGTAAATACGGTAATATGCAAATTCAGCAGTTGAAAAAATATTATTTTTCAAACAATTTCAACAAAACCATATCATGTGACCCCTTGTTGGAACGAGCTCGTCGAGCTCGTTCCAATGAGATGTTACATGATATGGTTTTGTTGAATGTTTTTGAAAAACTTGAAAAAATGATATTTAAAATAATAAATTTTGATATCGTCTGCGTTGGGTAAAGGGTTAAATGCTTCTCGCATAGATGATTCGTTTTTAGTTTGTGAGGATTAGGAATACTGTTGCAATAACATTAGGGACACAGTTAATATAGGCCTTGAGGCCGGTTTTATTATTCACCCTCAAAAATCTATTTTGGAAACTATCCACGCCCTAACTTGTTTGGGCTTCATTTTACACTCCACAACAACTATGACAATCTCACTTACTCCAGAGAAAGCAAACGAGTTACAAACATTGTGCATACAGCTGAGTTACAAAAATCATGCCACTATTTAGAGTGTGGCAGAATTGGTGGGAAAATTGGTTGCTAGTTTTCCAGGGTTTCAATATGGAAACTTTTTTACCAAAACTTAGATAATTCTAAAATCAGTACTCTCAAAAAAGCCTATGGCAACTTCAATGCCTTGATGGCAATCTCTCCAAAAGTTAGAGAGGACTTACAATACTGGATTGCTAACATAAGAGAAATCACATCCCCCCCCCCCCCCCCCCCCCCCACCTCGGATGCTGTGACAATCCGGACATCATTCTGCAATCAGATGCGTCAAAAGATGCCTGGAGGTGGTCAGAAACAGAGATGAATCTCCACATAAATGCAAAAGAACTTCTTGCTGTTTTGTTAACATTGAGATCATTCCGTAACACTCTAACTTCTCAGCATATCCAAATTCAAAGTGACAATACAACTACTGTAGCATATATAAATAATATGGGAGGAACCAAACATCTTTGTAATGCCCTGGCTTAAAAAATATGGCTTTGGGCAATACAAAGACACTTGTGCATATCAGCAACTCATATCCCGGGTGTTTTAAATATAGAAGCTGACCTCCAGACCAGGCAAAATCATAATTCTGAATGGAAATTATACCCAAACATTTTTCATCAACTCACACAAATTTGGGGAATGCCTGATATTGATCTCTTCGCATCACGTCTAAATTATCAAGTGGGCCAGTATGTGGCCTGGCAGCCAGACCCTGGTGCCCTAGCTAGTGATGCATTCACACTCCCATGGCAACAAAACTTGTTTTTTATTTTCCCACCATTTGGGTTGCTGGGAAAAATTCTACAAAAAATTGAACGAGATAATGCCGCCGCACTTGTAATAGCACTTTTTTGGATATCACAGTCCTCTCACAATCATGGTTTTCCAAATTGACTAGGAAACTTATCGATTACCCTTTTCTTTTACCTCGGGGGAAAGGCATTGCCGCTTCCATACAAAGACAAATACCATCCATTGATGAAGACACACTTGAATGACTACAAATTGTCAGGAACACCTTCCAAAGACAGAAAAATTTGACACGGGCTGTTGACATCCTCATGTCATCATGGCGACAATCAACGAAGAAACAATACAAAACTTACATCCATCAGTGGCAAAAGATTTGTGGTGAAAGGGGTGTTAATACACTGTCACCACCTCTAGGTATGGTCTTGGCATTTCTCATAACCTTTATTTGACCACGGTCTGCAATACAGTGCTATCAACCCTGCCCGTAGTGTACTTTCAACCTTTTAGATAACAGATGAGGGAAAAAACTTTTGGAACCCACCCATTGGTGATGAGATTTCTACGGGGTGTGTTCCAACTCCGGCCTGCATTACCCAGAAATCTAAAAGCCTGGGACGTCCAACCTGCACCTAATTGGATTAAGTCAATCAGGGACCGACCTGGGCATGCGCCAGTGCGTATTTGGTTCTGAAACATCAGGACCTGGCTCTTAAATCTCAGAAATAGGCTTCTCAGTTGGCGCGTAACTTCTCATATCATATTTTGATATTCTTTCGATGGATAATCGAGAGAGACACTCTTACATGTATTATATGATTATCATTTATCATTGTTGTAGAGTGCTCAAGTTAATACTTCAAGTCTTAATTAATTATCTTCGCTGTGGTTTCTGATAAAGTCTTGGCTGCCTAAATAGGCAGCCAAGAGTTGATCAGAAACCACAGTGAAGATTAATGTTTGCTATAGTATACTAAATGAAAATGATGAGAGCTATTACATACTTGCAGTGTGTGTTACAAACAGCAGTGTGACTCCGTAAATTGAAATCTGGCGCATGAATTGAAAAAATAGGCTCTGAGGCTAGAGCGTATTTTAAATAGTCCTGATCGGTCCCTGTCAATATTAGCAACAATCTTTCTTTAAAATTACTAACATTGAAATTAGTAGTTTTTCTGGCTCTATTAACAGCACAGAGAGCCCAGACGCTACATTTAATACATGTAAATAAAATTGCTCAGTTTGAGAATTACTACTTTTATACACATTACATATTTATTTCTTTATTTACTGGTGTTGAAGGTCACGTATTTCCGCGCAATGGCTAATCATGACCACAACAGTTTTATGGGTGGAGGAAGCCAGAGTACCCAGAGAGAACCACCGAGCAACGGCGAACAACTTGAGCTCCCCAACATACTAACTCCACACAAGCAGTGTTAGCATTGGTTGAAGACACATGCACCATCGACGTGCAGTACGTCTTAGTACACAATGCCACTGTGCCCCCACGGGGGCAATGGGGGTGAAGTGTCTTGCCCAAGGATACAACGTGGTTGCCGCAGGTGGGATTTGAACCGAGGACCTCTCGGCTTGACACATTACGAAGTTAGTAAAACAGAATTGGCCTGGGAGGCACATCAGGCCACTAGAACTTTATAAATTTCCCGACGATGGGGATTTATGTGTATAAAGAATCTTACAGACCTGTTTGCAGAAAACATCTCCAGTTCGTAATGACATACAAATACTTTTCATTACCTGTGTTAACTACACAAGGCAGTCGCCAAATCCACCATTCAGGATTCATACACTTTTCAGAGAATTAAATTCCATGACTTTTCCAAAACTTTTAAAACAAATTCCATGACCAGGTTAGTTCGCACCCAAACAGAAAAGCTTAATTTTTTGCACAATTTTTGCGTGTTATTTTTACACAAAATTATTCCCTTTCAGGCTTAAAAAAATGGCGGGAATGATCGTTTCGTTCCCGCGCCGTTCCCGCAAAATGTTTCTAGCGGGACCGATTTACCGTTCTCGTCATTTTGGGGGGGGGGGGGGGGGGCACCACACAGCAATATACTCATAAAATGCAATGCAATATGCTTTGAAAAATTGCCAGCTCGCCTTTTCAGAAGGAAATCAGAGTTCTCCAAAAATGGCGAAATACGCAAGTTCGCAACGCTGTCTGTGTACATTTACTTACAAATTTGATCTGGCTGCACGACGTGGAAACGACATAGCACATAAATCCTTAAATTAATAACAATGAGAGGTGGGCGGTTTGTTCCGAGACATCACCGTCTACTGGCCCAGCAAAGTTGAATGTTATTTAACTCGATGTGCAGATAAATATTCCCTGGAATCAAAATATACTTGATCCATTTGACATGCAGAGCGCATTCTGGAAATTCCCAAGCACAAATATAATGCTGGCAACTGCGCATGCGTCTTGCTCGAATAGTACCTAGAGGGATATGAATTAAGAAACCAATGCCATTGACAGGGAATTGGCCAGCTTTCATGCCACGTGTTTTCCCGTTTCGAATATTCAGACAAAGTGCCAAAAATACCCATTTTAATAAAATATATATTCTTCAAATACCAGATAGTTTATTTTTTCTAAGTGAGCCACGAAATGGTGATTTGATTCCGATTCATGTATTTCGTATCTTTGATGGAAATAATTATTCACTGACCCAAATTGCTTGTGAATGCAACGTATAGTATGGAAACCAACACTTGACATCTGATTTATATAGCATTAATCAAGTTCCATTTACCAACTGATCGGGATCAATGGAGTCTTTAAAAAAAAAAAGTTTTGAATGTGAACACGTTTGTTGGAATCATCAATGGAAACGTGTTTGAAGATTGCGAATTACCACAACTGTTGAAACACTACACAGTTTTAGTATGTCAACATTATGATTGTCCTTTTAAATTTTACTATGGTACATGGAGTAATAAAAACACGAACGTCAATGCACAAATGGGATACTTTTTTTTTATTTCATGACTTCAATCTATAAGTCAAACATAAACTTTCATGATAAAGCACACCTTTTCATATGATGGCAACTCATTGAAGTGAATCCCTGAATCATAATTATTCAGATTTTGTGCCGAGCCTGGCCAGAATTACTCGCCCCTTCATAGATCCTGCTTAATTGTATACACCGGTTATTTGTATATTTTCTTCTGAGTGGCCAAAGCCATATTCAATTAAGCGGGATCCACTGTAGTAATAACAACAAGAAAACACTATTTCATTCTTTAATACTTTACTGCATTAAATTTCAAACATCAAAATACATCCACTGACTGTAACAATATAATGCATGTAGTATTGTAAATGTATTTGAGTAAATGTGAAAAGGGGCCCGCCAAAAAAAAAGGGTCCCGCCGAAAAAAAAATTAGCGGGACACGTTTATGGGTCCTGCAAATTTTCAATTTTTTTAACCCTGCCTTTTAAACCTGGTTACAAATTCCATGACTTTTCCAAAACTTTAACCCTTCCATCCCATTTTCCAAAACTTTTCAAGGCCCTTGAATTTTTTTTCAAAATTCCATGACTTTTCCAGGATTCCAAGACCTGTACGCGAACCCTGACCATTGCTCGATGGACAAAAACAGAATTTATAATGGTGGGTATCGACATGACCCTCTTCATACCACACAGTACGCGGTCAGCCACCTCATTAGCTGCCCGTCTCTACAATCTTGTCAACTGTGAACTGGTTCAAAGAAACCACTTTTACGAAGTTTTATAAAACGGGGAGAATTTGCATCTTTCCTACTGGAACAAGTTACACAGTAATACATGTACAGACTCTTTGTCTGTTGCATTGTTTTCACTTGGTAACTTCGGGGACTGCGTTAAACATCTCGTGGAATCCCGAACAGAGATGGGAGAAGACAGAATTGTTGAGTTAAACAAGATTTACCTGAAGGGTAAGGCGATGTCTGACTTTAATTCTGTCTTCTTCTGTCATTGGGAGGGATGACATGCCCTCACTTCCCAACTCAAATCGCATCACCAACGCAGCATACACAATTGTGAGAAACCTGCAGCAATTCTAATCTACAGCAAATATATGCACTTGCACCATCGCAATCAGATTTATTCATGTGTGTATGGGTACTTTACCGTCCTCTCGTTACGTTAAAGTACGACCTTTTGGTGAACTCGCATAATCTTGTGTCATCCCTCCCTATGACAGAAGACAGAATTAGAGTCAAACATTGCCTTACTCTTCAGGTAAGTCTTGTTTAACCCTTTACATAACATAACGGCCAAAACCGGCCAGCGCTATTCTCAAAAATCACCAATTAATTTTCATTATTTCTTCATTTTTTGTCTCAAAAACATAGGTTATGACCCTTCGTTGGAACGAGCTCATTGAGCTCGTTCCAACGAGGGGTCATAACCTATGTTTTTGAGACAAAAAAATGAAAAAATTATCATTCAAGAATTTTATTTGCAAGTGTCGTCTGCTTTTCATGTTAGGTAAAGGGTTAACTAAACGATTAATAACTACTATATTACTAACAAGTACAGTACAGCTGCCATGACATGCCACTTTCCACGGGGCGGGCAGTATTTCCACCGACACAATAATTATAATATTATATTGCAAACACTAATTATAGGAATGATCATCAAAATTTTAATTGACAAAGCATCAGATACAACCTGGTGCTTCATTAATGGAACTTTTGTGGAGGAGGATTTTCCATTCTTTTCCATAAAGCCTTCTGGCTTTGTCGGATGTAACACTGGCGTGTTGTCTCGCACGAGATAGTCGTTCCACCTCATTTCAAAGAAACAAAATGAGACTCACACTATAAAGGCAATACTCAGTGTGGAGAAGTGTCTTTTTGTTTTGAGCGTTTGATCGTTTCACTATAATGTCAATGTCCAGTTTAGATGAATCGGTTTCATCCGACAGTAGCACCAGTGATTCTAAATCGTTTGTATTTGAGGATTTTGACAGTTCTATTGCAACTGTTTTTTCAAACTCACCTGCTTGGTCTGTACACAGCAACACATTACAGATTTTTTCTGATAACGATGACCACAGTTTTGAAGAATATATTGTCAGCATTATTTCCAGTCACTGTTGATGTGGACGCAGTCCCGTCACCTAGACACGGTGAGAGTGAGGACAAGGTCCCTCCCATTATACTGCAATGCAGTTGTATCCAAACTGTGCAATAAACAACATCACAGTGTGAACCGGATGCGTTTTTGCAAGCAAAAAGTAACTGGTGGTACTAAAATTACCGATCCTAAAAAAAGTTCTTACCGGTGCTCCTAAAAAACATCAAAATGGACATGAAAAGGACAAGTGTCATAAAACGTAAAAATCGCATCATCGTTCTACTACAGTTTCAAATTCTGTTACAACTCAATCTTCCTAACCTTTTGGGATCCGATTCAGAGCTCTCTCAAGGTGATACTCATATTGATTACACAATCGCATCATTGTTCTTCTTCAGTATCAAAATCTGTTACAACCCAATCTTCCTAACCTTTTTGTATCCAATTCAGAGCTCTCTCTAGTTGATGCTCATATTGATTACACGCACCCCACACAGTCTGATGAGGCTTGTTCTGATGATGATGATAATGATGATGATTTCTTTGCACTTCTAAAAAATTTTGATGATGAAATCAATTTAGGCACAGCCATAAATGAAAAAATTGCTGACTTTGCAAATAGATCTGCCAATGCTTAAAATTGATCTTTCAGAAATCACCTACAAGTTGTCCACTTGTTTCTGCTCCTGGAGTAAATCCAGAATTTTATTTTGGATCCATCTTGATCTGCGCTGTAAAAAACGTGATTGTCAGTTGCAGGACACTCAGAAATGTCTTGGGCATGAGGCTCAAAGACAGTCTACTTAAAACACCTCAATGAAAGATTTCATAATTCACTAGAAACCACGACTTACCTTGTGGATGGGGTTATTTTAGCGGGGTCAGCTGCGTGTGACCTTTCTATTAAGCATCAGTTTCTGATTAAACCTACTTTCAGTGCCAAATACAAATCTCTTTGTGCTGTGGATTGACCTTTCTCCAAGCACTTTTGGGGGACATTGTCTCCAAAGACATTGTTCTTTGCCATCATGATCCAGGGCAGCTTATTTCAAATCTCTTATGAAAAAATGGCGCAATATGCCCAATTATCAATTTGACGGCCTTGAAAAATGCATGGAATATTCCCATTTCCAGATGGATACTTCGTCCCATGTACTGCCATTGATTCACAAAGGTAATTCTTTTCACATCCATTGACTTGACGGATGCATATTTCAGCATTTCCATCTATGATCTTTATCAAAAATATTTGAGATTTCTTTGGCATGGAATTCTCTACAAACTGACATGTTTACTTTTCGGTTTATCATCTGCTTCCTGCCTGTTCACCTACATCATGCAATCTGTGTTTGCCTTTTTTCACTACAACAACATCAGATGTACGCATCATATAGAAGCTTTTCTTTGCATGAACAACTCTGGTTAAAAACTTGATGTAGAGACAAATTCAGTTACACACACTGAGCAATTTGGGAATTGTTATCAGCTGTGAGCAGTCAGTGCCTGAACCTCAACAATAAATTCAATATCTGGGTCATGTGATAGACTCCCAACAATTCCTTCTATGGTTACCAGATGATACAGTAATTCAGATTCTGGGTTTCTCCAAACAAATTTGTCAGATGACAAACCAACCATATGACCTATTGAGTGGTTGATTGGGATGTATGTTTCAACATTTGTGAGTACAGTAGAACTCGAGAGACCACTGTCTTGAGAGACCACATCTGCCAGGCAGAGATTGGTTTTACTCTATAATGGACCTGCTATGGGAGACCACCTCTCTGAGAGACCACCTGTCTTGAGAGACCACTGTAACCTGGTACCAACTTGTATTTTTAGTATGCCATAATTGACCTGTCTTGAGAGACCGCCCCTTTGAAGACTGAAACCATGACAAAAACTTCTTACCTTTTCTGGAATTAGAAAATCCATTGTGTTATACTAACACAATTAAAAGTATTAATACCTCTTAATTGGGTTTCAATTGCTAACTCATTAAAGATTGAGATGTTTTAAGACGCCTGTAAAAAGATTAGGATTATTGCTGAATAAACAATTTCATACATACCTGAAATGTGACAGATAGGAATAAAAATAAATTTGTGTTGAAAATCTTTTTGTAACAAATTGAAATGGACTGTTATAAAAATGATAAAAATAAATTAGTGTTGAAAATCTTCAATGAAGATTTTCAACACTAATTTATTTTTATCATTTTTATAACAGTCCATTTCAATTTGTTTTAAAAACTTCATAAAAAAGAACAACTACAAAGTAATTACAAAAATCCATTCTTCTCTATTTCTGAATTTTGTGGGTGGTTATTCACTGACTTGAGAAAACCTGAAACCTGTTATGAGAGACCACCTGTCTTGAGAGACCACTTTTGTGTGGCCCAAAGGGCAGTCTCTCAAGACAGGTTCTACTGTATTACGATTGGGCATTTTCCTTTATAGATCACTGGGCAGAGATAATACTAAAGCTCTCCAAATATATAAATCCCACTCTCATACTATGAAATAATCGTCAAGTAGGATGAAGTCTTATGATGGGTAACCCATCTTTCATTAATGAAGAGTTGTCTCCGTAGTTACCATCAAACTGACCACATTTTTATGACAGACTTCTCTTCTTAGGGCTGGGGAGGATATTTAGACAATCTGTGGATTAATGGTTTGTGACATTAAAGTAAAAATGTATCAAATTTCTGGAGCTTCAAGCCATCAAGAAGTCTTTCCTGAATTTAGCCGATACAAGCCCTTGTCATATTTGTATTCAAACTAATAATACCACTGCTGTATCTTATCTCAATAATCATGGCAGTAAGAAGACTTCTCACAATATTTAATGTTTTGCCAAAAACATACTTATCTCAGCTGTTCATACTCCAGGCCAAACAAGCACTCTTACTATCTCTCAATGGCATTTCAAAAGTTCTGCATAATGTCAATTACAACCCAGTGTCTTCCATCAAATATGTCATTATTTTTACCAGC
This sequence comes from Pictodentalium vernedei, assembly GCA_031216915.1. NCBI lineage: Eukaryota > Metazoa > Mollusca > Scaphopoda > Dentaliida > Dentaliidae > Pictodentalium > Pictodentalium vernedei. Next base: position 679,244,213 of record CM062295.1, on the reverse strand, counting down.
CTACTATCGACATGTTTGCTTCCAAGGTCACTCATCAGTTGCCTGTATATCATTGTTGATTTCCTGATAGTTCTGCATCCATGGTTGATGCTTATTCCTTCTCTTGGGTCAATCACTTCCCTCCTTTCCGTCTGCTCAGATAGGTGCTAGTAACAATAGAGGAAGAAAAGTGCAACATGCCATATTGATTGTACCTCACTTGGCCATGAAGCCAGGGTTTCCCAAAATTGCTACAACTGATGACCTCTTCTACCCCGAATATCTGCCACAAAACAGGAAGTTACTAGTAAACCCAGTTTCAGACATGTTTCATCTTCTACTGCCGCATTAAGAACTGATCGCCTGTACTGTTTCCAGTAATTCCTCCAATGTATTTCGGAAAAAGCTTCCTAGACATCTACCTCATCATGGCAGAAATCAACCATCGAACAGTATGGTTATGCATGGCAAAAATAATGTATGTGGTGGATACAAAATTAATTACTTTCAGTCAACTGATAATCTGATTATAATGATTTATCTGATCTCAGGTTATAAAAATCTTACAGTGTTATTACTACTCACAGACGTATGTTGATTCAGACACTTATCTCTATTGAGAGATCGGAAGTTACCTCTTCACCACTAACTTCTATATTTATGAAGGATTTTTTAATTGTAAACAGCCCAATCCACGCTGTACAGCAACATGAGATATTTCTCAGGTTCTAGCCTATCTCACAACATTATATCCTTTGCCAAAATTGAAGCTAGAAAGCTTCACCAAGAAATTGGCATGTTTAATGGCTCTGGTCTCTCCCCAAAGAGCACAGACATTTGTTTCTTTAAAACTAAGTGACAGGCAGGTACATACTATTAATGAGGTCATTTTTACAAATTCCACATTAAAAATATCTCCTGACCAGGTCATCTTTTAGCTACCATGAAATTATTTCAATATCATAAAAACACTTTGTGTCTTTTCCTCATTGCAAGAATATTTGAAGAGAACACAACACATTAGACAATCTGATACTTTATTTATACTGTACACAACACATCAGAAAATCTTATAATTTATTTATTTTCAAACATTCTGTTACACCATCTACTTTTGCATGGTGGGTTTCCAACTGCTTGTATAAAGCTGGCATCGAACAATCCTTCAAAGTTCATTCCAATAGTGGGACTGCAACTTCTACTGCAATGTGGAAGGGTTTTCTTTGCATCAGGTACTAAAGGTTGCAGATTGGGGATTTGTTAACGCTTTTCATCGCTTTTATTTCTGAAATGTGGGTACATATATGCAACATGATATGCTTTCCACATCTATTCTATCTTGATTAGTGCTCCTTGCTGGTGCTGTGTCCTGAAAGTAATTGACATTTTTTGATTTATAAACTCATAGACTTTTCTGGTGACATTTGTTCACACGGACGATGACTCTTCAACAATCTGAACGTTTCATGGTGACTCTTTTCCATAACAGGGCGTGTTATGCCTGATCAGAGGAACTTGAGCACGTTTGTTTATCAGTGATCTTAAACTCCATACTACTTTACCAGTCTTATTCATGTTTATCATGGGGCTTTTAATGAACCATATTCAATGCTAAAGGCTTTGAAATCAGGCCAGTGTTACATCCGACAAAGCCGGAAGGCTTTATGGAAAAGAATCCCTTACCTCATCCAAGCATCGGAAGGATGTGCTGGATGTGGGAGATTCTTTGAATACAAGCCTGTAGGCTTAGAGGATGCAGCACCCACCCTATGGTTCTTTCAAACATATATGAACAATATACCTTCTCGCCACACCCTAGTAGGCAGCATCTGCTTCATCATTGAATATGGTATGCTTTAAAGAGACACTTCTCCACACCGGAGTATTGCCTTTATTATAGTGAGCGTCTCCTTTGTTCTTTTGTTTCTTTGAAATGAGTTGGGACGACTATCTCGTGCAAGACAATATGACAGTGTTACATCATCCAAGCCTACAGGCTTGTATTCAAAAAATCTCCCACATCCAGCACATCTTTCGGATGCCTGGATGAGGTGGGGGATTTTGCAGCCAAACATTTTGTTACATCAAGCTTTTTTTCTCCTTCTCCACACCTGAGTATTGCCTTTATTATAGTGTGTGTGTCCTTTGTTCTTTTGTTTCTTTGAATTGAGTTGGAACGACTATCTCGTGTGAGACAATATGCCAGTGTTACATCCTCCAAGCCTACAGGCTTGTATTAAAAAAATCTTCCACATCCAGCACATCCTTCGGATGCTTGGATGAGGTGGGGGATTATTTGGTAAACGCCTACATGGACAACCTGCCCAAGTGTGGATTAAGACCAGCCCAAGGCGACTGTTGTGTAACTATATTTGCTTATATACATGGAGTACAGTTAAATCATTTTGAAATTATGAATTTAGGGTAACAATAAGGTCATGCTTATCTTATTATTTTGTTTAAGGCAGTCACCATTCAGAGAAATAACCTCTAGTGACCAGCTGAAATAAGTAGTAGGATTTCCAATAAGAAATATATTATATTCGATAATTCCTGTACTTGGCAATATGTCGTGAGAAGCTACCAGTGAGGGAGGGAGGGAGGGAGGGAGAGAGGGAGGGAGGGAAACTGTAAAAGATAGGGGAAAAGAGCAGGGGAAAGATAGGAAGGGAGAGGAAAGTGAAAGAGAGATTCCGAAAAAATAATGTCAAGTGTGGGAATTATCAGCAGAAGGGAAAATATGATGAATATTTTCTGCTAGTTATCCCTCATCTTATTTCAGCTGACATTGTATTGGCTGAATAGAAGTATAACTATATAAAATATAAGCAAAAACTGTGTTTTAATCAGATATGTGATAAATTACAAGAATTGAGGATGTAGTACGTCTATTAAACATTTACTAACACTGGCAGATCACTCGATATGACCTAAAAGGCAATCAACGAATGGATTATGTGATTACGGTGAACAAAGGAAACTTCTGGAACAATAGTTTAATTGTAGTCATTGTATAATCAGAGACTATAATCAGTGCAATATTAGGAAATTTTTTTAAAAATCTTCTTCATATTCACCAGTCAGAATCCTTTAACATTTGGTATACATCTCTGGGGGGGGGGGGGGGGGGGGGGGGGGGGGGGGGGTCAGATTCAAGTTTGTTCAAATCGGGCCCTGGGTTGAAAATTTGGGGTCTGGTTGCATAAAATCACTCTAAATCTTTCAAAATATATTTTGCAGTCAAGCATTTTGTTACATCTAACCAATAAGGAAGGGAGGGAAGGGTATGGTTTAAAAACATTTTCAAATAAAACCACTCTAATTCAGGTAGGAACTCAATTTTGAAAAGAATCAAAAAAAAAAAATTCCGAATTTCGGTTCAAAATTTCCAAGTCGGAACTGGAGCCAAAAGTTTCAGGCTTAAAAAAAAATAATAATAAATTTCAGAACAAAATTGCACAAAACACATAAAAAAGCAACAACAACAAAATTCCAAAAGTAGGAACTAGACCTAAAATTTTCAGGCTAAATTTTTTTTTTTTTCATCTCAAAATTGAACAAAACGCTTAAAAAAACAGAATTTTTTTTCCCAATTTTTGGTCCAAATTTCCAAGTTGGAATCAAACTTTTCAGGCTAAAATTTTTTTTTTCCCCGTCTCAAAATTGAACAAAATGCATAAATGAAAGTGTCAATGACACTGTAGCTCAATTTGACAAACTTGAACTTCGTAAGTTATAAATGAAATGGCAAAATTGAAGATCATTAGTACCAATGTTGTTTGATGAAATTTCAAAACAAGAGCATTGTGTGTGCACAACGTCAGAGTAATCCATGCAATTTTTAAATGTAAACAGTACGACTGGCTAAAAGAAGAATGTTGATACACAAATGCAGTATGATCAGAGGTTATTGTAAATGGCAACTTTTTTTCACAGAAATGAATCTTAATCAATAGCTCTTGTCTAAAGGTCTTGCCTAATGAGCACACCATGTTCAAATACAATCCTATGATAAATGTGGCCTGTAGGCCATGTCAAAGAATGTTGATACACAAATGCAATAAATTCAAAGATTGTTGCTAACAGCAAGTTTTTGATGGAAATGAAAAGAAAATCAATAGCTCCCATCTTTGTCACCCTGCATAAGCATACAAAGTTTAAAAAAAACTGATAATGAATGTGCCCTCTGAGGCATGCCAAAGGAAGATGTTAATGCACAAATGCACTAAGTAGAAGGTCATTGCTTGTGACAATGGGTTTTTTTTAGGGGGGGGGGGGGTATGGAAATTCATAAATATACCCTGCTGAAAGTTCAAAAGGGATAAGTTGATGCACAAATGCAGTAAGTTCAAAGGCTGGTGATAACGACAATAATTTTTTATGGAAATGAAAAAAGCAATAGCTCACATCTAGAGGTCACCCCAAACACACATACCAAGTTTCAAAGTGATTCGATCATAAACGTGCCCTGAAGGGTGTGTTAAAGGGAAATATTCAGGCCTGACTAAACTGAGTTCAAAGGTCAGCAGCAACATTTTTTGACAGAAATGGAAGAAAAAAATCGACAACTCCCATATAGATGTCACCCCACACAAGCACACCCAAGTTTGTGAGTGATCCAATCATAAATGTGCCCTGTAGGGTGTGTCAAAGGGAAATATTGATGCTTAACTGCACTAAGTTTTTATTAAGTTCATCGAAGGTCATTGAAACAATTTTTAACGGAAATCGAAGAAAATTGATAGTTCCCATCTAGAGGAAACCCCAAAATAGCATACAAAGTTTCAAACCGATCTGATCATAAATGTGCCCTGTAGGGAATGGCAAAGGAATATATTGATACCTGTCTAAACTAAGTTCAAAGATCGTTGCCAGCGGCAACATTTTTTGACAGACGGAAATGTAAGAAAATCGATACCTCCCATCCAGAGGTCACCTCAAGCAAGCATGCCAGGTTTCATAGCAATCCGATCATAAATGTGCCCTGTAGGGTGTGCCAAAGGGAAATATTGAGGTCTGACTAAACCAAGTTCTAAGAACGTTGGCCGCGGCAACATTTTTTGAAGGAAATGGAAGAAAATCGATAGCTCCCATCTAGAGGACACCCCAAACAAGCATGCCAGGTTTCAAAGCAATCTAATCATAAATGTGCCCTGTAGGGTGTGCCAAAGGGAAATATTGAGGTCTGACTAAACTAAGTTCTAAGAACATAGGCCGTGGAACCATTTCTTGATGGAAATGGAAGAAAATCAATAGCTCCCATCTAGAGGTCACCCCAAACAAGCTTACAATGTTTCAAAGCAATCTGATCATAAATGTGCCCTGTAGGGTGTGCCAAAAAGGGAAATATTGAGGTCTGACTAAACTAAGTTCTAAGAACGTTGGCCACAGCAACATTTTTTGACGGAAATGGAAGAAAATCGATAGCTCCCATCTAGAGGTCACCCCAAACAAGAATACCAAGTTTCAAAGCGATCCAATCATAAATGTGCCCTGTAGGGTGTGCCAAAGGGAAATATTGAGGTTTGACTAAACTAAGTTCTAAGAACATAGGCCGTGGAACCATTTCTTGATGGAAATGGAAGAAAATCAATAGCTCCCATCTAGAGGTCACCCCAAACAAGCATACAATGTTTCAAAGCAATCTGATCATAAATGTGCCCTGTAGGGTGTGCCAGAAAGGGAAATATTGAGGTCTGACTAAACTAAGTTCTAAGAACGTTGGCCACAGCAACATTTTTTGACGGAAATGGAAGAAAATCGATAGCTCCCATCTAGAGGTCACCCCAAACAAGAATACCAAGTTTCAAAGCGATCCAATCATAAATGTGCCCTGTAGGGTGTGCCAAAGGGAAATATTGAGGTTTGACTAAACTAAGTTCTAATAACATTGGCCGCGGCAACATTTTTTGATGGAAATTGAAGAAAATCAATAGTTCCCATCTAGAGGTCACCCCAAACAAGCATACCAAGTTTCAAAGCGATCTGATCATAAATGCGACCTGTGAGGTGTACCAAAGGAAATTGTGGATGTACATACTAACGTACTAATGTACTAACGCACGTACGTATGTCAACGGACGAGAAGTGATGGCAATAGCTCAGCTTGACTTTGTCAAGTTGAGCTAAAAATCGCCAATTACTTTCCATTATATTTTCATTTTTTGTCTCAAAAGCATAGGTTATGACCCCTCTTTGGGACAAGCTCGTTCCAATGAGGGGTCATAACCTTTGTTTTTGAGACAAAAAATGAAAAAAAAATTAGTTATTTAAGAATTTTGTTTGCAAGTGTCGTCTGCTTTCCATGTTAGGTAAAGGGTTAATCTTCCAGTATCATTATAAAATCTCACCTGTCAGAAAAAGAAATACAAGAAGACTGAATTTGAGATGCTATTTTGATACTTATTGATGCAGTCTTGATTTCGCAATATTTTGTATGATAAATGCTGACCCACTGGTGAAGTGTTTTGTGATCAAATATGCCCATTTTTGGAATCACAGCAATTCTGGTAATTCATCCTTGTTTCCTCAGCAAAAAAACTTTTATGGCAATTGCTGTGGAGCCTGTTCGATTGTGTAAAAATCATCAAGGGCTTGGCAGAATCTCAATTGTCATGTATATGTAGTATGCGGCAAAGTGAAAACTTTCAAGTAACTTTAACATGTGAAAGTAGTTCGAGATACAAGTAGTTCGAGATACAAGTGTTTTTCATCAGAATCAACGTGCAGAATCTTTCACTCAATTAGATCATGCCAATATCATGAACCATGTGAATGCGGAGAAAAAATCTTAAGTAGGCAACTTGCTCAATGTGTAGAGTATGAGTGACAATAACATGCAGCATAACAACAAACTAAGTATCTCGCTGCTTCTGCATTGATAACACCAGAATCTGATATCAGTTTCTGGTGCTATTAACATAGAAGAAGAACACACAGTTTCTAGTGGTTATGCTGCATCTTGTACTGTAAATTGTAAGATTAGCAATACAGCGAAGTGCAACCCAAATGGTTTGATTCCTTGTGTAACCAGGAAGTTTATAATTTCTGCCACCATAAGGCTTTCTGAAGAAGCCATCCTCGGCAGTATTTTTGGTGTGGATATTTTTCATTTCTACGGTATTTTCCTCGGCACTACTGATTGCCAAGGATGAATTACCAGGGCTGATCACAGTATTGTACCACAGAGAAACCTTCCTGACAAAACTTTTACAAAATATGATTGTTTAGCAATCCAAACTATACAGCACACCTGCGGCTGTCCACTTCTTAACAAGTATATAATTTCAGCCCTCTGCTACAGTATTGTATAGGTTCTCTAATCAGTCACAAAAAACCTAATATGATACACCAGCGCCTCGCCTGTGAAATACACTGGCAATTCACCTTCTAATACTCCAATTATTTGGCTTGAACGGAAATGACTTAGTGTTTGATAATGTCTATCAGCCCTTGCAATTGGCGTCAGCATTCGGCAATGCCGAGGCAAAAGCTGAGGTGATTTTGTTTTGCATCGGCAGAAATAATGCTGATGCCAAACAGTGTGTCCGAGTGCGTTAAAAGTGAAACAGAGCATGGGCGAAAATTATCAGATGAACAGATGCAGATTAAAAAGATTATGTCTTTTTGACAAAACATTCTATTAATTTAGAAAAAAATATCCCTTCTTTATCTAGACAAAACTCAATCTTAACTAGAGAAACAGAATTTACTGCACCCGGTAAATTCAAGTCTGTGTGAAAAGGGTTAAAGAATCAGGAATAAACTATACAGAAAGAGAATTTATGGACGCTTATTTTCAGGAGTAAAATATTTTTAAACAAATCAGAAATGGGTTTTCGTTAACAGTATTTACAGATATTCATACTGGAATCAGAACAATTATTTATAAGAAACCAGAAAAGGCATACATGTGACCAGCATTCAAAGGGTTCGATACTCGAATCAGAAATGGACATTTTTGGCTCTGCCCACTAATTTGAGTGATGAAATATGTTCATAAACTTTAGAAATCCATTAAGGTGTAATAAAATTCATTTCACAGTATTTCTGAATAATACGCACTTGATGACTTTGGTGACCTCTTTCAGGCAGACCCCTAGGTGACCTCCATGACCTTGACCCATATTTTGAATTTCCATCAAGTGTCGACTCATTTGGTGTTAGTTCCAGGTCCATTCATCATACCACGATTGAGATATGAGCACGCCCACTTTTTTAACATACAAATGCATGTATGGACCTCAGGAATGCTTTGGAGGGGGGGGGGGGGGGGGGTCAAAAAATGTGATTTCCAGCAATTATGAAAACTGCACTTAATGATCCCTAGGTGACCTCCTTGACCCTAACCCATATTTTGAATCTCCATCAAGTGTCTACTCATTTGGTGTTGGTCCCAGGTCCGTAGGTCATACCACGCTTGAGATATGGGCGTGACCCACTTTCAAAAATTTTGGCCACGCCCACTTTTTTTTTACGTCAAAATGCATGTGTGTACGTCCGGAATACTTTATGGATCAAAAAATGTGATTTCCAGCAATTCTGAAAAAATGCACTCAATGACCCCTAGGTGTCCTCCGTGACCTTGACCCATATTTTGAGTTTGCCTCAAGTGTCGACTTATTTGATGTTGGTCCCAGGTCCATACGTCATACCATGCCTGAGATATGGGCATGACCCACTTTCAAAAATTTGGCCACGCCCACTTTTTTTACATCAAAATGCATGTGTGTATGTCAGGAATACCTTACGGAATCAAAAAATGTGATTTCCAGCAATTCTGAAAAATGCACTCAATGACCCCTAGTTGACCTCCGTAACCTTGACCCATATTTTGAACCTCCATCGAGTATTGACTCACTTGGTGTTGGTCCCAGGTCTGTAGGTCATACCACGCCTGCGGTATGGGCGTGACCCACTTTCAAAAAATTTTTGGCCACGCCCACTTTTTCATGTCAAAATGCATGTGTGCACATCAGGAATACTTTAGGGGTCAAAAAATGTGATTTCCAGCAATTCTGAAAAATGCACTCAATGACCCCTAGGTGACCTCTGTGACCTTGACCCATATTTTGAATCTCCATCAAGTGTCGACTCATATGGTGTTAGTCCCAGGTCCATAGGTCATTCCACGCCTGAGATATGGGCGTGACCCACTTTCAAAATTTTTTTGGCCACGCCCACTTTTTTATGTCAAAATGCATGTGTGTACATCAGGAATACTTTAGGGGGTCACAAAATGTGATTTCCAGCAATTCTGAAAAAATGCACTCAATGACCCCTAGGTGACCTCTGTGACCTTGACCCATATTTTGAATCTCCATCAAGTGTTGACTCATTTGGTGGTGGTCCCAGGTCGATAGGTCATTCCACACCTGAGATATGGGTGCGACCCACTTTCAAAAATTGTGGACACGCCCACTTTTTGTACGTCAAAATGCATGTGTGTACGTCAGAAATAGTAGTTTAGGGGGTCAAAAAATGTGATTTCCAGCAATTCTGAAAAATGCACTCAATGACCCCTAGTTGACCTCCGTGACCTTGACCCATATTTTGAACCTCCATCGGGTGTCGACTCATTTGGTGTTGGTCCCAGGTCCGTAGGTCATACCACGCTTGAGATATGGGCTTGACCCACTTTCAAAAAACTTGGCCACGCCCACTTTTTTTTACGTCAAAATGCATGTATGTACGTCAGGAATACTTTAGGGGGTCAAAAAATGTGATTTCCAGCAATTCTGAAAAATGCACTCAATGACCCCTAGGTGACCTCTGTGACCTTGACCCATATTTTGAATCTCCATCAAGTGTTGACTCATTTGGTGTTGGTCCCAGGTCCATACGTCATACCACGCCTGAGGTATGGGCGTGATCCTCTTTCAAAATTTTTTTGGCCACGCCCACTTTTTTATGTCAAAATGCATGTGTGTACGTCAGGAATACTTTAGGGGGTCAAAAATTGTGATTTCCAGCAATTCTGAAAAAATGCACTCAATGACCCCTAGTTGACCTCCGTGACCTTGACCCATATTTTGACCCTCCATCCGGTGTCGACTCATTTGGTGTTGGTCCCAGATCCATACGTCATACCACGCTTGAGATATGGGCGTGACCCACTTTCAAAAAATTTGGCCACACCCACTTTTTTATGTCAAAATGCATGTAGGTACGTCAGGAATACTTTAGGGGGTCAAAAAATGTGATTTCCTGCAATTCTGAAAAATGCACTCAATGACCCCTAAGTGACCTCTGTGACCTTGACCCATATTTTGAATCTCCATCAAGTGTTGCCTCATTTGGTGTTGAGCCCAGGTCCATGCGCCATACCACACCTGAGATATGGGCGTGACCCACTTTCAAAATTTTTGGCCACGCTCACTTTTTTATGTCAAAATGCATGTGTGTACATCAGGAATACTTTAGGGGGTCAAAAAATGTGATTTCCAGCAATTCTGAAAAATGCACTCAATGACCCCTAAGTGACCTCTGTGACATTGACCCATATTTTGAATCTCCATCAAGTGTTGCCTCATTTGGTGTTGAGCCCAGGTCCATGCGCCATACCACACCTGAGATATGGGCGTGACCCACTTTCAAAAATTTTGGCCACTCACCCTTTTTTTACGGCAAAATGCACGTGTGTACGTCAGGAATACTTTAGGGGGGTCAAAAAATGTGATTTCCAGCAATTCTGAAAAATGCACTCAATGACCCCTAGATGACCTCCGTGACCTTGACCCATATTTTGAACGTCCATCGAGTGTCGACTCATTTGGTGTCCCAGGTCCCTAGGTCATACCACGCCTGAGATATGGGCGTGACCCACTTTCAAAATACCCCCACGGAGAACCCTAATGCCCCAGGAATCTGAAAAATATTCAGTGCCGAGAACTTGTGGCTGTCTATCAGCATGCCAAAAATAAACAAGATTGGGCAATTCGTTTTCGAGTTATCTTGCGGACAAAAAAGTGATGAGAAGACAGAAGAAGAAGAAGAAGAAGAAGAAGAAGAAGAAGAAGAAGAAGAAAAAAAAAAGAAAAAGAAACTGTGCAAAAACAATAGTCTGTGTGTTTCACACAGACTAATTAATCACTGCAGATTGCGTCTCAGATGTTGTGAGCTGAAAGCGCACATGTTTGAAAGATTCCTAACAGACAACCCATGATGTGCATGTGGCTACATATATGAAGATACAGAACACTTCATGTTTCATTGTCCTCTCGATCATAATCAAAGACTAACTAGCTTCCATAACACGCAGACAGATATGATAACTAGAGAAACAGAATTTACTGCATCCAGTAAATTCAAGTCTGTGTGAAAAGGGGTTAAAGTATCAGGAATAAACTCTACAGAAAGAGAATTTATGGAGGCTTATCTTCTGGTGTAAAATATTTTTTAACAAATCAGAAATGGGTTTTCGTTAACAGTATTTACAGATATTCATACAGAATCAGAACAATTTTTATAAGAAACCAGAAAAGGCATATATGTGACCAGCATTCAAAGGGTTCGATACACGAATCAGAAATGGACAATTTTGGCTTTGCCCACTAATTTGAGTGATGAAATACATTCATAAACTTTAGAAATACATTAAGGTGTAAATGCATTTCCCAGTCTTTCTGAATAATATGCACTTGATGACCTCATTCAGGTGGACCGTATATTGAATCTCCAGCACTTTTTAACTCAGTCGGTGTAGTCCCATGTCTAAATCTACACTGAAGAATGAGCGCAACCCACTTTGAAATAATGGCTCCACCAATTTCAGATCTGTCATCCGTCATTCAGATGGAAAGGGTGAAAAAAACATAGATGAGTGCAAACTGGTTATTGTTAACCTGCATGCCAAAATGCATCGAGATAGGACGATCCGTATTTGAGTTGTTGCGCTGACAAAGCGTGCACAGACTCTATGTCGGAGATATTGTCATAAAAACCTTAAAAACCCCAAGAGCTCATTTGAAGGCCTGCTCTTAAAAGAGCATCTAGTGACATAAACAAGGCATACATAAAACTAGAACTTCTCTAATGAATTAATTTAAACAGTCATAGCACTGACACAGTTAACAGTACAGTCAACTATGTCAGTATTGCATATTTTACCAGCATCCTGACAGTATACAATTACATGTACACCAGAATTCTTCATGATCAAGTTGTTTGTTTTTATATTAACTTGGTTTGGGAATTAATTCTGTACAATGAAATTAAATAAATAGATCATGTTATTGTATGTGACAGTCACAGCTTTCTCCCTACTGCTTTTTGTGAAATTCTTTCATAGAGAAAATATTCATACAGGAATCAGAACAATTTTTGTAAGAAATCCGAAAAGGCATATATGTGCACACCATTTATAGGGTTCGATCAAGGGATAAGAAATGGACATTACTGCTGCTGCCATTTGTTTGAATGATGAGATACATGTATAATCTTCAGAACTGCATTAACTGGTATAAAATGAAATTCCTAATAGGTCGAAAAAGTATGCATTTAATGACCTCTCTTGACCGCATAGAGGTGGACCACATTTTGAATCTCCAGCAAGTTTCAACTCATTTGGTGTAGGTACCATTACTATTGGTCATACCAAACCTGATGTATGAGTATAAACTACTTAGTAGATATTGGCTCCACCAACTCCGGATCTGCCATATTTGTAGATGATGGCAAATGTTCATATTAGCAAGGCAATGATGAAGTGCATGCATGGGACCTCTGGAAAATATATTGCAAGTAAAAAGGTTCAGTAATGTTGGAATGTAGACGTTGAAAGGCCTTAAAGACCACCGCCCCCCCCACCCCCCCCCCACCCCTAGAGAGCCTGTCTGAAGACTTATTGGCATTGTCAAAATACCGAGGTCCCATCTATATCCATGTGTGTTTAGAATGACACTGTGAGAATGGAAATGGTTTTCATTATTCTCAATGATTTTTTCGAAGAGAGGTGCACCATCGAAGTGCAGTACGCTTTAGTACACAGCGCCACCGTGTCCCCATATTAAGATCTTCAGAGGGTTAAAATATTCGCTTTAAATATTCCATTTTAATCCTTTAACCCTTTACCCAACGAATCGGCCGCATCTGCACGCGTAATATGCAAATTGCGAAGTTGAAAAAATACTAGTTCTAACGAGGGGTCCCATGATATGGTTTTGCTGAAATTGTTTGGAAAATTTGAAAAAAAAATGATATTTGAAATAATAAATTTTGCTATCGTCTGCGTTGGGTAAAGGGTTAAATGGGGGCGCAGTGGCTGAGTTGGCAGAGGTGCAGGCTGCAAGTCGAGCAGTCCTCACTCTGTCCTTGGGCAAGACACTTCACCCCATTGCCCACGTGTGTGCATGGTGGCGATGTGTACTAAAGCATACTGCACATCGATGGTGCACCTGTCTTCAACCAATGCTAACCCTGCTTGTGTGGAGTTAGTATGTGGAGAATCTGATAGTTGCTCGCTGTTGCCCGGAGGTTCTCCCCAGGTACTCTGGCTTCCTCCGCCCGTAAAACTGTCCTGGTCATGGTAAACCACTATGCAGACATATGTGACATTAAACACCAATAAATAAATAATCCTTTAAAAATGAGCTCATTCCAATGAAGGGTCATAAGCTATGTTTTTCAAGCAAAAATGAAAAAGTAATTAAAACTGAATAGACATTTCTGTGGATAAAGCTGACCGGTTTTTGCCTTTATGTTGGCTAAAGGGTTAAGAATCCCTTAGTTTGGAAAGCACACTGAAAAGGTGTCCCATTCCACATAGAATTAAATGTTTCAGAAAAGAAAACGAAAAACATTCTGTAGCCATGAGTTATATTAAAGATATTCACATCGAAGTATTAAGAGGGTTAAAATCTGACCATTCAAATATTCCATTTTATTACTTTGTAACTGTGATAGGTGTTTCGAGAAAGCCACACACCACTCCATCCCAAAACCTCTCAATCCTGAGTTATGATTGAGAATAAATAGATTTTTTAAAAAAATGCTTTGAAAAGTGAAGGTTTCTCTCTCTCTTCAATGATTGAGACTGAAGTTTTGTAACATGATACAACATAAATATACAGTGCTGTTCAATGTAACAAAGAATTCTATCTCAGCTTTCTCTCTGGAGATTTCTGTTTTAGATAATGGTTACTGCTTCAGCTAACTCATTTCCCAGTAAATGTTGTAAACATATTTTTAAGATCTAGAGTCTGAAGGCCCCACATGCCTCCAAATCATAGATGACCAAATACCAATGGCAGGCAGTCTATCAGTATACCAAAAACATTGAGATAGGATTGATTGTATTTGGGTTATCATGTTGACAAACAGTGCATAGAAGACATTCTATGAATGTTATTAATTTATTGGGGTTTAATGACACTTCAACAGCTAGGTCGCCTCGTGTCGTACAGTTTTTACGGATGGAGGAAACCAGAGAACACAGAGAACCACCAAACAACAACAACAAGCAACTGTCTGGCTCCCCAACATGCTAACTCCACACAAGCAGGGTTAGTGCAAGTGTATCATCGACATGCAGTATGTATTAGTACACATCATCACTATGCCATTATGTGGGCAATGGGGGTGAAGTGTTTTTGCCTAAAGACACAAGGCACTTTCCGCAGATAGGATTCAAACTGAGAACCTCTCGGCTTGCAGCCTGCACCTCTAACTGCTTAGCCACCGTGCCCCTCTATGAATGTAATGGGAATACTTTAGAGGCTTATTTTGGGGATAAAATAGTTTTAAAGAAATAAGAAATAGGTTTTCAATGACAGTATTTATAGATATTCATTCAAAAATCAGATAATTTTTTCCAAGAAACCAGAAAAGGTATATATCTTCACAGCATTCAAAGGGACCAATCAAGGGAATGCACAAGGAGGTTCAAAAATATGATTTCCGGCAATTCTGGTAATAGCCCTCGTGACTCCTGTTCGACCTTGGCCCAAATTTTGAATCCCCATCGAGTGTCAACTCGTTTGGTATTAGTCCCAGGTCCATACATCATACCATGCTTGAAATATGAGCATGACCCACTTTCACAAATTTTGGCCACACCAACTTTTTATGTAAAAATGGATGTATGGACTTCAGGAATGCTTTAGAGAGTCAAAACGTGATTTCAAGCAATTCTGAAAAAATGCATTCAATGACCCCAGGTGACCTCCGTGACCTTGACCCACATTTTTGAACCTCCATCAAGTGTCAACTTATTTAGTGTTGGCTCCAGGTCCATGCATCACACCATGCTTGAGATATGAGCTTGACCCACTTTCAAAAATTTTGGCCACACCCACCTTTTTCATGAAAAAATGCACATCTGAATTTTGGGGAAGCATTTGGAGGTCAAAAAATGTGATTTCCAGCAATTATGAAAAATGCACTCATTGACCCCTGAGTGACCTCGGTGACCTTGACCCATATTTTGAATCTCCATCGAGTGTCGACTCATTTGCTGTTGGTCCCAGGTCCATATGTCATACCATGCTTGAGATATGAGCGTGACCCACTTTCAAAAATTTTGGCCACGCCCACTTTTTTTACGTCAAAATGCATGTGTGTATGTCAGGAATGCTTTAGGGGTCAAAAAATGTGATTTCTAGCAATTATGAAAAAATGCACTTAATGACCCCTAGGTGACCTCCGTGACCTTGACCCATATTTTGAATCTCCATCGAGTGTCGACTCATTTGGTGTTGGTCCCAGGTCCATATGTCATACCATGCTTGAGATATGAGCGTGACCCACTTTCAAAAATTTTGGCCACGCCCACTTTTTTTACGTCAAAATGCATGTGTGTATGTCAGGAATGCTTTAGGGGTCAAAAAATGTGATTTCTAGCAATTATGAAAAATGCACTTAATGACCCCTAGGTGACCTCCGTGACCTTGACCCATATTTTGAATCTCCATCGAGTGTCGACTCATTTGGTGTTGGTCCCAGGTCCATACATCATACCATGCTTGAGATATGAGCATGACCCACTTTCAAAAATTTTGGTCACGCCCAATTGTTTATGTCAAAATGCATGTGTGTATGTCAGGAATGCTTTAGGGGGTCAAAAAATGTGATTTCTAGCAATTATGAAAAATGCACTTAATGACCCCTAGGTGACCTCCATAACCTTTACCCATATTCTGAATCTCCATCGAGTGTCGACTCATTTGGTGTTGGTCCCAGGTCCATACGTCATACCATGCTTGAGATATGAGCGTGACCCACTTTCAAAAATTTTGGCTACGCCCCCTTTTTTTACTTCAAAATACATGTCTGTACGTCAGGAATGCTTTAGGGGGTCAAAAAATGTGATTTCTAGCAATTATGAAAAATGCACTTAATGACCCCAGGTGACCTCCGTGACCTTGACCCATATTTTGAATCTCCATCGAGTGTTGACTCATTTGGTGTTGGTCCCAGGTCCATACGTCGTACCATGTTTGAGATATGAGCATGACCCACTTTCAAAAATTTTGGCTACGCCCACTTTTTTTAACGGCAAAATGCATGTGTGTATGTCAGGAATGCTTTAGGGGGTCAAAAAATATGATTTCTAGCAATTATGAAAAATGCACTTAATGACCCCTAGGTGACCTCCGTGACCTTGATCCATATTTTGAATCTCCATCGAGTGTCGACTCATTTGGTGTTGGTCCCAGGTCCATACGTCATACCATGCTTGAGATATGAGCGTGACCCACTTTCAAAAATTTTGGCCCCGCCCACTTTTTTTACGTCAAAATGCATGTGTGTATGTCAGGAATGCTTTAGGGGGTCAAAAAATGTGATTTCTAGCAATTATGAAAAATGCACTTAATGACCCCTAGGTGACCTCCATGACCTTGACCCATATTCTGAATCTCCATCGAGTGTCGACTCATTTGGTGTTGGTCCCAGGTCCATACGTCATACCATGCTTGAGATATGAGCGTGACCCACTTTAAAAAATTTTGGCCATGCCCACTTTTTATACTTCAAAATACATGTGTGTACGTCAGGAATGCTTTAGGGGGTCAAAAAAAAGTGATTTCTAGCAATTATGAAAAATGCACTTAATGACCCCCAGGTGACCTCCGTGACCTTGACCCATATTTTGAATCTCCATTGAGTGTCGACTCATTTGGTGTTGGTCCCAGGTCCATATGTCATACCATGCTTGAGATATGAGCGTGACCACACTTTCAAAAATTTTGGCCACGCCCACTTTTTTTTACGTCAAAATGCATGTGTGTACGTCAGGAATACTTTAGGGGGTCAAAAAAATGTGATTTCCAGCAATTCTGAAAAATGCCCTCAATGACCCCTAGATGACCTCCGTGACCTTGACCCATATTTTGAACCTCCATTGAATGTTGACTCATTTGGTGTTGGTCCCAAGTCTGTAGGTCATACCACGCCTGAGATATGGGCGTGACCCACTTTCAAAACACCCCTACAGACACCCCTGATACCCCAGGAATCTGAAAAACATAGGTGGCTGAGAACTTCTGGCTGTCTATCAGCATGCCAAAAATCAACGAGATAGGGCTATTCGTTTTCGAGTTATCTTGCGGACAAAAAAGTGATGAGAAGACAGAAGACAGGAGAAGAAGAAGAAGAAGAAGAAGAAGAAAAAAAAAAAAAAAAAAAGAAGAAAAAGAAAAAAAAGAAAAAGAAACCGTGCAAAAACAATAGTCTGTGTGTTTCACACAGACTAATAACTGAAAGAAACACGAATCGAGTCCCGAGAGCGGAACATCATTTTGTTGAAAAGGCAAAAAAACGTTTATGTCAGAATTGATATATTCACCTGGAAACAATTGGACCTAGGAGATTTCGACCTTCTTTTATCAAGAGGAATTTTGCGGTAAAAAATGAACAAATTATTCTTAGCAAAGCCAATTAAGTATTTTAAAAATGTTAATTTGATTTATTCATAGGTGCAGATCTGTCGAATAAAATGAATGTGTGTCAGTTGCGGTGGTGAGGGTTACGGTACACGTAACGATGTTGGGGAGATTCAGAATACAGGAGAAGCATCCCAAAACAAAGTCGGTCCATGCAAGAACTTGGTCCAACACAAATTCGGTTCATAAGAAAACTCAGCCTATATAATTATTCAAGCTTAGCTCATACAAAATCGGCTTGTGCAAGAACAATCTTTTGAGATCCTGTGAGAGATATCTACTGAAAAAAGTTAACATTAAGAGTTCCTTCTGCTTCTTGCTTCTGCAAGTTTAAGTAAACATAAGGCACTTTTCAAAACAAAACAAACTAGAGGTACTGTGATCAAGCTCACAAAGTGATATCCCCGCACCTGAAATGTATAAGTTAGATTATCTCCCCTTGGAAATGTCAGAACGGAATTATATTGCTTCATGCACGTCTTCATATGGAGTTCTTCCATTGTGTAACGTTTCATGAAAATTCTTCAAACGGTTTAGGAGGAGTTGCACTTATAAGGATGGACAGACGGACGTTCTAAGAAATGGCTACTTATGTGGCTGTTTTATGACATATTAGGTGGCTAACCCTAAAACACATGTCCAACATAATAAAACAAGTTTTTTGAGGGAAAATTTTGGGGGGGTTAGCTAACCCTAACCCTACCCTTTACTGACCCTAACCCTACCCACCCCTAACTCTAACCCCTAGCCACATAACTCTAAAACCCTTCACTGACCCCCCACCCCACTCCACCCCACTCCACTCCGAAGCCCCACCCTGGAATGCTCTAACCCTACTCTACATTTATCCAACCCCCCCCCCCCCCCCCCACAATAAGAGATTCTGTTACGTGGCTAGCCACGTAACAGACTTTAATCACATAAGTATCCTGTTTTACTAACTCGTAGCCACATAGGTAGTCATTTGTTAGTGCGGACAGACGGACGGACAGATGGACGGACGGACGGACAGACAGACAGGGTGATTCCTGTATACCCCCGGGGGGTATAAAAAAAACATCATCGCGAAATTGGAGTGTAAAACGGTTCAGGGACAACCCGCCCCAGGCCAATTCCTGGGGCGGGTTGTCCCGATTTTTTCTGATTTTTTTTAAGAAATATTTTTCGGGGATAGTAATATATATATATATATATATATATATATATATATATATAAAAAAAAGATATTTACTCACCTTTTTATCGAAAATTATCCACAATCCACATTGATCCTATTAACACAGCCCAGAATGGCTGAATTAAACTAATAATAGTTTTCAACTGATTTGGTAGCATGTAGAGACCCAGTTCAGAAGTGGCGTGTTGTTT
This sequence comes from Pictodentalium vernedei, assembly GCA_031216915.1. Taxonomy (NCBI): domain Eukaryota; kingdom Metazoa; phylum Mollusca; class Scaphopoda; order Dentaliida; family Dentaliidae; genus Pictodentalium; species Pictodentalium vernedei. The sequence goes on along the minus strand of CM062295.1, from coordinate 679,224,987 downwards.
TATTCATGTTGTTTCAGTGGGGTACCCTCCAAGAGGTATGATATTTGTTTGATGCGCAAAAAATCAAATGACAAGACATATTGTTTTAGCGTGATATGGATTCATCACACAGCGTTGCTCTCTTTTCCTCTGTCTAAGACTAAGACAATAAATGTGTTGCTTAAGCTGTTAACAATCATCATGTTGCTTTTCTTTGAATTATACCCGTTGGCAGTAGTGAAGACTTCTGACTTTCTTCATTATGCTAATTAAATTCAATAGAGTAACAAAATTTAATAAGCAAAGGGGTATACATCGACGACAGAAACAGAGGAATATCGTGTACTTTCACAACCGTTCAGTGTCACAAGTGTCAGAAATTTGGGCACTTGTCACACAAATGCAACGGGGAACAACAATGTATGAAATGCGTCGACAAAAACATCGCGAATGCATGCAATGCCACAACTCTGGAAAGTCCCAATTGCGGGGCAACACCCCAGCAACTATCGGGAGTGTAGCCACTTCAAAAAAAGTTAAAATAAACATCCAACTTAAAGCTCTAAATGTAAGTAGTTGCCGAGAACTTGTCCTCACCTTATTCCACGTGCATCCTGATGGCTGGCTCTATTTTGTCCATTGGCATTTTGTCTACGCACCTCCAATATCATAGTCAAATAGCTGATAACTGTGGCGCGTGAAAAACTTGGGGCAGGTTGTCCAGGGGCGAGTAAGTTGTCCCAGTCGATGTGGGGTGGGGTTGTCCCTGGGGTGGGTTGTCCCGTTCCCTTAAAACGGGGAATACAATTCGAATCTGAACAAGCAAATTCAGTGAATTCATGTCTCCCGCTGGGCAGCAGTTTTAAGGGGAATTAATGCATCCAGTGGAATATAGTTGAGTTGCAAGTGGAAGTTATTTAGAAGAGACAGAACAGACAGTGCTTCAGACAGTGGTTATCAGATTTATTTTCACAGAGGTCACTGTCAAAGGAAGTAAAGTGATGTGGAGTATAACTGAGAATCACTAAAAATTAAGACTGTATAATAAGACATATTACATTAAATTGATGTGAAAAGTAATCCATATATGAAATTTCATTGAAATCGGTTGACTCTAAGGAAAGTTAGAGTCGTCTGGAAACCATCAGCCAATCAAATTTAAGCAACCTAATTAAATATTAATTTCATCGAAATCGACTGACTGTAATGAAAGTTAGAGTCTGGAAACGAAAAACACGGAAGATGTGCACTTACTGTGTATTAGTAGTAGCACTGAATAAATCAAAGTTTCCCTAATTTCCCTAATTTGTTTTTGCACGAGAACAAAACCTGTATTAAATGTGATGCATTGCATGTTACTAAACTATTCGTACCAAAATTTATTCAAATTCGAACTTTCATATAGAAGTTCTGTACAAAAAACCTGATTACACCCCAATTTCGGAACAAAATGGCCACTGGTGGCCATCTTGAATTTTGGACCAAACCCTAAAACGCATATTCTGGTCTCACAATGATAACAAAGATACCCAAAAAGTTTCGTGAAGATCGGTTCATAAATACGGCTTTTAGTCTGAGGTGCATTGATGCATGGGGCAGACGGACAGATTTTTGGTACAAAATTTCCCACAATCGAACTTGACCTATGTATATATGAAATTTCATTGAAATCGGTTGATTTTAAGGAAAGTTAGAGTCTGAAACCGTCAGCCAATCAAATTTCAGCAATCTAATTAAATCTGTGTGGAAAATGCCCATATTCGAACTTGGATCCACAATTGATGAAAGTGATCTACTACCCAAATTTCATCGAAATCCGATCACTGTAAGGAAAGTTAGAGTCTGGAAACGAAAAACACGGAAGGACGGAAGGACACCCCAAATTTAATATCTCCCATTTTTTCAAAAAGTGGGAGACAATTAGAGGGTGGAACGAATGCAGGAATGTTAAGGTGTGTGTGTAAGGGTGGGGGTCAG